>CM060885.1:79817500-80385000 GCA_030762935.1 Hymenopus coronatus
ATGACACCTTAGGTGACTTGAATTACCACTGCTCTTAAAGTATTCAATTGTTTTTACAGAGATGTATATGAAGTACTCTATAAATCATGACAATTATTTCAAGTTGCTTTATGCATTAATAGCTTATATGGTTGACTGTATAAAATGTATTTTATTCAGCAGAAAAGTAATAAAAGCTAGTCTTAAAACATGAGAATTCATGTACCTTTTTCTACTTGCGATAAATAATCACACTTTTTCATGCTTGTTCTTAGTATAATCAGATATCTTCTGAACCTTAATTATTTAGGTATGATACAATTTCAGTAGAAATTAATGGAAAAAAATATTTGTGAATTCAGAAAGGTAAATAATGTAGAAAATGTAGAATGTTGTTGCTTTCTTAATATGATCAACAAATACTATAACATCACAATTGTGGTTCAGAAAGTTCAGAAAACAGAATTTAAATATACAAATGTTTTAAAAAGAAGCATTGAATAACAGCTGTAAAGAAATGCGCACTAGCACGCAAATTTAGCATTTAAGTTATATTTACATTCATTAAAATTCTCTTATGAAACTAGAAATAATAGAGATTTTATTTCTATCTAAAGCAAATAAATCTGATGCGTTCCATTCATAGGACTTTCTCTACATCTCTGCGACAAATTATTGTTAAATAGCTTATGCTTCTATTCACTTTATCTAATCGAGAAAACATTAGGAGAAGTTACTTTTTTCCTTCTAGGTAGGAGCGAAATAAGGGAGTACCATAGGTTAAAGTGAAAGCCAAAAGCTGGTTGCTATGTGACTGATGTTCCTTTGTTTGTATGGACAGCAGTTGGCAAATTCCTGTATGAGAAAGGCAAGTTATTAAAGCTGAAACAAAAAACAATAAATATCTCAAAAACGATCAACCCCACGTAAAACAAAATGTATATAGCATAATTTGTGTCTTTTAGTGTAATCTACATTTTTTGGATGGTAAGTTTTTGTCCATCGCTTATGGTTTACCAGCTATGCAAAATTACGTAAAATCATCCAGAATATAGCAGCTTTAGAGGATTTTCCCAGAAAATTCAAGATAATAAGTATATACTTCTCAGCTAAATATCTTTAATAACGTTATTTCAATCAAAATTGTTAGAGCCATTTTTGGGAAAATCAGAATTTTCGAAAAAAGTGTCATTTAAAGGGTAGCTGGAGTTGAGAGGATTTTCTTCAAAATCTTCGTGTTGCACCCTTGCAAGCTACCAAACTCAAATACCAAGTTTGGTATTTAACGGTCTCTTCGTTTTTAGCTATTCTGCCCTCAGACAAATACACACACACACACACACACACACACACACACACACAAACACGGACCTTTTTGCAGAAATGCTTTTTTTTTTTTTTTATTCAGGGTGACCCAAATCTAGTATTTCCAGTGAAACCTCTGTATCGAATTTTTGGGTGGAATACAATACCTTCTCTATACACTATGTTCACAGTGCGTGTAGAGAAAGTAAAATGTATAACTCAGACGACAGTAATGTTAGAAAACAAAATAAATTCAAATTATAAAACAATCATTGAGAAATGAATCAAATAAAGATAACATATTTTAGAAACTACATATAGGAAGTTTAAATTACCATTTTTCTTTCTATAGCCTATATGTACAACATACAGAATGAATAGAAAAAGAATTTTATTCCACCTAAAAATTCGAATAGATTTTTTACCGGAAATACATATTTAGAGACCCCTAATATTAAAAAAATTAGAAACATGTGGGTAGGTCAGTTAAATACCAGACTTGATATTTTGGGTCATTATCTTCCAAGAATGCGACACGATTACTTCTAAGAAAGTCTTACACCTTTATATGGAACTACCCTTTAAATGGAACATTTTTCGAAAATTTTAATACTCTCAAAAGTGACTCTGTCTATTTTGATTAAAATGTTATATGTTTAAGGCTTTTTCATGACAAAGGAAATGTATATCTTGAATTTCTATTTGACTTTTGTATAACTGGTAAACCGTAAGAGATAAACAAAAAATCTGATGTGTATCATTCACATGACTTTCTCTACATTTCTGCAATAAATTGTTCTTAAAAAGCTTATACTTCTATTTACTTCATGCTAATCAGAAAAAAATAGCAGAAATAGTCTTATTACTTGCTTCCATAAAAGTAGAATCGAAATAAGGGAGTACCATAGGTTAAAGTGATAGTCAAAAACTGGTTGCTATGTCACCGAAGTTCCTCTGTTTATATGGACAGCAGTTGACAAATTCCTGTATGAGAAAAGTATGTTTTTCATTGCAGAAACGAAAAATAAGGAATGTCTAAAAAAGCAGTAACTCCACGAAAAAAATGTATATAACATAAATTGTGTGCTTCAACATGTTTTACATTTTTCGTGTAGTAAGTTTTTGTTCATCTCTTACGGTTTAGCAGTTATTCAAAATTCCGTAAAATTCATCCAGAATAAACTACTCTTTAGAGGCTATTCCCAGAAAATTCAAGATATACATTTTATTTGTCAGTTAAATGTCTTTTATATGTGATATTTTAATCAAAATTGTTTGAGCCATTTTTGAGAAAATCAAATTTTTTTAAAAAAGTTTAATGTAAAGGGTAGTTGGGGGTGGGGGAATTTTTCTCAAAATCTTCGTGTCGCATCCCTGGAAGATACTAAACTTAAATACCAAGTTTGGTATTTTACCGACTTTTCGTTTTTGAAACACACGCAGACCTTTTTGTGAAAATGCTTTTTTTGGTTATAGGAGATCCTAAAACATATCTTTCCGGTGAAATCTCGGTATCGAATTTATGGGTGGAGTGCAATACCTTCTCTATAAACTATGTACATAGTAATTGTAGAGAAAGCAAATATTACTACATTGGTGAACCATTTTTCGAGATATTCCGATTTATTGGTTTCAGTTTTAAGGTGCTTAAAACTTTTCTCAAACTGTACTTTTCGTCTCTTTTGTTTACTTCTAGCAAGAAAATAAAACCGAATTTCCAATTGTTTCAGTTTGCGACTGCTTTTAAAAGATCGGTTTAGCCTAGGGTATTCCCATCTCCCTTCTACTTACAAAGATGCAAGTAATAAGATGACTTCTGAAATGATATCGTAGATAAAAGAATAGTATTTTATGAGGAAAGTTTGGTTCTGGAACAGCTACATGGAATATGTCTCATTTATTATATAATGGGTTTTAAATAAATTAAAAAATAGGAAATGTTTCTTTCACTTGCTTTTTTCTGTTTATTCTGCAAACAAAAACTTCTTACAAAGACTTATTCTTCAATACACTACATGTTAACCAAGATAAACCTTAACAAAACTTGTCTCTTTTCTTAGTTCTGTGTATACAGAAGGGAAATAAATAACAAGATAGGCTAAAGCTATTGTCAAATCTTTGAAAAGCTGGTTGCTATTTATTTGAAGTTTCGTTCTTTATGCATGCCAAATTCCCGTTTGAGAGAAGTTTAAAGGTATTTTAAAATTGAAAACAATAACAAGGAATGTATTGCAATCATACAGAAATCAATGATAAATTTTGACTGCCTCCGTGGTCGAGTGATCAGCGAGCTGACTTCTCACTCGGAGGTCCCGGGTTCGAATCCCGGCTGGGGCGGGGGATTTTTCTTTGTTCTATCCCACACAGAGTCTGGAAGTATGAATGTTTGAGTGAATGTGCGTGTGTATTAGTAATATAATAATGATCAACCTAATGTTCTAACCTACAGTAATACGAGCTGTTTCACAAGTCAAAGCCCCCGATATGACCATTCAAGTTAAAGGGGGCTATACAAATGAAATAATAATAATAAAAAAAGGATACATTTTGTGTTATAATGACACCTGCAGTTTATAGTTATACAGAATAAACCTTTCTATATCTTTTTAGTTTCCCTGCATAGTGTATAGAGAAGGTATTGCTCTCCACCCAAAAATTCGATACCGGGTTTACACCGGAATAATATGTTTTAGGTTCTCGTTTATTAAAAAAAAAAGCATTTTCAGAAAAAGGTCCGTGTGTCTGTGAACACGATAACTCAAAAACGAAAAGTCAGTAAAATACCAAACTGGTATTGAAGTTTAGTATATTCCAGGGATGTGAAACGAAGATTTTGAGAAAAATCACCCTAACCCAAACTACCCTTTACATGGAACTTTTAATTTTCTTAAAAATGGGTGAACAATTTTTATTAAAATAGTGTATATTAAACATATTTACCTGACAAATAAAATGTATATCTTGAATTTTCTGGGAATAGCCTCTGAAGGCTACTTTATTCTGGATGAATTTTAAGAAATTTTGCATAACTACTAAACCGTAGCAGTTGGACAAAATCCTATCAAAGAAAAAATGTAGAGCATGTTAAAACACACAATTTATATTATATACATTTTTTTTCGTGGATTTGATCATTTTAGATATTCCTTATTTCTGGATTCATCTGGCTTTTCTCATACATGAATTTGTCAACTCCTGTCCATACAAACAAAGGAACTTCAGTTACATAGCAACCAGCTTTTGACTATCACTTTAACCTATTGTATTCTCTTATTTGGATTCTACTTCCAAGGAAATAAGTAAAGACTATTCCTGCTAATATTTTCTAAATTAGCGCAAAGTATAAGCTTGAAGAATAATTTGTGGCAGAGATGTAGAGAAAATCATGTGAATGGGACACATCAGATGTTTACTTATTGTCATGTAAAGAGAACGAGTTCTAATTGTTTCAGATCAAGACCGGTTTTTAAAAGATCTGACTACCGATTATTCCTTTATTTTGCTTTCCTTACAAAGTAGTAAGTAAAAAGGAAATGTATACAAATATTTACCGTGATAAGAGTGATGTAGGTAAAAGAATAATCTTGCGAAAGAATAGTTTGTTTGCAGAACAGGTAAAGAAGTTTATGTGATGGAACATTTACTATTTTTATTCCTGACAATGCAAAAGGAACAGGTTCTATATCATGGCATAGCGACCAGCTATCAAAAGATTTCATTATCGCTTTAACTCAATTTGTTTCCTTATTTCTTTTGTACCAATGGGAAAACAAGATAATGCCCATTTCTGCCTCGAGTATAATATAATTATAAGACAGTAAAATGAGCTTTAGAAGGAATGCCTTTTTGTAGAATGGTAGTGAAAGCTATATGAGTGGAATTCAAGATATATTACTTTCTCTAAACCTTCTATGTAAACAGTAGAGAAGATATTATAGTCTACCCAAAAATTCGATACCGAGATTTCACCGAAAATATGTTTTGGGACGCCCTGAATAAAAAAATCATGTTTAGAAAAAGGTTAGCGTGCGTCTAACTGTCTATTTGTGTGTGTATGTGTTTATGGCCAGCATAGCTAAAAAAAAAGACCTTTAAACACCAAACTTAGAAGTTTATTAGCTTCAAAAGATTTGACGCTATGATTTTCAAAAACATTTCCCCATTAAAAAACACAAAATACCCTTTACATGGACACATTTTTGAAAATTTTGTTTTCTCAAAAATGACTAACAATTTTGATTAAAACACCGTATATTAAACATATTTACATAAAAAAATAAATCGTATATTTGAATTTTCTGGGAATAGCCTATGAAGACTTCTTTATTGGAATGAATTTTGCAGAATTTTGTATAACGATTAAACTATAAGAGTTAGACAAAGATTTTCTACACAAAAAACGTGAATCTTGGTTTCTCTCTCTTGTTTATTCGTGGGACAAGCTTTTAAAAGATTCGACTACCACTTTAACTTAGTGTTATTTCCCTTCTACTTACAAGGAAGCAAGTAATAAGATAATGTTTATCTCGATTAGATAAGGAAAGTTGTTTGTGTAACAGCTAGAGAAAGTCTTTATTTGTTAAATGCAAATACACTGTTAGTTTTACTGGTGAAGCGGTTCTATAAAAGACTCCGCATTCTGGGAGCAGATATGAGAACAGCATTGCTGCAGCGCATCGATATATGAAGCAAGCCTCTGCAGGTATATGTTATTTCAGTAAGGCCGTTTATGTGTTTATTTGCCAGTAATACCTGGAAAACTGTTATTTACTTCAGCACTCTGAATTAATTCCGCGCCGCTTCTATAAAGCTTAAAACTCCCGTTTTGCCGTGGGTACTTTCATCTGCAGCATCTCTTACGTTACCAAAATATTTACTTTTATACAACGTACGTACACAGAGTTATCACAAAATTCTGGTGTCCTGTAAATTCAGTGAAACATACATGTAGCGTTCTATGCATACTTCAAGAATAGCCTATACATGGGGGGAAGTTTCAGGGTCTTTATTACTTTCGTTTCACGTACTATATACATAGTGCAGAGAGAAGGTATTGCATTCCATCCATAAAATTCGATACGATATTTCACCAGAAATACATGTTCTGGGTACCTCTAAATCCAAAATACATTTTAAACGAAAAGATCTGTATGTGTGTGTGTGCCTGTGGTCAGCATAGCTCAAAAACGAAAAGACCGTTGAATACCAAACTTGATATTAAAGTTTGGTATTTTCCAAAGATGCGACATGAAGATTTTCAAGAATATCCCCCCACCCAAAACTACCTATTACATGGAAAAAATTTCGAAAATGTTGATTTTCTCAAAAATGGCTCTAACAATTTTGATTAAAATTTATTATATTTAAGATATTTACATGCCATATAAAATGTATATCTTCCACTTTCTGGGAAATACTTCTGAAGTCTACTTTATTCTGGATGAATTTTTAGAGAATTTTGCATAACTGCTAAACCGTAAGAGATGGATAAAAACTTATCACTCAAAAATGTATTTTTTTTTTATTTATTTGTTTTAGGTCGCTATAATTCCCAGATATAATACAATATTTATAACAATTGGATTCATAATATTACAGTGAAACAGTAAGAAATAACACAAATGAAGATCACGATAAAACACACAATATATGTTATATACATCTTTTTCGTGGAATTGATCGTTTTTGAGATATTCCTTGTTATTGGTTTCAGCGTTAAAAACGTACTTTTCTCACACAGAAATTTGTCAACTCGTGTCCACACAAACAAAGGAACATCAGTCACATAACAACCAGCTTTTGACTATCACTTTAACCTATGGTAGTCCCTTATTTCGCTTCAACTTACAAGGAAGCAAGTAATAAGACTATTATAACTAGTTTTTTCTCAATTAGCGTGAAGTAAATAGAAGCATAAGCTTTTTAACAATAATTTGTTGCAGATTTGCAGAGAAAGTCATGTGAATGGAAAACACTTTCGTTACACGTACTATGTACATAGCGTATAGAGAAGATATTGTATTGCAACCAAAAATTCGGTATTGAGATTACACCCGAAATAAATACTTTGATGCTCCCTGAATCCAAAAAAGCATTTTTATTAAGCTGTCAGCGTGTGTTGTGTCGTGTCGTGTTATGTGTGTGTGTGTGTGTTGTGTTGTGTTGTGTTGTGTTGTGTTGTGTTGTGTTGTGTCGTGTCGTGTCGTGTTGTGTCGTGTCGTGTTCTGTTGTGTCGAGTGTGTGTTGTGTCGTATCGTGTTGTGTCGTGTGTGTCGTTCGTGTCATGTGTGTGTGTGTGTGTTGTGTTTTGTTGTGTCGTGTCGCGTTGTGTCGTGTGTGTCGTGTTGTGTCGTGTGTGTCGTGTTGTGTCGTGTGTGTCGTGTCGTGTTGTGTTGTGTTGTGTTGTGTGTGTGTGTGTTTGTGTGTGCACGCGTGTGAGTGTGTCTGTGGACAGTATATCTAAAAAAATTTATGTGTTCCATTCGCATTACTTTCTCTACATCTACTTAAATTATTGTTAAAGCGCCTATTCTTCTAACCACTTTATGATAATCACTAAAACCATTAGCAGACATTCTCTTAGAAAACTTGCTTCCTTGTAATTAGAAGGGAAATAAGGGAATACGCTAGACTAAAACGATAGGCAAATCCTTTAAAAGCTGTTTGCCATGTGGTTGAAATCCTTTTGTATGCAGGGCCAAAAGTTTACAACCTAACGCGTGATATAAAAATTAAAAGTATTTTTAAGCAGAAATAATAACAAGTTGTACCTCAGAAATAGTCAATTCCACGAAAAAAGATATGGCATAAATTGTATTTTTTGACGTGATCTACATTTTTTGTGTAGTGCATTTTTGTCTATCTCTTACAGTTTACCAGTTATGCAAAATTCAGCAAATTTCATTCAGAACAAAGAGATCTTTAGAAGCTATTCCCAGAAAATTCAAGATACCTATTTTATTTACAATATAAATATGCTTCATACGCGATATTTTAATCAAAATCGTTAGCCATTTTTGAGAAAATCAAAATGTTCGAAATTTTTTCCATATAAATGGTAGTTTGGGATGGGGGAGATTTTTCTCAAAATCTTCGTGCCGCATCCCTGGAAGATCTAAGTTTAAATACCTAGTTTTAATTATTTTACCGAGTTTGTTTTTGATTTGTTGTTTTCACAGACACACGGACACACACACGGACCTTTTTCCAAAAATGTTTTATTTTGGTTACAGGGGACCCTAAAACATATATTTCCAGTGAAATCTCGGTATCGAATTTTGGGTGGAGTGCAATACCTTCTCTATACACTATGTACATAGTACGTGTAGAGAAAGTAAAAATGCAGCCAAATGTTAGCCCTAGACTCCGAGGAGGACATTTATCTTGATAACATGATGAAGATTAAGGAATAATCTTTTGTAAGAATGGTTTGGTTATGCAATTTATGGATCTGAGAGAAAATCATCAGATTTTAAAACAGCAACACGAAACAAATTGGTAGTTTTTAAATTCATAATAGACTATAACATTATTTTGTGATTTAGTTTTAGAATACATTGCAGTGGATATTTTAGTTATTTAATGCCTAAGATCATTATTACACCGATAATATGAGAGAGTAAGGTTTAAAGCTCAGGTTAAGTGAGCCTACAAAATTACGTGCACCTGGGAATGTATATCTACCTCATTGGGAAGCCCATTCATACTAAATCCCATGCTTCCCTAAAGGTACATAATACTGTGTTAGTACAGGGGACATCCCGTGCTTTTCTCATAAATAATGCCCCTACTAATTATTCTTCCTAATTAACTAGAACACACCCATCCACAAGCTTGTATCTCACAATCCGATCCAAAACACAAACACGGAACCTGCAAGAGGTAGAAGGCAAGTTTACCCAACTGTGATCACATCTGCAACTATTGTTCTTCTGTTATTTAGTTCCTCACAACATAATCTATTAACTGTGTGAAGGCTGTGGGTTGCCTTTATCTTCCGACAGAGGGGGTTAAAAATGTCCAATGAGGGGGTTTTATTTCAGAGCAAACAAAGGGAACAGAATGGCGTTTGTAAATGGTCTTAAACTGCCTTTGGTACGTCTTAGCGTGGCCGCAAACTGCATATATATAACACAGTTGATGTATTTGCCTTAGGTAAGTTGCGACTTTGAAGCGAACTTCTTGTTCAAAATGCGAACCACGCGTTGCGTGGATTTTCTTCTGTGCTCTTCCTTTCTCTTCGTGCCTCCTGCTTCACATGGCTTTCCTTCTTACTAGATTCCTTCATGGTGCGAAACAATTTGTCTCGTATATATCTTATAGGCAATGCAGCGTAATTTAGAAGGCTGTGTATGTTTATACACACAGAATTAGTTGGAGCAGAGAGAACGTTCTCCAAGATTCGATTTTATACGCAAAGCCAGAGCATTACAAAGATATACAGAGACGTAGCTACTTGTGCACTATGCGCTAAAAGAATATTATACACAAATCACTTTACTTTCTCTAGCACATATGTACAATGTACATTAGAGAAGGTATATTATTTCCACCCATACATTCTATACCGAGATTTCACCGGACATACATGTATTAAGTCCCCTGAGTGAAAAAAAAAATTCTAGGAACATGTTCCTGTTTTCTTTGGTAGGGTTTAACGCCCGCTTTAACTACTTGTGGCACCGCAGGCGATGACACTGATGATACACGAATGAAGATGGAGCACCGGTGGAATGCGATGGCGGGGGAAACCGGAGAAAACCCGCCTCGGCGCCGCTTTGTCCACCACAAAGCTCACATGCGGTCGCTTGGGATCGAACCCGAGCCGCCTAGGTGAGAGGCGAGTAGTCTAACCACTCGGCCACGGCGAGGCTCATGTTCCTGTGAATGTGTCTGTCTGTGTGTGTGTTTTGGGTAGTGTTTAACGCCCGCTTTTACTGCTCTGGCACCGCAGGCGTTGACACTGATGATACACGAATGAAGATGGAGCACCGGTGGAATGCGATGGCGGGGGAAACCGGAGAACCCGGAGAAAACCCGCCTCGGCGCCGCTTTGTCCACCACAAAGCTCACATGCGGTCGCTTGGGATCGAACCCGGGCCGTCTAGGTGAGAGGCGAGTAGTCTAACCACTCGGCCACGGCGAGGCTCATGTTCCTGTGAATGTGTCTGTCTGTGTGTGTGTTTTGGGTAGTGTTTAACGCCCGCTTTTACTGCTCTGGCACCGCAGGCGTTGACACTGATGATCAATGAAGATGGAGTCCCGATGGAACGTGATGCCAGGGGAAAGCGGAGAACCAGGAGAAAATCCGCCCCTGCGCCGCTTTGTCCACTACAAATCTCATTTCGGTCGCTTGGGATCGAACCCGGACCGTCTAGGTGAGAGGCGAGTGGTCTGATCACTCGGCCACGGCGCGGTCATGTAAGCGCGTGTGAATATCATGGCTCAACAACAAAAAGACCGTTAAAAACCGAACTTGATGTTTAAGTTTAATATCTCCAAAAAATGAAACACAAGATCTTCAAGAAAAGTTCCCGTACCCGAAACTACCATTTTGATGGAAAAATATTCAAAAAAAATTATTTTTTCAAAAATGGCTCTAAAATAATATTAAAATATCGCATATTACAGATATCTAAATGCACATAAAATTCATATCTGCTGAAGTTTGTATAACTGGTAAAGGCATGCGACACAAAAATGTCGTTAAAACACATAATGTATGTAATTTTTTTTTTTTTTTTTTTTTTTTTTTGTAGAGCTGACCGTTTCGGATATATTCTTTGTTATTGGTGTCAGTTTTAAAATACTTACACTTTTCTTATACAAGAATTTGCGAATTCCTGGTCATAAAAACAAAGAAAATTCAATCATACAGCAACCAGCTTTTAAAATATTTTACTATCGCTTTAGCCTAGTGTATTCCCTTATTTCCCTCCTGCTTACAAGAAAGCAAATAATAAGATCAATGTCTGTTAATTTTATCTCGATTAGTATAAAGTAGATAGAAGAGTAAGCTAGATTTAGAGAAATTATGTGAATGGAACCAAGGATTTATATATAATCTTATGTATAAAATAAGACATTGTCTATAAAAGAAATTAACATTTATACTACAATTTAAAAAGGCCTAGCAGAATGAAGAGCTGATTGTTTCAAAAACGAAAACGTTTCCCTTACAAACTTCACCGTATATATTTTTCTCGAAATTCTAGGTGTTTAACCTAAAATTAAAATTGAAATGTTACGTTGTCTCTTGGTTTTTAGATTGCACTGAGCTAATGTATTCCCTTATTTCCCTTCTAATTACAGGGAAGCAAGCAATAATATCATAGAAGACGATAGAAGAATAAGTTTTCTAAGAATAGTTTGTGTCAGAATAGGTAGGTCATGTGAATGGAACCCACCAGGTTTTATTTTCCTTCTTACTTTTTTCTCCTCTTGGCAGATTTGATTAACAGACACTGGAACTGAAAATATTGTGTATTTTGTATAGACTTTTTCTGAAAATTTCTCTCTGAATGCATGCCTGTTATGTTAAAACGAATATCAAATTTCAAGAGATATAATTTATATAAACATAAAATGTTGCACGTGCATCAAATTTTGAGAAAATGGCTGGAATTTCCTGAATTGTAGCTTTAAATGCAGATATTAAAATAACTTTGATCACCGTATATTATCTTTTAAAATATTAGAAATTATCTCTAACTTGATCATTTTTTCAAAAAATATACATTTTAAAACATTACTATTCGTGATAGGATAATTTGTTCGTTTTTAATATTACAATAAAAACTTCCGTACAGTCTGGGAAACTTAGGTGGAATTTAATAAAAAAAATCGGATGTGTACCATTCACATGACTTTCTCTATATCCCTGCAACAAATTATTCTTAAAAAGCTTATACTTCTATTTACTTTATGTTCATCAGAAAAAAATATAAATAGTCTTATTACTTTCGAAATAAGGGACTACCATATGCTAAAGTGATAGTCAAAAGCTGGTTGCTGTGTCAATGAAGTTCCTTTGTTTGTATGGATAAGAGTCGACAAGTTCCTGTATGAGAAAAGTATAAGTTTGTCACAGCAGAAACCAAAAATAAGAAATTTCTCAAAAACGAAGCACTCCACGAAAAAATGTATGTAACATAAATTGTGTGTTTTAAGGTGCTCTACGTTTTTTGTGTAGTAAGTTTTTGTCCATTTAGCAGTTATCCAAAATTCAGTAAAATTCATCCAGAACAAATTACTCTTCAGAGGCTATTCCCAATAAAATTCAAGATATACTCTTTATTTGTCAGGTAAATATATTTAATATACGAAATTTTAAATAAAATCGTTAGAGCCATTTTTGAGAGAATCAAAATTTTCGAAAAAGGTTCCACGTAAAGGGTAATTGGGGTTGGGGTGATTTTTCTCAAAATCTTCGTATCGCATCCCTGGAAGATACTAAACTTAAATACCAAGTTTGGTATTTTACCGACTTTTCGTGTTTGAGTTATCGTGTTCACAGACACATGGACACACTAACACACGGACACACACACACACACACACACACGACCTTTTTGTGAAAATGCTTTTTTTGGATATTGGGGACCTAAAACATATATTTCCGGTGATATCTAGGTATCGAATTTTTAGGTGGAGTGCAATACCTTCTCTATACACTATGTAATAGTGCGTATAGAGAAAATAAAAAACAGAAACCTTTGGGTTATTTGAAGGTGCGAAACAATTTTAACATGTGCATCATACACAAACAGTTCTCAATATTTATGGACATATTATAATTATAAAGAGATTAGTTTACCTATATCACAGAATGGTATACCATATTCAGTGCTGACAACATGATGACTTACTCCGACAGAACGAAATCATTCTATACAACGAAGACAGTGAAGCCATTGTACTTTTGCTCTCTCTGCTTGCATAATTTCGTCTGGTTCAGCAGATTTCATTTTCATGACATCATCCGCCATTTTATGTATCGATACGAGCTCTCAGAGTCATGGCCTACTTGAATGAGGCTATGGACGTATAAACCAAAGTTGGCTACATTGGAGTAATATATTGTTATAATACTGAGTGCAGAATTTTCTACTTTTAACACTAATGACATCTGGTAGGAGACACATTTTTAGCATCAACTGTTTAAAAAATCAATTTTCTAATTTTGACCGCTTGTAGTAAAAATTTCACTCTCAATGTCCTTCACGTGTAGTTTTGAAACATTATAATAATAATAATAATAATAATAATAATAATAATAATAATAATAATAATAATAATAATAATAATAATAATAATAATAATAATCATAATCATAATCATAATCATAATAATAATAATAATAATAATAATAATAATAATAATAATAATAATAATAATAATAATAATAATAATAATCTTGGTAAACAACATAATACGTTAGGTCATGGAGTACATAAAAATCGAAGGGAATTATTAACAGAGGAAAAGCCACATCAGTTCGTGATATTCGTTTATTCCTTCCCACATTTATCGGCCATTTTGAAGGCACGCATTTATAGCTTTATTATCAATGGATGCACGACTGAAGTTGAAAATTACAACAAAATATATTTCAACTTTTATGTACTTTCACTTTCTAGCACCCAGGGTACTGAATTAAAATTCCACGCAGTATTTTCTCTCATTTTAATCTCTTCGTTTTTTGTTCTTGGTTTTAATTTTCTTTCCCCTTTAATGGCGCCCAAGACGACTATATGAGAATATCTTTCCTTGGCATTCATGACGCTCTCTAGAGCCAAGATATTTTCCTTTATTAATTTTAGCTTCTGTATTAAATTCAATGACCGCTTCCTTTTTACTTTCTCTACACGTACTATGTACATAGTGTATAGAGAAGGTATTGCACTCCACCCAAAAGTTCGATACCGATATTTCACCGGAAATATATGCTTTAGTGTCCCCTTTATCTAAAAAAAAGCATTTTCGGAAAAAGGTCCGTGTGTGTTTATGTGTGTCCGTGTGTTTATGAACACAACTCAAAAACGAAAAGTTGATAAAATACCAAACTTAGTATTTAAGTTTAGTATATTCCAGGGATATGACACGAAGATTTTGACAAAAATCTCCCACTCCCAACTACCCTTAACATGACACTTTTTTCGAAAATTTTGATTTTCTCAAAAATTACTCTAACGAATTTGATTAAAATTTTTGTACATTAAAGATATTTACATGACAAATAAAATGTATATCTTGAATTTTCTAGGAATAGCCTCTGAAGAGTACTTTATTCTGGATGAATTTTACAGAATTTTGAATAACTGCTAAACCGCAAGAAAGTAGAGCACGTTAAAACACACAACTTATGTTACATAATTTTTTTTCGTGGAGTTCATCGTTTTTGAGACATTCCCTGTTTTTGGTTTCTGATATGAAGAACTTATACTTTTCTCATACTAGACTTTGTCAACTGCTGTCCATACAAACATAGAAACTTCAGTGACAATGCAAATAGCTTTTGACTATCACTTTCACCTATGCACTCCCTTATTTCGCTTCTACTTACAAGGAAGTAAGTAATAAGACTATTTCTGCTATATTTTTTCTGATTAGCATGAAGTAAATAGAAGTATAAACTTTTTAAGAATAATTTGTTATAATATATATATATATTCTCTATGTTCTATGCCATGATGAAATAGATCAATAATTTCATTTATTGCAGTTCTTATTAACACTCTCATTGGAATAGAGAAAGTCCTATATTCCACCCAAAATTCAGATACAGATATTTCAAGGTCGTCTCCTTAGCGCTGTGGTAGCGCAGCTGCTTACCAAGCGGGAGACCTGGGTTCGATCCCCAGTACCGGCGTGGGGATTTTTCCTCCGCCGGGGTGCACTCAGCTTCGTAAGGTCCCTGGGGGCCCAAATGAGGAGCTACTTGATGGAGAAGTAGCGGCTCCAGGCCATGAGAACCGCATTAACCGGCTGGGGGGGCTCCAGGCGCTGACCACGTCTCACCCTACAATTATGCACACCATCCATGATGTCTGCGCAGCGGCCGGGCGGAAGGTCAAGGTTCCCCATGAGCTGTTATGTTATATTTTAAAGAAATAATGTTTTGAATACCCCCAAAACTATATATGTATTTTAGCTGAAGGTCGGTGTGTGTCTGTAGACAGTAGAACTAAAAAAACAAAAACGAAAGGTCCCTGAAATACCAACCCTGGTGTTTATGTATACTATCTCTCATGGATACTATACGCAGATTTTCAAGAAAATCCCCCGCTCCTCATCACTTTACATGGAAAATTTCTCCAAAATGTTGATTTTCTCAAAACTGACTATAACGATTTTGATTAACTACGGTATATTAAATATATATATATTAAATATATTAATGTATATCTTGACTTTCCTCGGAATAGCCTCAAGGCTTCTTGATTTTGAATGACTTTTTCATAACTGTTAAACCGTCAGAGATAGATAAAAACTTACTCTCAAAAATGTAAGCCACTTCTAAAACAGAATTTATGTTATACACATTTTTGTTGTAGAGTACAATTTTAAAAATATTCCTTACCATTGATTTTAATTTTAAGATGCTTAAATTTTTCTCAAATAGGACTTCGTACCCGTTTCTTTTTACTTTCTCTGGTCCGTATGCACAATGTACATAGTGAATAAAGAAGGTATTGTGTTCCACGTAAATTTTGATAAGATTTCACCGGAAATATACAGGGTTACTACAAAAGAAATAGACAGCTTCAACTGCCTGTAAAAAAACTATTAGAGATAGCAACCTAATTATTTTGGAGGTATGTTGAGAAACTCTCAAAGTTTCGTTTGTTACTATTGGTAACGCTGTAGTGTTTTGTTTGTTGTTGCAGAAGCTGAAATGGCGGAAAATCCTGTGGAAAAGGCATATTGCGTGTTGGAATTTGCTAGAACGCAATCAGCAACTGTTGTCCAACGACATTTTAGAACACCTTACCACAAAACGCCACCGCCTAGACAGTCAATCTACGACTGGTATAGACAATTGGAGACAACGGGATGTTTGTGGAAAGGGAAGAGCTCGGGAAGACCAAGAGTTTCGGAAGAAAACGTTGAACGTGTTCGTGCTGCCTACATAAGAAGCCCACAGAAATCGACATCTAGGGCAAGCATGCAATTACAAATTCCACAGCAAACTGTATGGAAAATCTTGCGGAAGCGACTGCACATGATGCCTTACAGATTACAGATGTTGCAGTTTCTGAGTGAAGAAGATAAGGTCATACGGCGTGACTTTTGCATCGATATGTTGCGACATGATGAAGACGATGCTGGTTTTTGTGAGCGCATCATTTTCAGCGATGAGTCAACTTTCCACCTGAGTGGAAAAGTGAATACACGAAATGTCCGAATATGGGGAACTGAACGTCCGAGGGCTGTATTGCAACATGTGCGGGACTCTCCTAAAATCAACGTGTTTTGTGCGGTATCTCACACGACGGTGTATGGCCCCTTTTTCTTTGCAGAGCAAACAGTCAACGGTGCTAGGTATCTTGACATGTTACAGATCTGGTTGATGCCCCAACTGAATGAGCAACAGGATGACTTTGTATTCCAACAAGACGGAGCACCGCCTCATTGGCACACAGATGTTGGAGATTACCTAGATGAAGTCCTACCACATCGTTGGATTGGCCGTCTACAACCGGCAATAATGCTCTTGCATTTTGTCCACCAAGGAACCCTGATCTCACACCATGTGACTTTTTTCTATGGGGATTCGTGAAAGACCGTGTTTTTGTCCCTCCACTTCCTCTTAATTTAGACGACTTGAAACAACGTATCAGACAAGCCGTGGCAAGTGTTGATACAGATATGTTACAAAAGGTTTGGGATGAACTTCATTATCGCATGGATGTGTGTCGAGTGACTGGAGGAGCCCATATTGAACATTTGTGAGTTCACAATGTAAACTTCAAAGACTCCTCTACAAACCAGTGAAAACGGCGTCAAATTACCGCAAATAGTTTTGTTTTACAGGCAGTTGAAGTTATCTATTTCTTTTGTAGTGACCCTGTATATTTTGAAGCCTGATGTAAAAAAAGAAGCATTTTTAGGAAAAGGACCATGTGTAATTGCGTCTGTCACTGAACAGCACAGCTCAAAAACTATAAGGCCGTTAAATACCAAACTTGTTATTTAATTTCAGTATCTCTTAAAGATTCGACAGGAAGACCTTCAAGAAAATCTCACCAACCCCAACCACCCTTTACATGGAAAATATCTCGAAAATTCTAACTTTCTCAAAAAATGCTCTAACGGTTCCTATATTTTAGGTAATCACATGACAAATAAAATGTGTATTTGAATTTTCAGGAAATAACCGCTGAAATCCTCTTTTACTATGGATGATTTTTTGTAAATTTTATAAAACTTACAAGAGATAGACCAAAGTTTACAATACAAATAATGTGAATTTGTGTCATATTACTTTTTCTGGTAGTGGTGACCGTTTTCGAGATATTCACTCTTTTATTAGTTTCAATTTTAAACTAACTTTTCTCAAACGCGGCCATACACAGCCAACCGAACTTCAATTGTTTCTCCTAGCAACCAGCTTTTAAAAGAGTTGACTATCGCTTTAGCCTAATGTATTCCTTATGTCCTTTTACTTAGAATGAAGCAAGTAATAAGACCAATTCTGCTAATGTTTATCTCAATTAGTATGGTATAGATAAAAGAATAAACTTTTATAATAGTGCATACTTTTTTTGGTAGTTTTCTGCGCCCGCTTTTACTGCTTGAGGCACCGCAGGCGATGATACTGATGATATATGAATGAAGATGGAGCACCGGTGGAATGCGATGGTGGGGGAAACCGGAGAACCCAGATAAAACCCACCCCTGCGCTGCTTTGTCCACCACAAATCTCACATACTGTCCCTTGGGGATCGAGCCGGGGCCGTCTAGGTGAGAGGCGAGTGGTCTAACCACTCGGTGTATAGCGAATAGCTAGAGAAGCAATTTTTTTTTTTGTTTTGTTTTAATCAGAGGAAGAGCGGCGTATGTGTCAAAAAATGTAGACATTTTAGGAGGCTAGTATTTTTAAATTGACAAAAGAAATTAACTTTAATTTATGACCTTGTTTACTGTTGACTTATGCGTAGCAGTGCTATGATTTAGAAATTATTATTGTTGTTATTATTATTATTATTATTATTATTATTATTATGTTGTTGTTGTTGTATGTGCACGTACATACGCACGCTGGAAGTGCGTGATAAACTTTTACACTGAAACATTATCTAATCACAATCTACGTATCTCTGGTGAAGCAGGGTTCACGTTGAGCACTTATTTAGAAGAGTTGTGACCCGGGCTGATAAACAAGATAAATGTGTTTATGAAGCTGTGAGCGCTCGCGTGTGCGGCCACCAGATAAACTAATGATGTGTTCCCAGAATGAATGTCGTGCTACCGCTTTACTTTCTTCAAAGGAAGCCACGCTACAAAGCGTTGAAATTATTTGCTCTGTTAATCAGGACTTGGGACTACATTTGCAGTTCACTTACCTGCAGCTGTTTATAAACAAGTTTAAAAGAGAGTTACGTCATAAGAAGTAAATTTGCAATAAAGCCTTCAATAATATAACTATTTAGAAGACTAATAACATTATATTTAAGGGCGGTCAAAATGGGATTTTCACATATGTTTTACTTTCTCTACACGTACTATGCATGTAGTGTATAAAGAAGGTCTTGCATTCCACCCAGAAATTCGATGCCGAGATTTCTTCGGAAATATAGGTTTTTGGGTTTCCCTGAATCCAAAAAAAAAAGCATTTTCAGAAAAAGGTACGTGTGTATGCATGTGTGTGTATCTGTGGACAGCATAGCTCAAAAACGAAACCACCATTGAATACCAAACTTGGTATTTAAGCATGGTATCTTCCAAGGAAGCGACACGAAGTTTTTCATGGAAAAAATTACGAACATTGTATCAATTTTGGTTAAAATCTCTTATATTTAAGACATTATTTGACAAATAAAGTGAATGTATCTTGAATTTTCTGGGCAAAGCCTCTGAAGACCTTTTTATTACTTTCTCTATATGCATTATGTACATAGTGTATTGAGAAGGTATTGCACTCCACCAAAAAATTCGATACCGAGATTTCACCGGACATATGTTTTAGGGTCCCCTGTATCCAAAAAAAAGTATTTTCAGAAAAAGGTCCGTGTATGTGTGTCCGTGTGTCAGTGTGCCCGTGTGTCAGTGTGTCCGTGTGTCATTGAACACGATAACTCAAAAACGAAAAGTCGGTAAAATACCAAACTTGGTACTTAAGTTTAGTATCTTCCAAGGATGCGACACGAAGAGTTTGAGAAAAATACCCCACCCCAAACTACCCTTTACATGGAACTTTTTTAAAAAAATTTGGTTTTCTAAAATTTGCTCTAACGATTTTCATTAAAATATCGTCTATTAAGGATATTTACCTGACAAATAAACTGTATATTTTGAATTTTCAGGGAATAGCCTCTGAAGAATACTTTATTCTGAGTGAATTTTACGGAATTTTGCATAAGTGCTAAACCGTAAGAGAGAGAGAGACAAAAACTTACGACACAAAAAATGTAGAGCACATTAAAACACACAATTTATGCTGTATACATTTTTTTCGTGGAGTTGATTGTTTTTGAGATATTCCTTGTTTTAGGTTTAAGCTATAAAAATTTATATATTTTTCTCATACAGGACTTTGTGAACTCGTGTCGATACAAACAAAGGAACTTCAGTCACATAGCAACCAGCTTTTGACTATCACTTTAACCTATGGTACTCCCTTATTTCGCTTCTACTTACAAGGAAGCAAATTTGTTCTCCATTAACAAGAAGTAAGTAGGAGCATAAGCTTTTTAAAAATAATTTATTGCAGAGAAATAGGAAAGTCATGTTAATGGAACACATCAGATTTTTTTGAATGCATTTTGCTGAATGTTGCCTAATTATTAAACCGTAAGAGACAGATAAGAACTTATTACACAAACAATGTAGATAACGTTAAAACACACAATTTATGTAATACTTGTTTTTTCGTGAAATTTACCATTTTTGAGATATTCATTAAAATTTGTTTCATATTTAAAATACATAAACTTTTCTCACATGGAAAGTTGTAAACTCCTGACCCTGCTTAGAAACGGATTTCAACCACATGGCAACCAGCTTTTAAAAGATTTGACTATAATTTTAGCCTAGTGTATTGCCTTCTACTCACAATGAGGCAAGTAAGACATTTTCTGCTAATATTTATCTCGATTATTATAAAGTAGAGAAAATATGACTTAACAATAATTTGTTACAGCGATGTAGAGAAAGTTTTGTAAAAATGCATCATCTGGCTAATTTTCATTACGGTAATGAATTTACACCATAAAGCATTATTATTTGAATAACCGTGTGAGCTGTAAAAATTTCGATACACGGCAGATTACCGATGGTTAAATGCGAGTATTCACGCAATATATGCAGACAATAGGCTATTTTCTAATTCATCATATATGCAAAACGGTGAATACGAAATTTCTTCGTCACTGATTTATAGGAAAAAATCTGATGTGTTTCATTCACATGATTTTCTGTACATCTCTGCAACAAATAATTGTTAAGAACTTGATGCTTTTATTTTCTTCATGGTAATTGAGAAAAACTATCAAAAATAGTCCTATTACGTCCTTCCTTGTAAGTAGAAGCGAAATAAGGGAGTATCATAGGTTAAAGTGGTAGTCAAAAGCTGGTTGCTATGTGACTGATGTTCCTTTGTTTGTATGGACAGGAGTTGACAAATTCCTGTATGAGAAAAGTATAAGTTTTTAAAGCTGAAACAATAGCAAGGAATATCTCAAAAGCGACCAACTAGATGCAAAATATGTATATAACATAAATTGTGTGTTTTGTAATGAAATATACATTTTTTGTGTAGTAAGTTTTTGTGTATATCTTACTGTTTACAGCTTATGCAAAATTCAATAAAAATCATCCAGAATAAAGAGGTATTTAGAGGCTATTTCCAGAAAATTTAAGATATGCATTTATTTGCCATGTAAATATATTACATTAAGAGGTTTTATGCAAAATTGTTAGTCACTTTTGAGAAAATCCATGTTCCAACTTTTTTCTATGTAAAGGGTAGCTTCGGCAAGGGGGGGATTTCCTTCAAAATCTTCGTATCCTATCCTTGGAAGATACCAAACTTCTATACTAAGTTTGGTATTTAACGGTCTTTTCGTTTTTGCACAATGCTGTTCACAGACACGTACACACACACGGACTTTTTTCCAGACATTAAATGCCTTTTTTTTGGGGGGGGGGGATTCAGGGGAACCAAAAGATGTGAAACCTCGATATCGATTTTTTGTATGGAATACAATTCCTTCTCTATACACTATGTAGATAGTACGTATAGAGAAAGTAAAAATAATAAACCAATCACTAGTAGCTGGAAATTAATAAAATTAATATTACTATCGATCATAATGATCATTATTTTGCGTCTTAAGTAAGCTTGATGCGTTTAATATAATTTTAGAAAACTTATTTGACATAACATATTTCCAGTTGACAGTGTAGGTCTATTTACTTTGATTAGCTCGTAAACATTTGATTTGTGTATTCGATAAGCTGTTCTACAAGGTTTGTGCACTCCCTTGATTAATGAACGGAGTACCACGTGACCCATGACACAAACAGTTAACTGATTGGTGTACAGAAATATTAAAATATTTACGATTTAATTACGGTATGAACTGGACGTTGTCAGTTGTGTGGTATAGTGGATTTATGAATATTTCTCTTACCTTTATAAACGAACCTTGAGAGATTATTATAAACTGCCATAATTTAGCACGATGCTACAGGTTCATTAAATTATAAGAACACCTGACTGTTATATTGTATCTAACTGGAGTTGTCTGTAATTATTATAATAAATGTTAATTTACAGCTAAAGCCGATGTCCCACGGTCAAATCTTTTAGTCCAATAACTCTTTAAACTACAAATTGGATCGGGGGACATCGGATAATTTCGTTCTATACAATTTCCGTCCTATTACTTTCTCTAGCTCCATATATACAATGTACATAGGGATAGAGAAGGAACAGTAATGCGCCCAATAATTCGATACCGAGATTTCACAGGTGATGCATGTTTTTGGTCTCCTTGAATCGAAAAAAAAGTATTTTTAGAAACATGTCCGTGTGTGTCTGTCTGTCTGTGGGCAGCATACCTCAAAAACAAATAGAAATACCGTTTAATACCAAACTTGGTATAAAAGTTTGGTATTTTCCAAGGATGTGACACGATGATTTTCAGGAAAATCCCCCACCCGTAACTACCCTTTACATGGAACATTTTGTTTTTCTTAAAAATGGCTCTAATGATTTTGAGTAAAGCTATTTCTATCACAAGTAAAATGTATATCTTGAATTTTCTGAGAATAGCTTCTAAAACCTGTTTATTCTGGATTAATTTTGCTTAATGTAGAATAACTGGTAAACCGTAAAAGATAGAAAAAAACTTACTATACAAAAAATGTGGATCTCGTTAAAATACACAAGTTATGTCATATTCATTATTTTCATGGAAATTCCCGTTTTAGAGGTATTCGTTGTTATTAGTTTCAATTGTGAAGTACTTATACTTTTCACAGACAGAAGTGTTCGTTTTTCTTTTGTTCTACTCCTGGGCAAGCAAAGAGGCGATTTGCAATGACAATCGCATAACGACAGCTTTTAAAACATTTGACTACCACTTTAGCCTAGTGCATTCCCTTAGTTCCAGTCTACTTATAAAGAACTAAGTAATAACATTCTGCTAAAGTTTATCTCGATTAGCGTGGTGTTGAAAAAGAATTATCTTTTGTAAGACGTTTGTTTGTAGAGTAGCTAGAGAAAGTCATGTGAGTGTAACACATCAGATTTTTTTTGGTCCAACGTATGAAATGAACCAATGAGCGACCTGGCGGTAATGACATAATAAGATGGCAGATAGCGCTGGGTCTTCCTTCCAGACAACGTGATTGTTTGTGTGAAACTTTTCTGTATCTTGTAGACTTTGTCCTAAATAATAGGGCTGTAGTAGCTGAGCTATGCTTGAAATACACATTTCCTGTACGGCAGAGATTTATGAAATAATAACTCGGGTATTTATAACCCCTGCAAATGTATTTTATCGGATCCATTTGTAGCTAACCCTTTCTCAGCAAAAATTTAAAAACGTGACTGCTGGTATGGACTGCCTTTTATTTGTGATTTTTGCCTCAACCAAGGACAGCAACTTTCCAAATAAATATTCGTCCCTTCTAAGAAAATTAAAATAATTTATAGAGTCAGAAACGACTTCATTTACAGTATATGCAGTACACCTGTTCCTTGGCCTGCATTCCTAGGTTCCAGCCATGATCTAGTCCACCAACACCTCTTTATTGATCTTTTACTTTCTCTAGGGATAGAGAAGTATTGTATTCTACCTAAAAATTCGATACCGAGATTTCACCGGAAATACATATTTTAGGACCCTCTGTATCCCAAAAAAGCATTTTCAGAAAAAAGGTCCGTGTGTGTGTGTCCGTGTGTCTGTGAACACGATAACTCAAAAACGAAAAGTAAACCAGGTATTTAAGTTTAGTATCTTACAGGGATGCGACACGAAGGTTTGAGAAAAATCCCCGCACTCCAAACTACCCTTTACATAGAACCTTTTTCGAAAAATTTGATTTTCTTAAAAATGGCTCTAATGATTTTGATTCAAATATCATGTATTAAAGATATTTACCTAACAAATGAAATGTATATCTTGAATTTTCTGGAAATAGCTTCTGAAGACCTGTTTATTCTGGATGAATTTTGCTTAATTTTGGTATAACTAGTAAATCGTAAGAGATAGACAAAAACTTACTATACAAAAAATGTAAGTCTTGTTAAAATACACAAGTTATGTCATATACATTTTTCTCATGAAGCTTGCCGCTTTCGAGATATTCATTGTTATTAGTTTCAGTTGCGAAGTACTTATACGTTTCTCAGGAAGGAGTGTCCGTTTTTCTTTTGTTCTACTCCTGGCCAAGAAAAGAAGCGATTTGTGATAAAAATTGCATAACGACAGCTTTTAAAACATTTGATTATCGGTTTAGCCTAGTGTATTCCCTTATTTTCTTCCTACTTATACGGAACTAAATAATAAGAACATTGTGCTAATGAGTACCACGATTAGCAAGGTACAGAAAGAAGAAGAATCTTATGTATGAAGTTTGTAGAACAGCTAGAGAAAGTCATGTGAGTATAACACATCAGATTTTTATTTCTATTATAATATGCTCTTGCAATGGATACATAAACTAAGCTTGCGACAGCGAACGTAAATAATTGTAGATCAGCAACCTCCACAATTTTCTATCAGCTGTTAATGTGCATGCGAGAAATATTTGGACCAATACACACTCCCGTGGGAATAGTACGGAGAAATTGTACACAACGCTCACGTTGTATAAAACATTTTGGACCAGATTTTTACCGTGGGATATCGGCTTTAGACAGAAAATCAAATGATTTTTATTCAAATTATTTTATTTATCCATTCTGAAAAAAAAAAAAAAAACGTACAAAATATTAATATTCTTACATCTACATCATTGTAATTAAGACATATGCTACCGAACTGTAGTATTATTTAGCTCCTTATAAGTAGCAGGGAAATGGAATACACTACGCTAAAACCGAGTCAAATCTCTTAAAAGCTATCGCAATGAGATTGTAATTGAAATTCGGTTTTGTTTTCCTGGCCAGAGAAAAACAACACAGAGATAGAAAAGAAGAGCGATTCCCGTTTCACAAAGTTAAGCATGTATTAACATTTAAATCAATAACAGGAAATGTTTAACTCTACAAAAAAATGTGTATTTTTATAAGATTTACGTTTTTTGGCGGTAAGTTTTCTATTTCCTACGCTTTACTAGTTGTGCAAACGTCATTCAGAATGTAGGGGACTTGGGAAACTATTTCCAAAAAAATTATGATATACATTTTATTTGCCATGTAAATATCTTAAAACTACGGCAATTAAAAAAAATATTTTACAGGTATTTTTTTAAAAAGTTGCAAATTTTGAAACATCTTTCATGGGTAGAGTAGTTTGGGGTGGGGACTTTCCTAGAAGATACTGAACTTAAATACCAAGTTTCGTATTTAAGCGATTTCTCGTTTTTGAGCAAATCTAGCCATATACACAGACCTTTTTCAAAAATGTTTTTCAGGGGTCCTCAAAACATATATTTCCAGTGATATCTTGGTTTTGAATTTTTGAGTGAAACACAATATGTTCTCTATCGACTAAGTGTATTTTACGTAGGGCATGAGGGGGACACCTCAATAACTGCAACTAAGTACTGATCTGTTGCGGCCTCCCCCACCGCCCCTCGGGGGTAGGGTTCAGAGGACGGAAACCACAGGCAAACGACGGAGCTAAGAGCAGAGACGCACAGAGGTCCCTAAGAGTTCAGTAGATGGCAGCCGGGAAGCCGTCGGAAGAATGCAACTAGCCTCAACCTAGAATTTTACTCGGAGCAAGCATCCGTCTCAAGCCACACCTGCGCTGACCTGAAAAATGAAGAACGGGAATGGAGCATGCCAGCATTCGTCTAAGCTGCCCCAGGAAAACCCGAGGCCAGAGTGCATGGGGAGCGAACCCGGAACTCCCGAAGGCCAGTCCCAGATGAAACGCAGGAATTCTTTCTTGTAAGTAGAAGGTAAATAAGAAATACACATGGCTAAAATGATAGTTAAATTTTAAAGAACTGGTTGTCATGTGAAAGGTTTGAAGTATTTTAAAACTGAAACCAATATCTAGGAATAACTAAAAAAACAAAAAAACAACAAAAAAAACAACAAAAAAACAAATCCACAAAAAAAAATGTATATAACATAAAGTGTGGGTTTTAATGTGATCTACATTTTTGTGTGGTAAGTTTCTATCCATCTCTTAACGCTTTAACAGTTATGCAAAATTTCGTAAAATTCATAGAGGATAAAATAGTCATCGGAGGCTATTCCAAGAAAATTCAGTGTATATATTTTATTTGTCAGGTAAATATCTTAAATATACGATATTTTAATCAAAATCGTTAGAACCATTTTTGAGAAAATCAAAACTTTCAAAAAAAGTTCCATATGAAGGGTAGTTGGGACTGGGGGATTTTCTTGAAAAGCTTCGTGTCGTATTCTTGGAAGACACCAAACTTAAATACTGTGGTATTTTTGTTTTTGAGCTATACTGTCCACAGACACACACACACACACACACATGCACTCGCACACACGGACCTATTTCCAAAAATGCTTTTTTTTGGATTCAGGGGGACCCAAACATGTATTTCCGGTGAAATCTTGGTATCGAAATTTTGAATGCATTACAATACCTTCTTTATACACTATGTACATAGTACGTGTAGAGAAAGTAAAAATGGTAAACTCTGCTAAAAAATATGCATCAGGGAGATTTACCTACATTTTTTGTGAGGTAAGCTTTTGTCTATTTCTTACGGTTGCTAATTATGCAAAATACAGCA
Organism: Hymenopus coronatus; assembly: GCA_030762935.1. Taxonomy (NCBI): domain Eukaryota; kingdom Metazoa; phylum Arthropoda; class Insecta; order Mantodea; family Hymenopodidae; genus Hymenopus; species Hymenopus coronatus. The sequence goes on from CM060885.1 coordinate 79,844,405, forward strand.
AAAGAAGGAAGAGGTCTTCAGGTGCTATTCAAATAAACTTAACATATACATTATATGTTTCGTCTAAATATCTTTAATATAAGGTACTTTAATCATAATCATTACGGCCATTTTTAGAAAAATCTGATGTGTTACATTCACATGCCTTTCTCTATATCACTGCAACAAATTATTCTATTTACTTCATCTAATGGAGCAAAAATTAGCAGAAATAGTCTTATTAATTGCTTCCTTGTTAGTAGAAGTGAAATAAGGGGCTTACCACAGGTTAAAGGGATAGTCAAAAGCTGGTTGCTGTGCGACTGAAGTTCCTTTGTTTGTTTGGACACGGGTTCACATAGTCCTGTATGAGAAAAGTATAAATCTTTATAGCTGAAAAAAAAAAAAAAAAGGAATATCTCAAAAACAATCAACTCCACGAAAAAAAATTATATAACATAAATTGTGTGTTTTAAGGTGCTCTACATTAGTTGTGTGGTAAGTTTTTGTCCATCTCTTACGGTTTAGCAGTCATGCAAACATTTCGTAAAATTGACCGAGAATAAAGTAGTCTTCAGAGGCTATTCCCAGAAAATTCAAAATATACATTCTATCTGTCAGATAAATATCGTTTATACACGATATTTTAATCAAAATTATAAGAGCCATTTTTTAGGAAATCAAAATTTTCGAAGAAAGTTCCATGTAAAGGGTATTTGGGGGTGGGGGATTTTTCTCAAAATCTTCGTGTCGCATCCCTGGAAGATATTAAACTTAAAAACCAACTTTGGCATTTAACCGAATTTTCATTTTTGAGTTATCGTGTTCACAGACATACTGACACACACACATCAACCGGACTTTTTCTGAAAATACTTTTTTTTTTATACAGGGGACCCAAAAAACGTATATTTCCGGTGAAATCTTGGTATCGAATTTTTTGGTGGAGTGCAACACCTTCTCTATACACTATGTACATAGTACGTATAGAGAAAGTAAAAACGGGACTCGTAAAGTATATCTGACATGCTCACGTAAAGGTTTCTCAGCAAGGCTTTTGCAATTAGCACCGAAATTGAGTGGGAAGTTCTCGCTCAAGGAGAATTAATTTGATTAGCCGCAGGCAGCAAATCTTATCTGCTGTTGACCGGAAAAAGAGCACACTGCTACAGTAACAGAAGTATTAGCTCTGAGCGACGGCCAAACAGAAAAAAACTGACAAGAACACTTTGGGTAGTGCGTATCCCAGGAAGTAGAAAAGTGAGCCATGTCTCACACTTTTTACTTTCTCTACACGTATTATGCACATAGTGTATAGAGTAGGTATTGCACTCCATCCAAAAATTCGATGCCGAGATTTCACCGGAAATATATGTTTTAGGGTCCTCTGTATGCAAGAAAAGCATTTTCACAAAAAGGTCCGTGTGTGTGTCCGTGTGTCTGTGAACACGATATCTCATTAACGAAAAGCCGGTAAACTACCAAAGTTGGTATATAAGTTTAGTATCTTTCAGGGGTGCGACACGAAGATTTTCAGAAAAATTCCCCCATCCCAAACTGCCCTTTACATGGAATTTGTTTCGAACATTTTGATTTTCTGAAAAATAGCTCTAACGATTTTAGTTAAAATATCATATATTAAGGATATTTACCTGACAAGTAAAATGAATATCTTGAATTTTCTGGAAACAGCCTCTGAATACTACTTTATTCAGGACGAGTTTAAAGGAATTTGGCATAACTGCTAAACCGTAAGTGATTGAAAAAACGTACCACACAAAAAGTGTAGAGCACTTTAAAACACACAATTTATGTTATATGTGATTTTTTCATGGAGTTGATTGTTTTTGAGATATTTCTTGTTTTTGGTTTCAGCTTTAAAACTTATACCTTTCTCCTACAGGACTCAGACAACTCCTGTTCGTACAAACAAAGGAACTTCAGTCACAAAGCAACCAGCTTTTGATTATAATTTTAACCTATGGTCCTCCCTTATTTCGCTTGTGCCTATAAGGAAGCAAGTAATCTGACTAGTTCTGCTAATTTTTTGTTTATTAGCATTAAGTAAATAGAACAATAAACTTTTTAACAATAATTTTTAGCAGAGATGTAGAGAAAGTCATATGAATTGTTCACATCAGATTTTTAATCAATTTGTATCTGGACTAGGTTGTGAAAATGTGAGACGTTAAGTAATTATTGTTATTATTAGTATTTTAATGTAAATTTCCAGGTGCATATTTCCACGGACTGGAAACTAGACGAATTGACTTGATTGCAGTTCGAGAAGACACAAAAATAGGATTTGTTATCGACCTTACCGTTAGGTTTGAAAAGCTCAAAGGGCAACCAGAGGACTTCGACAAAGAGAAAAGGGAAAGCTATACACCCACAATCCCATACTTCAAAACAAAATACGATCTAAATATCATAGAGGTAATTGGAGCTCGGTACACCGTTACTTTACTTTTATTCAATAACTGGAAGAAGTTTGGACTGAAGAAGGGATAAGTAAAATAAATTGCCATATCTGCAATCAGAGGTTCAATTTCTTTTCTTCGAAATCGTTTGTATAATAACCATTTTTACTTTCTCTACACGTACTATGTACATACTGTATAGAGAACGTATTGTATTCCACCCAAAAATTTTATACCGAAATTTCACCGAAAATACACGTTTCGGGTCCCCCTGAGTCCAAAAAAGCATTTTTGGAAAAAGATCCGTGTGTGAGTGAGTGTCTGTATGTCTGTGAACAGCACAGCTCAAAAACGAAAAGACCGTTAAATACCAAACTTGGGATTTAAGTTTGGTATCTTCCAAGCAAGCGACACGAAGATTTTCAAGAAAATCGCCCACCCCCAACTACCCTTTACATTGAACTTTTTTCGAAAATTTTGATTTTCTTAAAAATGGCTCTAACGATTTTGATTAAAATATCGTATATTAAAGATATTTACCTGATAAATAAAATTATATCTTGAATTTTCTGGGAATAGCCTATGAAAACTACTTTATTCTGAACGAATTTTACGGACTTTTGCATAACTGCTAAACCGTAAGAGAAGGCAAAAGCTTACCACACAAAAAATGTAGACCACAATTTATGTAATATGAAATGTATCATGGAGTTGTTCGTTTGTGAGATATTCCTTGTTTTTGGTTTCAGGTTTGAAAAACGTATACTTTTCTCACACAGGTGTTTGTTAACTCCTGTCTATAGAAACAAAGGAACATCAGTCACATAGAAACCAGTTTTTGACCATCACTTTAACCTATGGTACTCCCTTATTTGGCTTCTACTTACAAGGAAGCAAGTATTAAGACAAGTTCTGCTAATTTTTTTTTTCGGTTAGCATTAAGTATAGAGAACAACAAGCTTTTTAACAATAATTTGTTGCAGGGATGTAGAGAAAGTCATGTGAATGGAACATATCAGTTTTTTTAAACATGTGATAGGAATTCTTTCTTCAGAAATTTACTGGACTTCGTAACTAGCCCAGCTAGCCCACAGGATGCGCCCCTTGGAAACAAATAACAGATTCGTTAATAGTAGCCGTTACCTGTAACTGTTAATGCACGCACTGTCATGTGACAATATATCTGTCGTTAATGAATACTTTCTCACATTCGTAATAAATGTCAGAAAACTATTATTATGTTGCTGCTAATAGTTAAAGGAATTTTAATAGCTTTTAAAGACGAACTACCCACGTAGGAGACTATATACTGCATGTTTCAGGGTAGAAACCAACTTCGCAGCACTTGAATCACGAAGCTCCTTGACATAAGTGCGAAAGCATCAGATATCACAGCTATTTCCGCTCCAGTGAGCGGGCAATTTCACAGGCATGCACAGCGTCCTAAGGCGCAAATGAATACTGTCCAGCGGGCTTCTGAGGACCTTATAATTACCACCACATTAACTTCTCATTATATGACCACGCAGCAAATAAATCAAATTTGACTTACATAAGCGTAACCATTTCATCTGTGATGTCATGTTCCATTCAACATTATCTACTGACTGCCAAACTGTATAGTATGAATATAGTTCGTAGAGTAATTTTGGAATATGACCTACTTCTCGTTACTTAGCTCTATAATATGCGAAAGGAAGCAAAGGTCCTGCGCAGCTATCCGCTACTGGCTAGTCGTCAGATTGGTATGAACAGCTCTAATCAATGTGTAGGATAGGAGGTGGATAGGCTGAATGATTCAACGCTATAGCCGAGATTTCAACCACGGATCTCTCGATTTTAGCTGGTTGTTTTAACCATTGAGCTACCATGGCAACATGCCCGCACGTCGTCATTAAATTCCTTCTCAGACTCACATGTTTCCTGGTAAACGACTAGATGATCTCAAATTATTTTTGAGATTATATATTCCATGGCGACTTACAATATCGTAAGTATCTACTTTAAGTCCGGGGCTTCATAGTAAGCAAACTATCCAACTGCTGTCGAACACGTGGCTTGTGTGACAAAACAATTGAATTAACACTAATTGAGCTAATAGTTGGCTAAACTATAAAGATATAATTTGAAATCGCCTTGTGGTTTACCGGGAAACATGCGAGTCATTTGAAGAATTTAATGTCGAGCCGGTAGGTTGGCATGGTAGCTTACTGGTAAGAGAAAGCGACTAAAAATTTAAATGGATTCTTATTTATGGACGCTGTGGTTCTCGGCGTGCTACTCTATACTGGGCGTGAAAGACCGCTAGATTTTGTTCAGAGGCCTCTCTATCAGGCTTGAGGTTCTTTTACGTGCCGTAAATCTACGTCACGGGACTAATGGCTTTACTTCCCTTTCGAAGGAAACCTTGCTAAGGACGTCCTCCGGGTTTGAACCCGCGACCTTGGGTATATGAAGTTAGCATGGTAACCATTACACCATGCAGAGCAACAGGGACCGGCTGGGAGATCCGTGTTCAGATCCCGGCTATGGCATTGCATTTTGCAGTCTGACTCTGCCGAACCTGTTCTAATCTTTGTTGTTTATAACCTTACTCCGCATTTAAACACACCTAAATATATCCATCCGCGCTCCCTTATCATTGATTGGTTGAGGTTATTTCTGCTGTAGTTTTAGCTTATATAGCACATACAGTGGACAGACGACATAAAATAAGCTGAAAGATAAAAAAAATGCTATTAATTACGTAAAAACAAATGCATAAAGAATTACGGAATATCCGCAAACGGAGATATCCGTTCTATATCGGAATCTGATTCAGCGAATAAGTTTTTACTGTTAGATGAACTTTTGGCAAGGCTAATGACGCTTTCAATAATATGCCCATATTTGAGGAGCATACCTACACCCCGAACTACCCTTTACAACGTAAAAATTTCGAAAGTTTTGACTTTCTCAAAAATGGCTGTAATGATTTTGGTTAAAATATCATATATTAAATACACTTATATGACGTAATAAGATGGCGCGTAATGTAACTTGTTATTTCTGTTCAACTTGAAGTGCGCATGCGCATGTTCGCAATTACCATGTATTGCTGACACATACAGACAAAGATTTCAGCTGTAGAAGCCTTCCTTGTTACGCTTCCTGACTGAAGCCTGTATCAACACTGGCTCAGATGGCTGCTTAAGCAACTGTTCAAGTCAGATAAAGTTTTTTTTTTTTAATTTTATTGTTGGCAGATCAGCATTTATGCTATACAGGCCATAGATAACAAAAACATTAAATACATCAACATTTGAGGTTGACCATGTTTGCTCCTCTAACATAAACAGAAATAGATTGTTAGTACAGAACTGATAATACAACTTTACAAACAAATGTTACAACTGAAGTAAGTAAAAATAATAACAATAATATATTAAAAAAATCCTATGTGTTCCATTCACATGACTTTCTCTACATCTCTGCAATAAATTGTAGTAAAAAAGCTTATACTTCTATTTACTTCATGCTAATCGAGAAACATTAGCACAAATAGTCTTATTACTTGCTTCCTTGTAAGTAGGAGCGAAATAAGGGAGTACCATAGGTTAAAGTGAAACCAAAAGCTGGTTGCTATGTAACTGAAGTTCCTTTGTTTGTATGGACAGGAGTTGAGAAATTCCTGTATGAAAAAAGTATGTTTTTCAAAGCAGAAACGAAAAACCAAGAATATCTTAAAAATGATCAACCCCACGAAAAAAATGTCTATGACATAAATTGTGTGTTTTATCTCGAGCTACATTTTCTGTGGAGTAAGTTTTTTCTATCTTTAACGGTTTAGCAGATATGCACAATTCCGTAAAATTCATCCAGAATAAAGAATATTCAGAGACTATTCCCAGAAAATTCAAGATATAATATTAGTCAGGTAAATATTTTTAATATACATATTTTAATCAAAGTCATTTTTAATAAAATCGAAATGTTCGACATTTTTTCCATGTAAAGGGTAACTTTCGATGGGGAGATTTTCTTGAAAATCTTCGTGTCGCATCCATGGAAGATACCAAACTTAAATACCAAGTTTGGTCTTTAACGGTATTTTCGTTTACCGCTATGCTGCCCACAGACACACACATACACACAGACAGACAGACATACACGAACACGGACATTTTTCTAAAAGTGCTTTTTTTTGGGATTCAGGGAGTCTCAAAACATTTATTTCCGGTGAAATCTGGGTATCGAATTTTCGGCTACAATACAATACCTTCTCTATACACCATGTACATAGTTGGTATAGAGAAAGTAAAAGATAAAGCTACATGATTATGAAATTTATGAATACTTATTAACGGTTGCCTTCTGTGTTACTGGTTAAGAAATGTTGTGGTAGTTTTCTTTTCAGCCTTCTATGTGGAGTTTTGATGTGTAGGTTAAATGCTTGAGCACTAGTAACGTTGCTTAATTTGTTTTTGAGTTATCGTGTTCACAGACACACAAACACATATACACAAAGACCTTTTCCTAAATGCTATTTTTAGATAAAGGGGAGCATAAAACATATATTTCCAGTGAAATCTCGGTACCGAATTTTTGGGTGGAGTGCAATACCTTCTATAAACACTAAGTTGTAGTACGTGTAGAGAAATTAAAAAGAATAGCGAGTTTAAACCCTCTAAGAGGGTTTTAAAGGTATAGTGTATAATCCATTGGGTTTCTCTGAAATCCATATTTACTCATGTGTTTTCATATATTTTTTTCCCCCCATTATTATAGCAAGAGATTTCATCTGGAAGTCGAAGGATTTCTCCGAGGGGAAAATGGCGATTATATGGTTGTGTGTGTATTGGAGAAGTTGACATAAGGGCACACATTATACTGGTTTAGAAAGAGGTAGAGATTTCATCTCAATGCTACAAGAAGATTACACAGCATCCCAGTCGCAGTGACGTGGTGGTGGTTGTCATCTACTTGCGGGGAGGGGGAGAGTTGTAGTTCACAAGAGGAATGGAGAAGGAGAGTGGAAAACTTAGCAAGAGAAATCTGTAACTCCCCTGTCGAGCGCTTCCTCCATACACGAGCTATCGCTTCTTTTTTCTTTTTTAGGCGTCCTCTCTTCCGCATTTTCCTTTTTTTTTGGGGGGGGAGGGGGTTCTCCGTTCGTCGTCGTTCTCTCTAAAATCGAAGCCCATGCGGTGGATGCGAATTGACTGACAAGCAGAGGGAGCATAACTTTGAGGAAAGCCTGGGGTCTTTTACTCAGAGGATAAAGTGATCCAACTCCCTCATAAAAGAAGTGATTTATTGACTAGCAGATTCTGCTACATTTCCACTCGAATTATTGGTTTAATTACTGAGAGTCTTCATCTCGCTCTCTAAACTATCTCATCTCTATTTCTCCGACTGCCTCAAGTATATCTGTGTAAACAATACATTATATGATGTTTAAGAAAAAATCTGGTGAGTTCCATTCACATGACTTTCTGTACATCGCTGCAACAAATTATTGTTAAAATACATATTTTTACTTTCTCTACACATACTATGTACATAGCTATTGCACTCCACCAAAAAATTCGATACCGAGATTTCACCGGAAATATATTTTAGTGTCGCCTGTATCCAAAAAAAGTAGTTTCAGAAAAAGGTCCTTCTGTGTGTCCCTGTGTTCATGTGTCTGTGTGTCTGTGAACACATTAACTCAAAAGTGAAAAGTCAGTATAATACCAAACTTGGTATTTAAGTTTAGTATTTTTCAGGGATGCGACACAAAGATTTTGAGAAAAATCCCCTTACCCCAAACTACCTTTTACATGGACTTTTTTTGAAAATTTGATTTTCTAAAAATGGCTCTAACAATTTTGATTAAAATATTGAATATTAAAGATATTTACCTGATAAATAAAATGTATATTTTTAATTTTCTGGGAATAGCCTCTGAAGACTCTATTCTGGATGAATTTTACGGAATTTTACGGAATTTTGCATAACTGCTTAACCGTAAGAGATAGATAAAAGCTTGCCAGACAAAAAATGTAGAGCACGTTAAAACACACAATTTATGTTATATACATGTTTTTCGTGGAGTAGTTGTTTTTTAGATATTCCTTGTTTTTTGTTTCAGCTTTATAAAACTTATACTTTTCTCATACAGGAGTCTCTCAACACCTGTCGACACAAATAAAGGAACTTCAGTGGCATAGCAACCAACTTTTGACTATCACTTTAACCTATGGTACTCCCTTATTTCTCTTCTACTTACAAGGAAGCAGGTAATAGGACTATTTATACTCGATTAGCATGAAGTAAATAGACGCACAAACCATTTAACAATAATTTTTTACAGAGAAAGTCAGGTGAATGGAACAAAACAGATTTTTCTATTCAATGATAGTCAAAGTAAACCTTAGCAGAACATTGCTTTCTTGTAAGTAGAAGGAGAATAAAAGAATACACTAAGCTAAAACGATAGTCAAATCTTTTAAAAGCTGGTGGTCATGTGGTTGAAATCCGTTTCTGTGCAGGGCCAGGAGTGTACAACGTTTCGTGTGAGAAAAGATTAGGTATTTTAAATCTGAAACGAATAAAATCTGATGTGTCCCATTCACATGACTTTCTCTACATCTCTGTTAAAAAACTTATGCCTCTATTTAATTCATGATAATCTAGAAAAAATAAGCAGAAACCTTCTTCCATTAAAGTAGAAGAAAACAAGGGAGTCAAAAGCTGGTTGCTATGTGACTGAAGTTCGTTTGTTAGTATGTACAGGATTTGGTAAATTCCCATATGAGAAAAGTATAAGGTTTTTAAAGCTGAAACCATAACAAGGAATATCTCAAAAAAGATCAACTCCACAAACATACATATATAACATAAATTGTGCGTTTTTAAAAGATCTAAATTTTCTGTTTTTGTCTATCTCTTACGGTGAGCCAATCACCCAAAATTCCGTTTAATTCATCCACAATAAAGTAGTTTTCAGAGGCTATTCCCAGGAAATTTAAGCTATATATATGTATTATTTGTCAAGTAAATATCTCTAAAATGTGATATTTTACTCAAATCGTTAGAGTCATTTTTAAAAAAAAAACATTTTAAAAAATGTTTCCATGTAAAGGTAGTTTCGGGTTGGGGTTTTCTTGAAAATCTTCGTGTCGCCTCCTTGGAACATACTGAACTTAAATATCAAGTTTGGTATTTAAAGGACTTTTTGATTTGAGCTATGCTGTCCATAGACACACTCACACGGACCTTTTTCCAAATGTAGTTTTCTTTGGAGATTTAGGGGGCCCAAAATACATAGATTTCCGGTGAAATCTGGATATCGAATTTTTGGGTGTCTTACAATACCTTCTCTACACACCATGTACATGGTATGTGTAGAGAAAGTAAAAATCTGATGTGTTCCATTAAGCTGTTCCACAAAAAACGTTTTATTTTCTCTATACGTACTATGTACATGGTGTATAGAGAAGGTATTGCATTGCACCGAAAAATTCGATATACAGATTTCACCGGAAATATATGTTTTGAGACCCCCTGAATCCAAAAAAAAAGCATTTTTAGAAGCATGTCCGTGTGTGTATCTGTCTGTCTGCCCGTCTGTATGTGTGTGTCTGTGGGCAGCACAGCTCAAATACAAAATGACCGTTAAAAACCAAACTTGGTATTAGGTTTAGTATCTTCCAAGGATGCGATACGAAGATTTTCAAGAAAATAATCCCACCCCAAACTACCCTTTACATAGAACAAATTTCGAAAATTTTGATTTTCTTAAAAATGGATCTGAAGATTTTGAGTAAAATCTCGTATATCTATGATATTTACTTGACAAAAAAAAATGTATATATTGAATTTTCTGGGAATAGTCTCTGAAGACTACTTTATTCTGGATGAGTTTTATGGATTTTTGCATGATTGCTAAACAGTAAGACAAGGACAGAAATGTACCATACAGAAAATGTAGAGCACATTTAAACACACAATTTATGTTATATACAATTTTTTCTGGAGTTGATCGTTTTTAAGATATTTCCTTTTTTTAAATTCAGCTTTCAAAAACTTAGCTTTTCTCATACAGGAATTTGTACACTCCTGTGCATACAAACAAAGGAACTTCAGGCACATAGGAACCAGCTTTTGACTGTCACTTTAACCTATGGTACTCCCTTATTTCGCTTCTACTTACAAGGAAGCAAGTAATAAGACTATTTCTGCTAATGTTTACTTAATTAGCATGAAGTAAATAGAAGTCTAAGCTTTCTAACAATAATTTTTAGCAGAGATGTAGAGAAAGTCATTTGAATAGAACACATCAGATTTTTTTTAAAACGGTCACTTTGTGAAATAATTGAAATTCGTGTTAATTTAACTTTTTTCAAACAAGCCTGTGTAGTTAGATAGGCTGAGTCAGAGGGAAACATCGAGTCAGTTGGGGAATTGAGTGCTGTGTCGGCATGCTGCCATGGTAGCTTAGTGTTTAGAGCAACCGGCGAGAGACCGGGAGAATCCTGGCTATGACACTGGATTGATCTGTCTGGCTCTAGGTATACAATTGAAATTCAATTTTCTTTCATTGCTAGGAATAAAGAAACGAGAGACGAAAAGAAAGGACTTTTCGTAGGAGAAAACTTTAAGTAGTTTAAAACTGATCCGATAACTTGAAACATCTCGAAAACGATTATCTTAGAAAAAAATGTGTTTGACATATATTGTGTGGTTTAAGGAGATATACATTTTTGTGTAGTAAATTATTGTTCCGCTTACGGTTTACCATTTACACAAAAGTAATTCACAATGAGCAGGTGTTCAGAGGTTATTACCAGAAAATTCAATATACATATTTCGTTAGCCATGAAAATAAGCATATAGTATTTTATTCAAAATCGAAGATATCTTAAACATAAGGCATTTATTTAAAATCGTTAGTGGCATTTTTAAGAAAATGAAAATTTTTGTTAAGTGTTTTATGTAAACGGTAGATTGGAGTGGGGCAATTTTATTGAAAACATTTGTATCGTACCTATGGAAGACACTAAACTGAAATAACAAGTTTGGTATTTAACCGACTTTTCGTTTTTCGAGCTAAGCTGCCCACACACAGACACGGACATGTTACTAAAATACTTATACTTTTCTTTTACGGGAATTTTGTCAACTCCTGGCCAAACAAACATATTATATTCCTAAATACAGTTATAACAGAAAACAGCATACAATTTCAAATAATGCTGCATTAACAATTAAAGACACAAAAAGTTTAGTTCATATATTAATATACCTTAAAGAAATCTATCTATTAATTTATATATCTCTATGTTATGCCTAATATACATTCAGTTATCACTGTTTATTGTAATATAATTTTACCATTCTTATATATTATTTCTACTTGAACCTTTGTTTTCATGTACCAATAATTATTAGATGCATATTTTAATCCTTGTGGGCATAATGCATTTACTTATAATGTTATACGTTTTCATTGTGTATTGGATCTAAATTGGCGTATAAGACTTTCAATGTGGTCGTTAAAAGACCTTGAGGATCGGCGACCTGAAATAAAGGATACGGCTTAAATACGGAACGTAGGCTGAGTGCAACCATTATCATCAGCATCAGCACCATTGTCATGATCATGGTCATTATCATCAGCATCATCACCTCCACCATTATCATTATCATCATCACCATCATCATTATTATCATTATCATTATCATCAGCATTATTATTGTATTATTATTATCACTATCACTATCATTATTATTATCTTTATTATTATTATTATTATTATTATTATTATCATTATCATATTATTACTATGCTTATCATTATTACTATCATCATTATTATTATTACTACTATTATTATTATTATTGTTGTTTTGTATTATTACTCGAAGTTAATTGTCTCGTGTCTTAGTAAGGAAATTACTCCAAACGCTAGCTAATCTTTCTTGTAGCCTACTGTCTCTGTTATTAGGAACGGTTTTCCAAAGTCTTCTCTTAGCAGAGAATGCTAGAAGACATGGCCGTAATCCTTAGAACGCGATTTATCTTAATTGAAACATTTGTTTTCGCCCGCGAATTTCAGGGTTCCAATTTTGAGAAGGCGAGGCACAGTGGCTGACATTTTAATCTTGACGTATGGATCAGAGAAATGGATTCTCTTGTGGAACAGAGACGGAGGAATGAGGTTGCTTCTGGAACAGTACGCGAATAAGCTCTTACCCGTGGATATTAAACCGAGCGAGATGGCTTTGCGGTAGCGTGCTAGAGGTCTGGAGTTCGAGTACTGGTGAGTCTACTAGAACCATGGGTTTTTATTGTATTCCACCAAAAACAAATACTGTTTGTTCCATTCACATGACTTTCTCTAACTCTCCTGAAAAAAACTATTCTTTAAAAGATTATTCTTTATCTACTTCATAATAATCGAGATAAATATAATCTTATTACTTAGTTCCTTATAAGTATAAAGGAAATAAGATAACAAATACGATTATCTATCCAAGGCCTGGAGTAAAATTAGAGAGATATGAACCGATATATAAAATATATATACACACACATAAAGCTAACCGTTTCCTGAGAGAGAGAGAGAGAGAGAGAGAGAGAGAGAGAGAGAGAGTCTTTACAGGTTATTCGTAGAAAGTTCAAGATATATATTTCGTTTGATAAAAAATGCTAACATACTATATTTTAATCAAATTCGTAGAACTATTTTTTAGAAAATTATATTTTACAATAGCATCTCATGTAAAAGGTATTTGGGTGAATTTTTCTGAATATATTCGTATTGCATTATTGAAAGATCGTATTGGACTAAGTTTAAAATATAATCGACTTTTCGTTTTTGGGTGATGCACAATGACAGAGGGGGAGAGAAAAATCACGCGGAAGTTTTTCTAAAAATGCTCACTGAAAAAACCAAATGTCAGTTAAATACCATACTGGTCTTCAATTTTAATATCTCCCAAGGATACGAAACGAAAATTGTTAGAACTATTATACCTCCTAAATAAATTAAGAATAAAACATGAGAAAATCAAAATCTTAAACATCTATCTTCTAATTAAACATAAGAAAATCCTCCAACCCAAAACTACGCCCTACATAAAAAAATCGAAAATTTTTATTTTCTCAAAAATTTCTGTATCGATTGCATTGGCATATTAACGATATTTACTTAACAAATATAATATATATCTTGAATTTTCTGGGAAAAGCCTCAAAAGTCCTTTTCATTGTGAATGACTTTTACATAACTGGTAAACCGTAAGAGATGGACAAATATTTACGACACAACTGTAGATCTTTTTTTTATTATTATTAAATATTCATCTGCATAACCCGTTACAATAATAACGTTACATGCATTCAGATATTAGTACACACTACTAACACACTAGTTTTACATTCGTTTGTCATTATAATATAGTGACAATTATTACAATAAATACTAATATCACTTACGTTTTGTTTTAGAAATAAGCTGATTGCAGTCAAATGTCATTAAAATAATTTTATATTACTATATTTAACTGTTTAAATTATTTTTATAATTACTCTGTGCTCAGAATTGGTACATATTAATTATACAATTTATTTATACATTTATTTTGTTTAGATATCAATGGATTTAATATATTTATAAAATCTTCGTAAATGCCGGAATATTATTTGTTGATTACTGACAGGCCAGGTATCTCCATTCTGAATAATTTCTTTGATTAATATTGCTCTCTGATGTTCTATGTTTATGCAGTCGTCTATTAGATAGTTAACTGTCTCTTGGGCTCTCTTGCATTCGCACGTTGGGTCGTCTATTATATGAAATCGATGTAAATAGGATTTTGTTTTCCCGTGATCTGACAAAATGGCTGTAATTTCTGGAAATGTTGGGAGATTAGCTTTTAATCTTTCTAGAGGAAAAATCTGATGTGTTCCCTTTACATGACTTTCTCTATATCTCTGCAACAAATTATTGTTGAGAAGCTTATGCTTCTATTTACTTCATCTAATAAAGAAAAATTAGCAGAAATAGTCTTATTACTTGCTTCCTTATAAGTAGAAGCAAAATAAGGGAGTACCATAGGTTAAAGTGATAGTCAAAAACTGGTTGCTATATGACTGAAGTTCCTTTGTTTGTATAAACAGGAGTTCACTAATTCCTGTATGAACAAAGTATGTTTTTCAAAGCTGAAACCAAAAACAAGGAATATCTAAAAAGCAATCAACTCCACGAAAAAAAAAATGTATATAACATAAATTCTGTGTTTTAAAGTGTTCTATATTTGTTGTATGGTAAGTTTTTGTCCATCTCTTACGGTTTAGCAGTTATGCAAAATCCCGTAAAATTGACCCAGAATAAAGTAGTCTTCAGAGGCTATTCCCAGAAAATTCAAAACATACATTTTATTTGTCAGGTAAATATCTTTAAAATACGATATTTTAATCAAAATCGTTAGAGCCATTTTTGAGAAATTCAAAAGTTTCCAAAAAAGTTCCGTGTCAAGGGTAGTTTGGGGTGGGGGGGATTTTTCTCAAAATCTTCGTGTCGCATCCTTGGAAGATACTAAACTAAAATACCAAGTTTGGTATTTTACCGACTTTTCGTTTTTGAGTTATCGTGTTCAAGGCACACGGACACACACGACCTTTTTCTGAAAATACTTTTTTTGGATATAGGGGACCCTAAAACATATATTTACAGTGAAATCTCGGTATCGAATTTTTTGGTGGAGTGCAATACGTTCTCTATACACTACATAATACTATAGAGAAAGTAAAAAAGGACTTAGAACTGATACTTTTGTGGTGCTATTCCATCTAGTCTGCCATTCCTCGACAACTACCCTTTTAATTTCTGATTTGATGGTGGATTTGGGAATTTTATTATATATTATTTCTTCTCTTGTACAGGCTTCTTTAGCTAATCTGTCAGCTAATTCGTTACCTACGATGCCACCATGGGCCTTCGCCCAACCGAAGTGAATCGCCCAGTTGTAGCACCATACCAACATTATGAATATTATTTATTATTAACTGTAGATCTTGTCAAAGCATACAATTATATCCGTAAAATTTTAACTTTGGAGGTACTCGTTTTCAAGATTTTACAATTTATTGTTTTCATGTTTTGAAGGACCTACCTTTCTTAGACAGGATGTCGCCCGTGTTACTTCTATTTTACTTCTGGTCATGCAAACAAGCAAATAGCTTTAGCATATTGTATTCCTTGAGTTCCTTTCTACTTATTAGGAATTAAGTAATAAGACGTTTATGATTGTGTTCATCTTGATTTGCATACTATAGAAAGAAGAAGAATTTGTTTTGTTCGTAAAGAATTTCGTAGTTTTAAAATTTAAAATGTTCGGGCTATTATGCCGTGGTCTGTAGGTTAAAATATGTTTAGTTAAAATATTTCTACCTAACGTTTCGTCCCTGTTTGTGAGGGACATCTTCAGAGGAAATGTGCTCACGTCGCTAAATCGAAAAGAATAACAACAGTGCGGTTTATAGCCAGTATATATACTCGGACACAGGTGGGCGGGGTCAAGTGGACGGGTTCTAGTTGTGTTTATTTAGCCTGGAGGTTACGGAGTTGGGAAAGTATAGGGAACCAGGTGGAGTTTAATTTAAGTCCTTCGTCTTTGTTAAAGTTGTTTGTGTTTTTATAAATCTCAATGGCCTCTCTGTATAAACGGGGGTAATAATTTTTAGTCGTAGCTATAACCTCTACCTTATCATATTGCATACGGTGGTCATCCAAAGATAAAACATGTTGTGCCACGGCTGATTTTTCTGTTTGTCCGCGGCGGCAGTTTCTTTTATGTTCTGTGATGCGTGTATTGATGCTACTTTTTGTAGTGCCGATGTAAACTTGGCCACATGTGCATGGGATTTTGTAAACACCAGATTTACAAAGTGGATCGAGTTGGTCTTTAGCTGATTTGAGGAACTGTTTTATTTTAGTTGTCGGCATGTATATGGGTTTCACGTGTCGTTTTGCTAAAATCTTGCCGATACGATCAGTTATGTTTTTTATATATGGCAAGAATACTTTATTTTTGTATGTCGATGCCTCCCTAGGTCTAGTGTTGTTCTTTCTGGGACGTATTGCTCGATCGATATCCTTTTTAGTGTACCCATTATACATTAGCGTCTTTTGTAAATATTTTAATTCTTGTGGTAAATGTTCCGGATCACATATTCCTTTAGCTCGTTCCACTAGTGTTTTGATGACGCTTTTCTGTTTGGGATGATGGTTGGATTGCTTACTAAGATATCGGTCAGTATGGGTTGGCTTTCTGTACACTGCACACGTAAATCTTCCGTCGTTTTTCCTAGTTATCAATACATCAAGAAGAGCTAAATCAGCTAAAGACCGACTCGATCCACTTTGTAAATCTGGTGTTTACAAAATCCCATGCACATGTGGCCAAGTTTACATCGGCACTACATAACGTAGCATCAATACACGCATCACAGAACATAAAAGAAACTGCCGCCTCGGACAAACAGAAAAATCAGCCGTGGCACAACATGTTTTATCTTTGGATGACCACCGTATGCAATATGATAAAGTAGAGGTTATAGCTACGACTAAAAATTATTACCCCCGTTTATACAGAGAGGCCATTGAGATTTATAAAAACACAAACAACTTTAACAAAGACGAAGGTCTTAAATTAAACTCCACCTGGTTCCCTATACTTTCCCAACTCCGTAACCTCCAGGCTAAATAAACACAACTAGAACCCATCACTTGACCCCGCCCACCTGTGTCCGAGTAAATATACTGGCTATAAACCGCACTGTTGTTATTCTTTTCGAGTTAGCGACGTGAGCACATTTCCTCTGAAGATGTCCCTCACAGACAGGGACGAAACGTTAGGTAGAAATATTTTAACTAAACACATTTTAACTTACAGACCACGGCAAAATAGCCCGAAAATTCAAAAATTTAAAACTATGGACACCGGCCGTGAAAGCTTACGCATATATTTAAAGAATTTCGTGTTTTTTTTTTTGTTTTTTTTTTTTGTTTTTTTTTTTTTTAATTTCATCTTGGCAGTTTAGCATACATGCTATACAGGCCATTGATAACAACTAGATAACAAAAACATTAAATACATTAACATTTGAGGTTCACCAGGTTGGCTCCTCTAACTTAAACAAAAATAGATTACTTGTACAGAACTTATAATATAATTTTACAAATAAATGTTACATTTGAATGAAAGTAAAAGTAATAAAATTAAAAAATTACAAAAAGTGAAACTACATGATAATGAAATTTATGAATAAATATTAACAGGAGTCTTCTGTGTTACTGGTTAAGAAATGTTGTGGTGGTTTTCTTTTCAGCCTTTCCTGTGGAGTTTTAATATACAGGTTAAGAAGCGCTTGAGCATCAGTAGCGTTGCTTAGGTTTTTGAAGAATGTCTAGGAGAGGTGTTTCATATACTGTTCTATTGGAAGGACATTAAGTTCGTGTTCAAGCTGCGTATTTCTTACAAACCATAAATAATTTCGTGTGAATGGAATAAAGGAAATTTTTCTAAAATGTTTTAATACAATGGAGTAGAATATGTATTGCATTTAATCTATAGACGACAGAAAAGGTGAAATCACAGAGAACAATGCACCACGAATTTTATGGGAGCAACAGAAGCTTGGTAAAACATTTGAGAGTAGACGTTAGACTAGCAGAGACAGGATAAGGTTTAGTACTCTAGTTTTATGCCCCCAACCCGAGGGTTAAATGCCAATCCCCTCAGTGGGAGAGGTCATTGATTGTGTCTCGTACACTGCATAAAAGTTAAGTATTTAGCTTCTGTTGTAAAAATCTGACCGACTTTCTCTACATCTCTGCAACAAACTGTTGTTAATAAGCTTATTCTTCTATCTCCTTCATGCTAATCGAGATAAACATTAGTCGAAATTTTCTTATAACTTGCTTCCTTGTATGTAGAAGCGAAATAAGGGAAAACTTTAGGTTAAAATGGTAGTAAAATCTGTTTATATGACCAGGAAATGACATATTCCTGTAAGAGTAAAGTAAAAGCATTTTAAAACAGAAACCAATAATAAGGAAGTCAGCACTGCAAATAAAACATCAATCACATAATCTGTGTTTTAAGGATATCAACATTTTTCGTCTATCTCTTACGGTTTACCAGAAGTGCAAAGTTCCGTAAAT
This sequence comes from Hymenopus coronatus, assembly GCA_030762935.1. Lineage (NCBI taxonomy): Eukaryota > Metazoa > Arthropoda > Insecta > Mantodea > Hymenopodidae > Hymenopus > Hymenopus coronatus. Next base: position 79,863,002 of record CM060885.1, read on the forward strand.
TCATCCATAATAATTCTTCTATGGAGACTATTCCCAGAAAATTCAAGATATACATTTTATTTGTCATATTGATATCTCTAATATACAAAATTTTAATCAAAATTGTTACAGCCATTTTTCAGAAATTCAAAATTTTTGACATTTTTTCATGTAAAGTGTAATTAACGGTGGGGAAATTTTCTTGAAACTTACTAAACTTAAATACCAATTTTGGTATTTAACGGACTTTTAGTTTTCGAGTTACGCTGCCCACAGACACATACACACACGCACAAACACTCACACATGGACCTTTTCCCAAAAATGCTTTTTTCGGATTCAGGGGGACCAAAAATATGTATTTCTAGTGAAATCTCGGTATCGAATTTTTGAGTGGTATATAATACCTTCCCTATATACTATGTATATAGTCGGTGTAGAGAAAGTAAAAAATCTTATTTGTTCCATTCACATTACTTTCTTTACATCTCTGCAACAAATTATTGTTAGAAAGCTTATCCAAAATACTTCATGATAACTGAGGAAAAAAATTAGGAGAAAGTCTTATTAATTGCTGCCTTGTAAATAGAAGCGAAATAAGGGAGTATCATAGGTTAAAGCGATAGCCAAAAGCTGGTTACTATATGACTGAAGCTCCTTTGTATGGATAACTGTTGACAAATTCCTGTAAGAGAAAAGTATAAGTTGTTCAAAGCTGAAACCAAAAAGAAGGAATATCTCAAAAACGATTAACTCCACGAAAAAAGTTACATAACGTAAGTTGTGTGTTTTAACGTACTCCACATTTTTATGTGGTAAGCTTTCGTCCATCTCTTACGGTATAGAAGTTATGCAAAACGTCGTAAAATTCATCCAGAATAAAGTTTCGAAAATGTTGATTTTCTAAAAAGTGGCTCGAAGGATTTTGATTAAAATATCGTATATTAAAGATGTTTACCTACACATAAAATGTATATCTTGAATGTTCTGGAAATAGCCTCTGGGAATACATTATTCTAGATGAATTCTGAGGGCAGCATATCTCAAAAACGAAAAGTCCATTAAAAACCAAACTTGGTATTTAGGTTTGGTACCTCCAAGGATGTGACACTAAGAGTTTAAAGAAAATCCTCCCACCCTCAAGTACCCTTTACGTGGAACCTATTTCGAAAATTCTGATTTTCTCAAAAATTGCCCTAAGGATTTTGATTAAAATATCGTATATTAAATATATTTGCCTCACGAATAAAATGTATATCTTAAATTTACTGTGAATAGCCTCTGAAGACTACTTTATTCTGGACGAATTTTACGGAATTTTGCATAACTGATAAACCTCAAGAGATGAACAAAAAATTACCACACAAAAAAAAAAACAGAGCATATTACAACACACAATTTGTGTCATATAATTTCTTTTTTTGTGGAATTAATAGTTATTGAGATATTCCTTGGTTTTGGATTCAGCTGTGAAAGGTTTATACTTTTCTCATACAGGAATTTGTCAATTTCTGTCTGTACATACAAAGAAGCTTCAGTCACATAGCAACAAGCTTTTGACTGTCACTTTAACCTATGGTACTCACTTATTTCGCTTCTACTTACAAGGAAGCAATAAGACTATTTCTGCTAATTTTTTTGGATTAGCATGAAGCAAATAGATGCGTAGGCTTTATAACAATAATTTGTTGCAGAGATGTAGAGAAATTCATGTGAATAGAACACAAGATTTTTTTTCTTTCGTTTAGGGGGTCTCAAAACATATTTCCAATGAGATCTTCGTATCGAATTTTTGTTTGCAATACAATACATTTTCTATACACTATGTACATAGTACATGTAGGAAAAGTAAATAGGTTGATGACTGCAATTCAAATGAGTTGATTTACAGATTCTCCATTTCAGAAATAGGATGCAGAATCTGACCCAGCTATACACATTGCCACCATGAAATTGTAGTTAATCGGTAAAAATAAAAATAATGCCCCAGAATCGAGATAAGCAGCTTAAGATATACCAACCTTTTAAAATAATAACAACGGATAACTTCAAAAATAAATCCACAACTTTTTTGTGTTTTGGGATTGAGTGGAAACAATAACTAGCAATGCATATAGAAGGATTTGTCGAAGGATTTGCCAAATCAATTACGATATACGCTCTAAACTGTTTAAATACAGGGACCATAAAAATAACTAATATTCCAGAAAATGTGCAAGACAGTACTAGTACGTAAGGAATTTATAGCAGTTTTACTTTCAATAGCTCGTATGTGTAATGTACATAGTGGTTAGACAAGGCATTAACTGCACCCAAAATAAGATGTCCGAAAAAGGCATTTTTAGAAAAAAACCTGTGTGTGCGCGTCTTTGGGTAGCATAGTAAGAAATCTTATGTGTTCCATTCACATGACTTTCTCTATATCTCTGCAACAAATTATTGTTAAAAAGCTCATGCTTCTATTTACTTCATGTTAATCGAGAAAAAATTCAGCAGAAATGGTCCTATTACTTTCTTCCTTGGAAGTAGAAGCGAAATAAGGGAGTACCATAAGTTAAAGTGATAGTCAAAAGCTGGTTTCTATGTGAATGAAGTTCCTTTATTTGTATAAACAGCAGCTGACAAATTCCTGTATGAGAAAAGTATAAGTTTTTTAAAGCTGAAATCAAAAACAAGTAATATCTCAAAAACGATCATTTCCACGAAAAAATTGTGTAAAACATAAATTGTGTGTTTTAATGTGCTCTACATTTTCTGTGTGGTAAGTTTTTGTCCATCTCTTACGGTTTAGCAGTTATGCAAAATTCCGTACAATGCATCCAGAATATAGTAATTTTCAGAGGCTATTCCCAGAATATTCAATATATATATATTTTATTTGTTGTGTAAATATCTTTAATATATGACATTTTAATCAAAATCGTTAGAGCCATAGATAAGAAAATCAAAATGTTCGAAAAAAGTTCCATGTAAAGGTAGCTGGGGTTGGGGTTATTTTCTTGCAATTCTTCGTGTCATATCCTTGGAAGATACCAAACCTAAATACAAAGTTTGGTTTTTAACGGTCTTTTCGTTTTTGAGCTATGCTGCCCATAGACACACACACATGCACACAGACAGACGGACGAACACATACACGGACATGTTTCTAGAATTCTTTTTTGGATTTAGGGGGTCTCAAAACATGTATTTCCAGTGAAATCTCGAATCGAATTTTTGGGTGTATTACAATCCCTTCTCTATACACTATGTACATAGTACGTGTAGAGAAAGTAATAACTAATATTCCAAAAACTGAGGAAGATAGAAGTAGTTCATAACGAATTTATAGCATATTTACCTTCTCTAGCACGTATGTGCAATGTACATAGTGGATAGAGAAGGTATTGTATTACACCCAAAATTATATGTCGAGATTTCACAGGAAATATATGATTTCTCAAACAGGAAATGACGTTTCGTTTCACCTCTCTGGTTTTAGTTTAGGCCATGCAAAGCGAGCCGAACTTCAGTTGTTTCACATAGGACCAGCTTTTAAAAGAATTTATTACCGATTTATTCCCTTATGTATCTCTTATACTTACAAGAAAGCAAGTGATAAGATAATGTCTGCTAATGTTTACCTTGATTAGCACATCGTAGGTAGAAGAACAACCTTTTGTAAGGAAATTTGTTTGTATAACAGCTAGAGAATGGAACGCGTCAGATTGGATTTCAGAATACAATAGTGTAGGTTATTAATTTTGCGAACTTTTTTAAAAGTTTGCAAATGTTTCATAAGTAATATATAGAGATAATGTTAGTGAAAAAGTTTTGACATTCCTTAGAGGAAATTTATAAGCTTACTGTTATTTGTTTATTTTAATTATCAGTTTGAATATATTTTATATATGTAAAAGAATAATGTATGAAAAAATGTAATGTAGTAAACAAGCTATAAAGTTTGAAATATGCATATGATGTACGACGGTTGGCTGATAAGTCCCGGCCTCACACAGATATGGCGCCGCTAGGCCAGTTAGATGGTAGCATCATACAGTTTAACTCTAGACTAGCTTGTATCCATAGTTGCAGGTCAATAGCTCGTTTAGTTTTCGAATGACAGCATTTTAAACAAGACAACTTTAGAATATTCATGAAAATGGAGGATTTGGAAAAACAAGCAGTGATTAAATACTTCCATTTGAAAGGCTTAACGCCTAAAGAATTCAAGGATGAAATGAACATTACACTGAAATACGCTGCCCCTTCATACTCAACGATTAAAAGGTGGGTTACAGGGTTTAAAATGGGACGTACGAGCACTAATGATGAGCCTCGCTCTGGACGCCCTGTAGAAGTGACAACTCCAGAGATCATTGCAAAAAATTCATGTTTAGTACTAGAACACCACAGGTTAAAGTTGTTTGAGATATCAGATGTTGAAAAAATATCAAAAGAGCGAACAGGTAATATTTTAAGTAATGTTTTGCGCTTTCACATGGTCTGTGCAAGATGGGATCGCGTTTGTTGACACCTAATCAAAAGTTGCAAAGAAAAACTGTTTCTCGTAAGAATGTGGAGCACCACCGTAAAAATTCAAGTGAATTTTTGAGACAGTTTATTACCATGGATGAAACCTTGATACATCACTGCACTCCAGAAAGTAAATCTCAGTCAAATCAGTGAATTACACCAGGTGAATCAACTCCAAAAAAGGCAAAGTCAATTTTGTTAGCTAACAAGGTTATGGCAAGTTTTTTCTGGGATGCACGGGGAATTATTTTTATTGATTACTTGGCAAAGGGTAAAAGTGTCACTAGTGACTACTACGCAAGCTTACTGCAACGTTTGAGTGATGAGGGGAAAAGAAAAAGACCTCATTTGTTTCTCACGACACTGCTTCGGCTCATCGTTCAGTCATTGCAAAAGGACAAATGTGCAAATTGCTTGAACATCCACCCTTTTCACCAGATCTAACACCCAGTGACTACCAGACTTCCCAAACCTCAAAACAATTCTTGGAGGACGAAGATTTAACAACAACGAGGAGGTCATTGATGCGGTAAACAGATATTTTGAGGACCTTGATAAATCGCACTGCAGAGATGGTTGAATTAGATTAGAAAACCGATATGACAAATGTATTAGCTTTTCTGGAGATTATGTTGAGAAGTAAAGTAAAAAAAAAATTAATGCTGTCTTAATTGAGAGGCCCGGATCTTATCAGCCGACTCTAGTATTACAAATTTTGTTTTATTTTACCATATATTTGTATATACGAACCAGAGAAAGTAAACATGTCTTTTAAATCAGATTTTTAGATTGTGAGTAGTACGATTTTATTATTCGTCCAGATAAGGGAATGAAAATTGACAGGTCTGTTTTATTAAGGAGCGTTTTACATGATTGCTAAATAACTAACAAAGTGAGTACAGTAATGTTTCAAATTTTACAAAACAGGTTCCCCATTGGGTGCTCTACTTGCCCCGTCACCATCCAGACATGCCGTACCACCGAGTATTTAACCTGGGCCCTCCCCATCCTAAACCACAGGCGAGATAGAGCACCCCACACCCCACCAACAGCATATTTCCGGCCGTGAAATAGAGACTGTTTTGGTGGCAGAGTGCAGCTTGACTCGGACTAAATGACTTGCAGTTTTTCTTTGCAAATATATTCCTCGGAATTAGTGTAAACAGTCCGTGAGAGTTTATTTTATTTTCGTACATACGGACTAGAGAAGGTAGAAATGTCTTTCAAATTAGGTTTTTAGCTTCAGAGTAGTACGAATTTATTGTTCGTGCAGATAAGGGGATGAAAATTGACAGGTCTGTTTTATTAAGGAGCGTTTTACGTGATTGCTATCCAAAAGAAATTCAAATAGCACCAGTCCTAAGCCGGAACTATAAAACGGTCGTGAAAATGGAGTAATCATATGTAAATGACTTCGCAGCATGTAAGTAAAGGAAACGCTTTTCTTTTATTGAGATTCCTGCAGTTTAGAGCCAATCCCCGGAGTGCATTGTAAACGTGTATATACAGTTTACTAATGTGTGTACCAAACAGAAAACCATCAAAAGCTTACTCAGCAACAAGCAGCAAATACTAGGTAGCAGCACTTTTGTAATTGTGCAAACATTTCTATCCCCCTCCCTCTTCCTCTCCTCCTCTCTTGCTCTTCTGAAACTGCACACCTTAATGGTACTTCAGGGATAGACAGTATTTACGCTTCTGCACATATGTGTAGCTGAAAATAACAGCTACTAGGTACCTAGGCAGACAATATATTTCATTCCAACAAAAAGTTCAACATAACCATTTTAGGGTTCCATAATTCAAACAAACAGAGAAGACTTCTAGAGAAATTCTTATGTGCTCCATTAACATGGCTTTATCCAGCTGTTCCACAAACTTCTTTACAAAGTCTGGTCTTTAATTACGTCATACTTGTCAAGATTGGCATTGTCAGAATTGGTCCTACACAGACAGATGGAGGGAGGGAGGGAGGGAGGGAGGGAGGGAGGGAGGGAGGGAGGGATGGCGGGATGGAGGGAGGGATGGAGGGAGGGATGGAGGGAGGGATGGAGGGAGGGAGGGAGGGAGGGAGGGAGGGAGGGAGGGATGGCGGGATGGATGGAGGGAGGGAGGGAGGGAGGGAGGGAGGGATGGCGGGAGGGTGGGATGAATGGAGGGAGGGATGGATGGAGGGAGGGATGGCGGGATGGAGGGAGGGATGGCGGGATGGAGGGAGGGAGGGAGGGAGGGAGGGAGGGATGGCGGGATGGAGGGATGAATGGAGGGAGGGATGGAGGGAGGGTGGCGGAATGGAGGGAGGGAGGGAGGGAGGGAGGGATGGCGGGATGGAGGGAGGGAGGGAGGGATGGAGGGAGGGAGGGATGGATGGATTTATTGCCTGTTGGCATACACTGTACAGATAGATTTCTCATAAATGTACATTAATTAAATAATTCACTAAAACTGTAAAACGTTCTGTCATGTAAAAATGACCGTAGTGATCTTTTAAATTTACACATATCGTCTATTATAATAATATCAGATGGGAGAGCATTAACAATTTTACTTATGAGGCACTTTGGTGAATTTGAGTATTTTGTTGTTTATATTTTCCTATATAGATGTCATTCATAATTCTAGTAAAATGATTATGAACGTCACACTTAAGAGTGAATAAGTATGAGCTGTTTTTATAAAATAGTGCAGCATTATATATTAATAAATCAGTCAAAGTAAAAATATAAAATTGTTTAAAACCCCGTCTTAATGAGTCTCTTAGCTTCATTCTAAAAACTATTCTTAGCATTCGAGCAGAAACGAAATGACGGTTAAATACCAAACTTGTGTCTTCCAAGGATGCGACACGAAGACTTTCATGAAAATCCTCCACCCTAAAATACGCTTTATATGCAAAACTTTTCGAAGATTTTTTCTCTTAAAATTGGTTCTAATGATTTTGATTAAAGTACCGTATTTTAAAGATATGTACACGGCAATATTATTTATATCCTGAATTTTCTGGGATTAGCCTCTGAATACTTGTTTTTACTTTCTCTAGACGTACTAAAAATAAAAAATAAAATAAAATAAAATCTGTAATACAACATCCTGGCATCTTGTTCCCTATACCAGGACGTATATTGCAAACTTTATAATTTATTTCCCACTTTTAAATTATTGATATGCATCATTATTTTACAGATAATACTTATATACTAATAACTCAAAATTTAATTTAATTTAATTTAAAACAAAACAAATTAATATAAACTGAAATAAAATAAATTCCAACCATAATACAACTTTTACTAACACTATACCATCTATTATTAATTACTGAAACCAGTAACCAAACAACTGGTAACCAGCTATTTACCCATAAAACTATGCTCTAGATTATTAAGATAAATGAAAAACTAATCCTATACTACTGGTATCCAGCAAAATATGCACTGGTTACCAGTGCAACTAAATAATTATACTATGCAATAATTTCTTTACATTAAAGTAAACTGTAGTAAATTGTCTTTTACTTCCTTTGGCTAATATCTGTTACTAATTATACCTAATCTTTTACATCATCATTACACTAAACTCACTGTATTTAACTTTTTAACACTATTTAGCACTTCACTAACACTTCCTCCTCAACGTCATCTCCCCTTGCCTCGTGCTGTCCACCGCCAGAAGCCCATAATCCACCATTCCTGCTCTCACACGCCCTCTGCATCCCCCTTATCACTCTGGTCTACACCGGCTCCTTCTTCTTCGCCTCCTTCTACTATGCTCGGCTCTCCATCTTCCATTAGTCTCCAGTCTCCATTTAGAATTACTGATTTCGAATTCTATTGGATCTTCTTAATTCGTCTCTGGCTAGTGCACGGGTTGGTATTTCCACTTGCTCAATTCTCTCTTCCCAGGAAATTTTACTAATTATATTCGCTAACTTCTCTAGGTGGATATATGTCTTCATTTCTTAAAATGTCCGCTAATTTGTGCCCAGTTAATTCATTTCGTAATTGAGTTATTTGTTCACTATATCGCGGACATTCAAACAGGACATGTTCGGGTGTATCTTGTCGTTTAAGGTTTTGTTAATCTTTTTCCAATATGTTTTGTAAGGTCCATGTCCGGTGATGTAATGGATTAGTCCTCTAGTAGGCTGAATATGTTTAAATCTAAGGCTTTCGTTGATATAATTAAATAAATTATGTACTCTCCTTCCCGCTTCCGTTATGTCCCAATCTTGTTGCCAGCTTATTTTCAAAAACCTCTTAATTTCAGCTAAAAGTTCACATCTTCTTCCAATTATTTGTGTTATCATTCCAAATTCTTTCTTCTTCAACCAAAATTTTGCTCCCTTAAGTTTGATTAAGAGGTCTATTGGCCAAATGTCTGTCGTAACTAGGTGGGCCATAGTCGGAGTGGTTTTAACTGCTCCAGTAAATCGTAGCAAGATTTTTCTTTGAGTTCTCCTTAGTAAGCTCTTTATGTGAACGTCCTGCATCCGAGTGGCCCAAACATTAGCGCCATATGCTATAATGGATACGAAAATACTGTCATGATATGTTGAGATTGTGGTTAACGGAATTTTAAAATTTGATTGCATAATTCGGGCCAATTTCATCATCACGGTTTCGGATTTATTTCTTATATACTCTGTGTGCTTCCTAAAGTTTAATTTCTCATCTAAATATATTCCGAGGTATTTGGCCTCCTTTTGTCTTCTTATGATTTGAATATTAAACGTTATGCTTGGATCACTTTTTAAACTACCCCTCAAAAGCATGTAATTTGATTTATTTGGTGATATTTGTAGTTTTGATTTTGCGCACCAATTGCTTAGTTTCTGTGTTAGATTATTTGCTTTACTTTCCAGGTCGTTCCTGTTTTTACCCTCAATAACGATTAAAAGATCGTCGGCATATGCGATAGTGTTTATGAATGTTTACATCCTCATTCAAGTCGTCTAATAAGGTCTCCAATACAATGTCCCAAAACAATGGTCCTAATACCGATCCCTGTGCACATCCCTTGGTCCTTTTTTTATATACTATGCCATTTACACCTTCCATAAAAACTTTTCTATTGTTACAATAATCTCGTAATATTTCATAGAGACATTTTGGGTAATCTTTTTGACGCAATCTCTCAAAGAGGTATGGCCACCACAAATTGTCAAATGCCCCGGAAATATCAATTAAAATTCCTATACTATATTTAGCTTGTGAGTTTTTGACCTTGCCAATGCTAAATTTATCGCGTCTTCGGTAGATAAGCCTTTTCTGAATCCAAATTGTTTATCATTCATTCCAACCATAAGTCGAAATTCTTTTATTCTCTTACAAAGTACCTCTTCAAAAAGTTTGCCAATTACGTTTAACAGACAAATGGGTCGGTGGGATTTGGGATCCTTTGGGTCTTTATCGGCACTCTTTTTTAATATAATTACTTTTGCTTCCTTCCAGCAACTTGGAAAGCGGCCTTTCCATATGCAATTATTAAACAAGTTATGTAACAAGGTAAAATTATTTCCTCCAAATTAATCAACATTTCATTTATGATTCCGTCAGGTCCGGCAGCTTTTTTACTCTTCAGCCTTTTTATTGTCAACTTGATTTCTGTTATATCTAAAGGATATATCACTCTTGTATTTGGATATGGAGGATTCATGCTTATTCGTTTGAGTGTGTGTGTGGGGTATCATCTGACATATGGTCGTCATCTGGAAGTAATTTCTCTAATAAAGCCTTTGCTGACTCCTTCCAGTCAGTGGTCAAGTTACCGTCTCCTTTATATAACGTTGTCAATACTTCAGGCTTCTTCACTTTGTCCATTATAATCTTATTACGGCATTCCCCAAATGTTCGTGTCTAATTTATTTTCAACAAAAGTCTTCCAAGAATGTTGCCTCGTTTCTTCTAAACAATTTTTAAATCTCTCTTTAGCTTCTCGATAGTTCCTTAGATTTATTTCTCTTTCTGTAGCTATTATGGATTTTTGATATATTCTACGTAGTTTTCGCATTTGTCTTCGAGCTTTCTGTGGAGTGTCAGTCCAAACATTGTCAAAATACTTCTTAGAATTGGTTTTTGGTACCGTTTCTAAAATAACCGTTTTTATTGCGTTGGTTAATTTATAAGCCTCTTGATCCACAGATTTTCCAATGTACGTGGTGCATTTAGCTTCAAATTTACTTCTCATCTCATGCCAGTTTGCTTGTTTATAATTATATAGCAATTTTCCTCTTTTACTATACTGCCTCCGTTGATTTCCAATACAATAACTGAAATAAATCAGTCTATGATCACTAGAGGTATAATCTTGTCCTACTTTCCAATCTATGAGTTTGGCTTCCGATTTAATGCTACAAACAGTAATGTCGATGTTGGATGACGCTCCTGCTCTGCCTTCATAGGTGGGTGGATTGTTTGCTTCATTTTTTATTACTAAATTTAATTCCGCAATGGCTTCTTCTAATTTCTCCCCTCTTTCATCTTTATATCTACTAAACCACCAGCTTGATTTTGCGTTTGCGTCACGGGTATGCACTATTTCTAAGTCTGGATAGGTTCTGGTAGTGTTTTTAGTTTTATCTATAAATGGTTCAATGGGAATAATTTGCCAAAATAAATTTGCCGTTTGCATGAGTGATTTCTAGGCAGTTGGTGTGTGTTGCGCGATGTTAACAACCTGTAGATTTGTGTTAAAAATTATAATACCAGCCATTGGATTATCTCCAATACTAATCGTTCTTGCCTTAAGTGGTGCATATGCCCTTTTTCCGCTTATCGAATAAGGTTCCTGAATGCATAAGATATCTAGATTTAATTCTTCTGATACATTTTTAAGTTCTAACATCACTAGACTGCATCTTTGCGCATTTATTTGCCCAATTTTAATAACGTTATAGTCTTCGCAATCTCCCTTAGTATTTGAGTTTAGTGTATTCCAGGGATGCAACACGAATATTTCGAGAAAAATCCCCCCACTGCAAACTACCCTTTATATGGAACTTTTTTCGAAAATTTTGATTTTCTCAAAAATGGCTCTAACGATTTTGATTAAAATATCGTATATTAAAGATATTTACCTGACAAACAAGGTGTATATTTTGAATATTCTGCGAATAGCCTCTGAAGACTCCTTTAGTCTGAGTAAATTTTACGGAATTTTGCATAACTGCTAAATTGTAAGAGATAGAAAAAAACTTTACAATTCATGTTATATACATTTTTTCGTGGAGTTGATCATTTTCTAATTATTCCTTGTTTTTTGTTTCAGCCCTAAAATACTTATACTTCTCTCATATAGGAGTATGTCCATACAAATAAATGAACTTCAGTCACATAGCAACCAGCCTTTGACTATCACTTTAACCAATGGTACTCCCTTATTTAGCTTTTACTTACAAGGAAGCAAGTAACAAGACCATTTCTGCTAATTTTACTCGATTAGCATGAAGTAAATAGACGTACAAGATATTTAACAATAACTTGTTTAGAGAAGTAGAGAAAGTTATGTGAATGGAGCATATCAGATTTTTTCTGGATGACTTTTTGTGGATTTTGTATAACTAGTAAACTGTAAGGGATAGACAAAAACCAGGGATGCGACACGAAGATTTTGAGAAAAAACGCACTAAACTACCCCTTACATGGAATTTTTTTCGAAAATGTTGATTTTCTTAAAAATGGATCTAACGATTTTGATAAAAATATCATATATTAAAGATATTTACCTAATAAACAAAATGTATATCTGGTATTTTCTGGGAATAGCTTCTGAAGACTTGTTTATTCTGGACGAATTTTGCTTAATTTGGCAAAACTAGTAAACCGTTAGAGATAGACAAAAACTTACTATACAAAACATTTAATTCTTGTTAAAACACACAATTTATGTCATATATATTTTTCTCGTGGAGCTTACCGTTTTCGAGGTATTCATTGTTATTAGTTTCAGCTGTGAATGGCCAAGAAAAGAAGCGATTTTTAATGTCAATCGCATAAGATTAAGATCTTCTTGTATTGTTATAACCTTATTGTTGGATTGAATATCTTTATTGTTTATAAGTTTCGACAGCTTTTAAAACATTTGACTATTGGTTTAACCTAGTGTATTCCCTTATTTTCTTCCTACTTATAAGGAACTAAATAATAAGAACATTGTGCTAACGAGTACTTCGATTAGCAAGGTGCAGAAAGAAGAAGAAGAATCTTATGTATGAAGTTTGTAGAACAGCTAGAGAAAGTCATGTGAGCGTAACACATCAGATTTTTACCTATAGGTTCAACAGGAGTGGAATGAATTTGAGGGACAGAATTATTTTAATTAGTTTTTCTGTGTTTTGAAACCAGGCCTCTCTCATTTAATTTGTTTCTCTATATTCTACCATGTTCAATTCAATTCCAAACACGCTGTTTTTATAATTACAACATTTTACGGTTTAATTTTATTACATTTAAAAATAATCCTCATAAATTAAAAGTATAGCTAGTGGTTGCAAAAGCAATTCAAATTATTAAGCTTTTTAATACTCATGTTCCGGTTTCGATAATTAACAACTGAATACTCGCTGTTAACAATTTCAGAGCTACCAGAGATTTACTTGTAAATAAGCAGCAAGAGAATACTTTAGAAGTAATGAAAGTGTTTCGTAGGATTTATCTGCCATTATAGCATTCTATTTCCACATTTTTAATTATTCGGTATAGCTTGGTCCGTCTTCCTTAGGTGTAATATAGCAAAACTGGACTCGATTAATTAAAAATCTAATTCGTTCCATTCACATAACCTTTTCTACATATTTTCAATCAATTATTGTTAAAAGGTTGTACCTCTATTTACTTCATACTAACCGAGAAAAAATTGGCAGAAATAGTCTTATTACTTGCTTCCTTGTAGAAGATGCGAAATAAGGGAGTACCATAGGTTAAAGTGATAATCAAAAGTTGGTTGCTATGTGACTGAAGTTCCTTTGTTAGTATGGACAGGAGTTGCAAATTTCTGTATTAGAAAACTTAAGCTTTTCAAAGCTGAAACCAAAAACAACGAATATTTAAAAAACGATCAACTCCACAAAAAAATATAGTATATTACATAAATGGAGTGTCCATCTCTTACAGTTTAGCAGTTATGCAAAATTCCATAAAATTCATCCAGAATAAAGTAATCTTCAGAGGCTATTCCCACGAAATTCAAGATATATATTTTATTTGTCAGGTGAATATCTTTAGTATACGATATTTTAATCCAAATCGTTAGAGCCATTTTTAAGAAAATCAAAATTTGCGAAAAAAGTTCTATCTAAAGGGTAGTTGGGAGTGGGGGGATTTTCTTGAAAACCTTCGTGTTGCATCCTTGGAAGATACCAAACTTAAATACCTAGTGTGGTACTCAGCGGTCTCTTTGTTTTTTAGCTATGCTGGCCAGAGACACAGACACACACAAAAGCCGCCCTCCGTGGTGTAATGGTTACCATGCTAACTTCATATGCCCAAGGTCGCGGTTCAAACCCGGCGGAGGACGATGGATTTTTTCGGGCGTAAAAATCCTTAGCATGGCTTCCTTCGGAAGGAAAGTAAAGCCGTCGTAGATTTACGGTACGTAAAAGAACCTCAAGCCTGATAGAGAGGCCTCTGAGCACAATTAAGCAAGGGCCGCTGAGAACCACAGCAGTTAAAGAGCGTCCATAAATAAAGTACCATTTCCATTTCCACACACACGGAGGTTTTTCCAAAAATGTTTTTTTTTTTTTTTTTTGGATTCAGGGAGACCCAAAACGTGTATTTCTCTGTATCGAATTTTTGGGTGGAGTGCCATACCTTCTCTGTACACTATGTACATAGTACGTGTAGAGAAAGTAAAAACGGCCCTCGTATGATACTGTTATAGCAATGAATACACTTATTCATTCGTACATTTCCCTGGGCTTTTTCCCGCTAATCTGGATCTACAAATAGATATTGTTTGAAAGTAACCGTTTGCTTCAATAGCAAACTTAGGCCGTTGTGTAACAGCATTAGTAAGCGGCAGGTGTAAAAGAAATCCTGCAAGACCGGAGGCTTATCTCTCTCTCAGGGAATACCAAGCTGAAACTGCAACTCCTTAATTATAGCCTCTTCTCCAAACACCGTTTTACGTTCCGTCTTTATCTCCAAAAATAGCATTTCCTCTAATCCAGATAACACTATATATGACTAAGGTGGAGTTCAAATGTTAAACCTTGATTAGAGATAACGTAGGAACACCCAAATTCTATAGCCTTGCGTAAGGCCTGGTCATTACTGTATATTAATTCAAGCAAACTGTGGAATTGTGATTTTATTGAAACTATAAGGTAAGCTCCAGCATTCTCATTTCTCACATTCAATGACTCAAGTCACTATAAAGAGGGTGTATAATCGGCTCATGAGGAGCTTCAACAAGAAGATCAAACTTGAGATTCTCCTTAGGACGCACAGGGTTTAATAGAAGATAATGCATATTTAACTGTTCGTTACTTGCGCGAATTATTTTAACGTGTATACTCGCTTCGGAGACATGTATCACCAATTTTACATTTACTTTAAACATCATTTTGCGATATTTTGTTAATTAAATGTCACAACTAAAGTTGGACACAGGGGGGAATAGCTATTAGAGGGTAGTGAAAGGAAGGTAGATGGTAGAGCAATGATAATAATGGGACTTAAGTTAAGCTAATATATTAAGACAGATTAAATAATCTGTTGGTTACGCATGTTTGGTTTACAAAGGTGGAGGATGGCAAACTATTCTATTAATCCTGGCCAATATCATTCTCATTATGGAGTTACTAACATAAATCCTTACCTTAAGAAATATGTCATGATGTGTCTAGGTGTGGTCAAAGTGGTGGCCAGTTGAGCCCGGAGCGACGCCTCAAGACGCACACAAGCAAATAGAGGTTCCCCGACGGTCAAAGACAATAGCCCCGGAGGACGGGTTTGCCGTCCCTTAAATAGATTTAGTGGCGTCCCCGGAAGGGCATTCCAACATGGTGGCCGTTCTCCTAATATGAAGAACCAACGCCCTGATAGTGGGTAGACTTAGCCAATCAGCACCGAATGCTTAAATGTTCTAGAATATCCTGTGTGACGTCAAAGTGCGAATGTGCACGTAAACCGAACGGAAGTTGGTGGCATCAAAAGTCCACTGGGAGTGCCATCGGAAGAGGCTAGTCGCTTCCATCCTGTTATTTCATCAGCTTATAACAAAGCTTGTATTTTCCTAAGAATCTGTAAGCTCAAATCCCAATTAATTCAGATTAATTAATTCGTAATTACTAAAATATAATAAATTAAACTCTCGCCAATGACACATGCGACAATATATACTTCTGTGTGATATAATGAACCTTATTTTACTTATATATACACTTGATGTCGTAACCTTCAAACTCTTCTATTTAAGGTTTTATGTGAGCTTAAAAATAGCACTCATTTGGGATTAGGCAGCGAAGGAACAACGGTCGTCATACGCCACACCCATATGCTACGTTTTCCATTACTAAGGTGACCTTTGCCTACACCATGCGAATGGGACCTTCGCTACCAACCGGCATCTCTCTTGGAGTAGGCCAGGCGCGTACCATCTGGTTATGTACGAGTGCCTAATCCATGGTGATTTTATGGCAGTTTTTGTATTTGCCAAAATTAGAACTGAAAATTATATTCATGTATCACGTATGGTATGACCAACAAGACCCACATCTTCGTTTGGTGTTTTGAAACACCCTGTATATATAAAATCTGAGTAAAATAAAACATATACTCACAAGCAGAGCTAGGAGGTTGTAACCATTTACTTATGCAGAGTAACAGGGGACAGAACGGCAAAGATCAACGTAGAGTGGAACCCATTACTGCAAAGCCGCTATCACTGCATAGTACAGAACCACGGCGATAGGAAGAAAGTTGTTCGAATTTTGTTCTATTAAAATGTGAGCAAAATTAATTTGCTTTACAACCTAGTAAGTTTTCTAGCTTTAAAACATTTATATTTTTCTCATATAGTAATCTGTCAACTCCTGTCCATACAAACAGAGGAACTTCAGTCACATAGCAACCAGCTACTGACTACCACTGTAACCTATGCTAGTCTCTCATTTCGCTTCTACTTACAAGGAAGCATGCAATAAGACTATTTCTCATATTTTTTTTCTCGATTAGCAGGAAGTAAATAAAGCAAAAGCTTTTTAACAAGTATTTGTTGCAGAGATTTAGAGAGAGTCATGTCAATGAAACACATCAGATTTTTAAAATAAGGTTGGTATGGAATTGAAATCCGTTTCTTTGCTTGGTCAGGAGTTGACAAGTTCCCATATGAGAAAAAATTTTTAAAACTAAAACCAATAACAGGGAATAAATACATTCATACAGGATACTCAACTTAAATATCAGGTTTGGTAGCCACAGGGGTTTTCGTTTTTGAGACTTACTGCCCACAGCCACACATAGACCTGTTTCAACAAATACTTATATTTACTCTACACGTACTATGTACATAGTGTGTAGAGAAGGTATTTTATTGCACCCAAAAATTCGATATCGAGATTTCACCGGAAATATATGTTCTCGGACCCCCTGAATAAAAAAAAAACATTTTCAGAAATCTATTCGTGAACAGCATAGCTCAAAGACAAAAAGACCGTTAAATACCAGACTTAGCATTTAAGTTTTGTATTTTCCAAGGATGCGACACGAAGATTTTCAATAAAATCCCTCAAATCCAGCTACCCTATACATAAAAAATTTAGATAACTTTGATCTTTTGAAAAATGGCTCTAACAATTTTGATTAATATTTCTTATATTTATGATATTTATCTGATAAATAAGGTGTATATCTTAAATTTTCTGGGAATAGCCTTTGAAGACATGTTTATTCTGAATGGATTTTGCAAAACTGCTATACCGACAAAAACTTACCCAACAGTGCTCGTTAAAGCACACAATTTATGTCACATACAGTTTTTTGTGGAGTTTGCCATTTTGGAGATATCCTTGTTTGTTAATTTCAGTTTTAAAATACTTTTAACATTTCTCATTTTTCTAGCCACGCAAAGAAACGGATTTCAATTCATAGTAGCTACATTTTAAAACAGTTGACGGATGGTTTATCCTAATGTATTTCCTTCGACTTACAAGGAACTAAGTAATACGACCATTTCTAATATTATTTATCTCGATTAAAATGAAGTAGATAGAAGAATAAGCTTACTAACAATGAGTTCTTACAAAGATATAGAGAAAGCGATGTGAATGGAACTTTAAATTTTTATGTCTGTGAGTGTACTATGTATTGCGCACGAAGTAAAAGCATTAACAGAATTTGTTTCCCTGCCTGCCTGTCATATCGTCTTCAGTTAGGGAGCAGCTTACCCGAACGGTGGGCACGATTATGGGATTACAGGTTCTTACAGCATAAGCAAAGTAAATATTCTGCGTGCCAGTATCAGATATGTCACAGATTATAAAAATACAGAGTGAAAGTGAAGCTACAAGAGCCGTTCAATAAGTGCTTAGAAAATCCAAGAAATTGCACACGTAGCATCGAAAAAATAACGTTGATGTGTTCCATTCACATGATTTTCTCTACATCTCTGCAAGAAATTATTGTTAAAAAGTTAATGCTTGTATTTACTTCATGCTAATCGAGAAAACATTAGCAGAGATAGTCTTATTACTAGGTTCCTTGTAAGTAGAAGCGAAATAAGGGAGTACCACAGGTTAAAGTGAAAGCCAAAAGCTGGTTACTATGTGACTGAAGTTCCTTTGTTTGTATGGACAGGAGTTGACATTTTCCTGTATGAGAAAAGTACAAGTTTTTCATAGCTGAAACCGAAAAAAGGAATATCTAAAAAACGACCAACTTCACGAAAAAATGTATATACATAAATTATGTGTTTTAACGTGATATACATTTTTGTGTGATAAGTTTTTGTCCATCTAGTACGGTTTAGCAGTTATGAAACATTCTGTAAAATTCATCCAGAAAAAGTAGTCTTCAGAGGCTATTCCCAGAAATTTCAAGATATACATTTTCTTTGTGAGGTAAATATATTTAATATACGATATTTTAATCAAAATCGTTAGAGCCATTTTTGAGAAAATCAAAATTTTCTAATTTTTTCATGGTAATGGTAGTTTGGTGTGGGGGATGTTAATCAAAATCTTCGTATTACACCCCTGAAAGATACTAACCTTAATTCCCAAGTTTAGCATGTTACCGACTTTTCATTTTCACACACACACACCGAGTTTTTTTCAAAAGTGTTTTTTTTTTTTTTTTTTTTTGGATTCAGGTGAAATCTCGGTATCAAACTTTTGGGTGGAATGCAACATCTTCTCTCTACACTATATACATAGTACGTGTAGAGAAAGTAAAGGCTAGTTTCTGCGGTGATTAAATACTTCAAATTAAAACGCCTGACACCGAAAGAGATAAAAGCAGAGTGGGATGAAGTTCATTGCACACCTGCTCCTTCATTTGCAGTAATTTACAATTGGATAAATGAATTTAAACGTGGCCGCACTTCCACAAATGATGAACATCGTTCCGGACGTCCAGTAGAAGTGACTTCCGCCGAAACGATTGACAAAATCCACGATATGGTTTTGAGTGATCGACGAATCAAAGTTCAAGAAATAGTAGAGACCACAAGGTACAGTGTTCTCAATTTTACACCAAACATTAGGTTTAACAAAGGTCGCGGCAAAATTGGTGCCCCGTTTACTCTCAATGGAGAATAATGGGATCGACCATTTAGCACTAATTTTTATCTGGATTAACATAAGTAGATAGAATCATAAACTTTATTAAGATAGTTTGTTACAGAATAGCTAACACATGAGATTTGTTTTCGTGCAAGCCAGGAGTAGACCGTGTTGGAATGGTGGTCAGAAATGTGCAACGCCACTCGCGGGATTTGAACCAGAATTACCTACATACTGATCTACCCTGGGCAGAAAATAGAGTGCAATTAGCTAATAGCTGCAGGGATTTACGTAAATATCTGCTTTGTTTTCACTAACGTAGGCTTCAGCTGAGTTTTACTGTGAACAATTCCAGGGTGTAGCCTTCTACTTTTTACTTTCTCTACACGTACTAGTGTATAGAGAAGGTATTGTATTGCATCTCAAAATTTGATACCGAGATTTCACCGGAAATATGTGTATTGGGACCCCCGAACCCAAAAAAAGACTTTTTAGAAAAAGTTGCGTGTGTGTGTGTGTGTGTGTGTGTGTGTCCGTGTGTCCATGTGTCTGTGAACACGATAGCTCAAAAACAAAAAGTCGGTAAAGTACCAAACTTGGTATTTAAGCTTGGTAGCTTCCAGGGATGCGACACAAACATTTTATGAAAAATTCCCCCACCCCAAACTACCCTTTGTATGGAACTTTTTTCGAAAATCTTGATTTTCTAAAAATGACTAAAATTTTGATTAAAATTCCGAATATTAAAGATATTTACACGATAAATAAAATATATATCTTGAATTTTCTGGGAATAGCCTCTGAAGACTACTTTATTCTGAATGAATTTCACGGAATTTTGGATAACTTTTAAACCGTAAGAGATGAACAAAAACTTACAACACAAAAATTTATCTTATATACATGTTTTTCGTGGAGTTGATCGTTTTTGAGACACTCCTTGTTTTGAGGTTTCAGTTCTAAAAAACATACCTTTGTCATACAGGAATTTAACAATCCAGTCCATACAAACAAAGGAACTTAAGCCACATAGCAACCAACTTTTGACTATCAATTTAACCAATAGTACTCCCTTATTTCGTCTATACTTACAAGGAAGCAAGTAATAGGACTATTTCTGCCGATTTTTTCTAGATTAGTATGAAGTAAATAGAAGCATAAGCTATTAAGCAATAATTTGTTGCAGAGATATACAGAAAGTCATGTGAATGGAACACGTTAGATTTTAATGTATAGTTAATATTTGTTGTAATTTATGTACCGCTTTCTGTAGATATGTATAGTCAGCAAAATATTAAGTGTCTTCATTTCATAGCAATTTAAATCCATATTACTGGTTTCATGTCATGAAACTTTAAGTGTTCCATGTTACTCCGGGTTCCCCTATGCTCTTGAAGAACGTAATTCCTGCTATATCTCATAAGGCCATCACTCCCGCCCTTACTTTCATCCGAGTAATTCGAGATCCCTTAATGCATTGTCGGAACCTTGGAGGCAGTTGTAAACCCACTCTCTGGCACATTTTTCTCGTGCTCGTATCCTGGCCATTGGTCAATGCCAGCCTCTCCCATATCACACAGGGCTGGATTTATTTCCCCTTTATTCTTCCCTTCGTACTTTGAACTGCTACGACCCCTTTCACGAGTGAAATAATAAAAAGAACGAGAGGTGAGCAATGGAGCTCGGTATTTATTCGGGTTGTGGCAATTAAATCCTCCAGAAGCGTTTCAAGTTGTTTTCAGCACCAGCAGAGAGTCCTTATATCCTAATCTTGCGCATTTACCCTCGCTCTTTAATAACAAATCATTTATCAAACTTAAGCTTTACTCCCAGTTCAATAATTTCAGAGCAGTTTCTGTAATTTAAACAAATAATGCCAGAAATGTATATTCTTAGAGTTTTCAAAACACTACAAATAAAATATTTGATACGTTTCATACACATGACATTATCTACCAGTCTTGCAAACATATCTACTACTCTTACAAAATATTTTTACTTTCTCTACCCCCGTATGTACAGAGAGATTTATGTAGAACTGACACATTTCTTTCTTTAATTATTCCGTTGGAAATTTATTCAATGACCGAATTTTAGCACCAAATTAAGCAGAATGTTCTGGAGTTTCGATTCCTTGTCACTAGATACGCAGATGCTGAACTTATATTAAATAATTTTTACGAGAACTGAACAATGTAGAGCTCATTCAAGGATATTTTCAGCAAGATGGCACTACATGTCATACCTCAAATGAATCCATGAATCTAATTGCAAATTTCTTTGACGACCGGATAATTTCTAGGAACATTTGGCCACCGAGATCTCCGGATTTCACATCGCCGGACTCCTTTCTATGGGGTTACTTAAAAGACAGGTTTTACGCCACACGTCCCCAGACATTGGACGATCTGAAGCACAACATCACAAAGGAGATTCAAGCTATTGACAACAGAGTCCTTCAACGAGTGGCCAGTACGACGTGTTGAGTTGTGCCTTATGCAGGATGGAGGACATTTTCAACATTTGCTATAGAGGTAAATAATCTCCCAAAATTCCTCTACAATTTAAGTATAATAAGTTGTCGCTAGCATAACACGTTTTGAAACAAGTAATAAAAGAAATGTGTCAGCTCTATATAAATCAAACTGTAAAATGTACACAGAGCACACATAGTAGTAGACATAGTGTGTTCTGATATCCGCTGGCCCCAATGCCACTCTAATTTGTGAAGAAGGAGGGGTTATAGCTTACTGTTGTAGCTTACAGTTACCTAATCTCACTTCCAGTTGAGGGAGGTGGCTATTCCTATTAGCGAATGAGTTGACAAACCCAGCATAGGTATGCTCTATTGTTTTGATATAGAACACTCTCCTGCAAGGTGACAGTATCAGCCAATAAAATGAAAACATGACGTGATAAAATACCCTACGGAACAAGACAGTGACGGTTTCTTTCTGTGCCTTGTGTACACGGTATTGAGAAGGTATTGTACTCCACACAACAATTTGATAATAAGATTTCATCGAAAATATATGTTTTAGGACACCGTGAATACAAAAAAAAAAATCAGATAAGTTCCATTCACATGACTTTCCCTACAGCTCAACAACAAATTATTCTATTCGAGAAGAAATTAGCAGAAATAGTCTTTTACTTGCCTCCTTGTTAGTAGAAGCGAAATAACGCAGTACCATAGGTTAAAGTGATAGTCAAAAGATGGTTGTTATGTGACTGAAGTTCCTTTGTTTGTATGAACAAGAATTGACAGAGTCCTGTGTGAGAAAAGTATAAGTTTTTCAAAGCTGAAACCCCCCCCAAAAAAATGCATATCTCAAAGACGACCAACTCCATGAAAAAAATGTATGTAACATAGATTGAATGTTTTTAAGTGCTCTCCATTTTTTGTTTGTTAAGTATTTTGCATCTTTTACGGTTTAGCAATTATAAAAACTTCCGTAAAATTCGTCCAGAATAAATTAGTCTTCAGAGGCTATTCCCCCAGAAAATTCAAAATATACATTTTATTTGTGAGGTATATATCTTTAGTATAAAATATTTTACTCAAAATCGTTAGAGCTAATTTTGAGAAAATAAAAATTTTCGAAATTTTTCTATGTTAAGGGTAGTTTGGGTTTGGGGGATTTTTCTACAAATCTTCGTGTCGCATCCCTGGAAGAAACTAAACTTAAATACCAAGTTTGGTATATAACCGACTTTTCGTTTTTCAGTTATCGTGTTCACAGAAACACATACACGCATGGACTTTTTTGTGAAAATACTCTTTTTGGAGACAGGGAACGCTAAAACATATATTTCCGGTGAAATCTCAGTATCGAATTTTCGGGTGGAGTGCAATACCTTCTCTACATACTATGTACATAGAACGGGTAGAGAAAGTAAAATAGCATTTTCAGAATAAGGACAGTGTGTGTTTGTCTGTGCACAGCATAGCTCAAAAACGTAAAGAAGGTTAAATACCAAACTTGGTATTTAAGTTTTGTACCTTCCATGGATGCAACACGTAGATTTTCAAGAAAATCCCCCCACCTCTAACTACCCTTTACATGTAACTTTTTTTCGAAAGTTTTTATTTTCTTAAAGATGGCTTTAACGATTTTTATTAAAATGTCGTATACTAAAGATATTAACCTGACAAATATTATGTAACTGCTAAATCGTAAGAGAGGGACAAAAACTTACCATACACAAAAAAAAAATGTAGAGCACGTTAAAACTCACAATTTATTATAAATACATTTTTCGTGGAGTTGACCGTTTTTGAGATATTCCTTGTTTTTGGTTTCAGCTTGGAAAAACATATTTTCTCATACAGGAATCTGTCAATTTCTGTCCATACAAACAAAGGAACTTCAGTCACATACCAACCAGCTTTGGACTATCACTTTAACCTATGGAACGCCCTTATTTCGCTTCTGCTCTCAAGGAAGCAAGTAATAAGACTATTTCGGTTAAGTTTTTCTCGATTAGCATGAAGTAAATAGAAGCATAAGCTTTTTAACAATCATTTGTTACAGAGATGTAGAGAAAGTATAAATGTGTTTGTTTAGTAACACAGAAGAAAATGTAAATTTAGGTAGTTTTACAAAAATAGTTAAAAAAATATTTTACCATACGTTATAATAGTTATATAAAAATGCGATGTGTTACACTCACTTCTTTCTCTAGCTGCTCTACAAAACATAATTGTTCTTTCAACACCATGCTAATCGAGATAAACATTAGCAGAATTGTATTACCTAGCTCCTTATAAGTAGAACGGAACTAAAGAACTGCAATAGCAAAAGTGATAGTCAACTTTTTTAAAAGCTGTCGTTATGCGATTGTCATTGCAAATCGCTTTTTTGCTTGGCCAGGAGTAGAACAAAAGAAAAACAAGCACTTCCGTCTGAGAAAGGTATAAGTATTTTACAAATGAAATTAATAACCAGGAATACCTCGAAAACGGTAAGCACCACGAAAAAAATATATGTGATATATCTTGTGTATTTTAACAAGATCTACATGTTTTACAGTATGCTTTTTTCTATCTCTTATGATATATTAGTTATGGCAAATTAAGGGAAATTCATTCAGTGTAAACAGGTATTTAGAAGATATTCCCAGAAAATTCAAGATATACATTTTATTTCTGATAGAAATGGCTTTAATATATGGTATTTAAATCAAAATTGTTAGAGCTATTTTTGAGAAAATCAAAATTTTCGAAAAAAGTTCCATGTAAAGAGTAGTTGGGTGGGGGGATATTCTTGAAAGACACCAAACTGAAATACCAAGTTTGGTATTCAACGGTCTTTTCATTTTTGAGCAATGATGTCCACAGAAACATAGACACACACGGACCTATTTCTGAAAGTGTTTTTTTTTTTTTTCATTTAGGGTGAAACAAAGCTTTTATTTCCGGTGAAATCTCGGTATTGAATTTTCTCCATACACTATGTACATAGTAGGTGTAGAGCACGTAAAAAATAATCTATTCACTACAATTTGGGATAGTTTGAAGGTTATCTTTGTTCTATTTATCAGGAACAAATGTGACTTTCTGTTGGAACTGTTTTGTACTCCTCCAACACCCGTTAATTAGATGAGGAACAGTTAAGTACGCTCATTTATGCTTCCAAATAGCAGTCGACTTCATTTGTTTTGCTCCTGTAGACAACGCTTATGAATTCCTGGTACTACAAGAAAAGTTGAAGGCTACTTGGCGTCACCACCAATAACCGTGCCTGCTGAACAAACGTTTTCGTTAACCACAAAACAAGACCAACTTAAACAAGTTGACCCTAAACTTTGTAATGAGATAAGAAGAGTAGAGGGAGGAGGGGAAGGTCAGGACAAGGGGAAAGGTGAAAGAGATGCAGTAAAAACGTGTATAATGGAGACGGGTGGGGGTGGAAGTTACAACTGTCATTAATCACAGCAGAGCTACAAGAGCGGGCTTCTGTTGACAGGAGGCGCTGATGTATGCGATACCTAACCCCTGCCTGCTGCAGCAGCAATCGTATACAGCTTCCACTTTTTATACTTCTCTATATAGCTAGGCTCATTTCTTCTCGCATAGAAACTGTAATTGCTACATTTATCATCGAAATCTGATTTTACGAGAGGCGCTAAATAAGTCCTAATAGACTGCGAGCTGACTTCCCAACCGGAGGTCCTAGGTTTGACTCCCGGCTGCGGCAGGCACTTTTTGTTTAACCAGAATCATTTATTCCCTATCCACAAAGTCTGGAAGCATGAATGTGATAATGAATATGTGTGTGTTTAATAATATAAAACTGATTAACTTAATGTTTTAAGAACCTACAGTAATACAAGTTGTTTTACACGTAAAAGCCTCCAATATGACAATTGAAGTTAAAGGTTCCATACAAATGGTGTGTTCCATTCTACATCTCTGCAAGAAACTATTGTTAAAACTCTTATGCTTCTTTTTACTTTTACTTAGCAGAAATAGTCTTCTGACTTGCTTCCGTGCAAGTAGAAGGGAAATAAGGGAGTAGCAGAGGCTAAAGTATAACTCAAACGCTGGTTGCTATGTGACTGAAGTTCCTTTGTTTCTATGGACAGAAGTTGACAAATTTCTGCATGAGAAAAGTACACGTTTTTTTAAAGCTGAAACCAGTAACAATGAATATCTCCAAAATGATCCACTCCATGAAAAAATGCATACAACAAAAACTGTGCGTTTTATCGATCTGTACGTTTTGTATTAAGTAAGTTTTTCTATTTTTTACGGCTTGCCAGTTATGCAAAATTCCGTAACATACATCCAGATAAAAGTACTCCTCAGAGGCCATTCCCAGAAAATTCAAGATTATTTTATTTGTCAGGTAAATAGCTTTAATATACGATATTTTAATAAAAAATCCTTAGGTTGTGAAAAACAACATTTTTGAAGGTTTTTCATGTAAAGGGTAGTTTGGGGTGGAGGGTTTTTGTTGAAAGATAAAAAAACCCAAATACCAAGGTTGGTAATTAGCGTTGTTAATTAACACACATACACACAGACACACGCACGGATTTATTTCTAGAAATGATTTTCTCGGACTCAGGGGAGCTCATATATTTCCGGTGAAATCTTCACATCGAATTTTGGGTGACTACAATACTTTTTGTATCTGCTATGCACATGGTATATACGGTTAGAGAAAGTATACGTTTTTAGCTATTATAATAAAATTGAGATGACAGCAGACATCATAGAGTTAGCCAGCGACCCTTCAGCATGACTCACATTACACGCGGACGACATGATAATAAGCTCAGAGAACAAAGAAAAGCTTCTAGACTCGCCACATGGATTGAAAGAAATTATCTAAAAAAAATCTGATATGTTACATTCACATGACTTCCTATAAATCTCAAAAACGCAAAAAAATATTATTAAAACGCTTTTGCTTCTATTTACTTCATCCTATTAGAGCAAAAATAGCTGAAATAGTCCTATTACTTGCTTCCTTGTAAGTAGAAGGGGAATAAGGGAGTACCATAGGTTAAAGTGATAGTCAAAAGCTTGTTGCTATGTGACTGAAGCTCCTTTGTTTGTATGGACACGAGCTAACAAATTCCTGTATGAGAAAAGCATAAGTTTTTCAAAGCTGAAACCAAAAACAAGTGTACGAAAAAATGTATACAACATAAATTGTGTGCTTTAACGCACTCCACATTTTTTGTGTGGTAAGTTTTTGTTCATCTCTTACGGTTTAGCAGTTATATAAAATTCCGTAAAATTCATACAGAAGAAAGTAGTCTTCAGAGACTATTCCAGAAAATTCAAGATGTACATTTTATTTGTCAGGTAAAAATCTTTAATATACGATATTTTAATCAACATAGTTACAGTAAATTTTAAGAACATCAAAATGTTCGAAAAAAGTTCCATGTAAAGAGTATTTGGGGATGAGGGGATTTTCTTGAAAATCTTCGTGTTGCATCCTTGGAAAATGCTTAACTTGAATACCAAGTTTTCTATTTTACCGAGTTTTCGTTTTTGAGTTAGCGTGATCACACACACACGGATACACACGGGCCTTTTTCTGAAAATGCTTTCTTTCTTATTTTTTTTTTATTCAGGGGGACACAAAACATATACTTAGTGAAATTTCGGTATCGAATTTTTGGTGGAATGCAATACCTTCCGTATAAACTATTTACATAATACTTGCAGAGTAAGTAATAAATCACAGTAAAGCCAAACAAATGACGATAAGGAAAGCTCCACAAGAAAGTCCTAGAAGTAGTTCCCAGGTTCAAGTACATTGGTGTTACTTTAGAAACAAAACTATCGTCCTTCAGTATCAGGTCACGGGAGAGCAACTGCAACGATAAAGTCCTTATATCACATCCAAAAACTGCAACAAATCTCACTATCCACCGCAATAACACTCCTCAAGATAAATTGCAACCTACTGGATCAACATCATCTGGGATAATCTTCAACCTATCAACAATTGAGAAAGCCAAAGCCCGCTACCTAAAATGATCCTAGGAATAGGAAAGTCAGCATCATCGAGGCTAAACACACGAACTAGCCAAAGCAAATGTTTTCATCGCGGACATCAGAGCACAATTCTGGCTACCAAATACAAAGGTCGATGAAAAGACAGTACATATAGTAAACGATGGCCCAATATCGACACAACAGACGCCTGGAAACAGACAAATTAGAAACTCCGGCACATAGTGACAAGACATACATTCTGTCAAGAAAGTACCGGGAATTGATCATTTAAAAATCCTGTTTAAAAGCAGATTCAAAATTATTGTTGTCGCTAAGTTGGTACAACTTTTCTCTATACCCACGCGGAGTTTGATCGTCATCTGTCATCCAGTTTGTTTACAGTACGCCATTTTGTTAGTTCATCTCAAAGGTGATTTCCGATTTTAAGATGGATACAAATATTGAACAAAGAATTTATCTCAAATTTTGCATTGCAAATGGTATTTCGTGTCCAGAATCGCTGAAAATATTACAGAGGGCTTACGGTGAATGTACTTTAACAAAAACGCGTGCATATGAGTGGTACACTGCATTCAAAAGTGGTCGAGATGTGGTGGAAGATTTGCCTCGCTCTGGTCGGCCATCAACGGTTTTAACTGAACCGAAAATCGTCATTTAGGTCTGAGAGAGATTGCCGCTGAAGTTTCTGTGTCTCACGAATCGATTCGTACCATTTTAAATGATTGTTTGGGCATGACACGCGTTGCAGCTCGGTTAGTTCCGAAAGTCTTGAATTTTATACAAAAACTCAATCGCGTAAGGATTGCTGAAGACATGCTAGAACGAACCAGTTCCGACCCCACATTCATGAAACGCATTGAAACTGATGATGAGACGTGGGTTTACGAGTTTGACACTCAAACCAGTCAGCAAGCTTCCGAATGGCGCCTTCCAACTGAACCGAAACTTGAAAGGGCACGTCAAACTTGATTAAAACTGAAGGTCATGTTGACAGTTTTATTCGATTCTCGCGGTGTCGGGCACTCAGAATTCTTGCTAGAAGGTCAGATTGTAAATAAAGACTGTTATATGAGCGTTATGCGGCGTTTGAGAGAGCAAATACGGCGAAAAAGGCCAGATTTGTGGAACGACAACTCATGGATTCTGCACCACTATAACGAACCAGCTCACAAACGAATTTCTGGCCAAAAACTCAACAAAAGATGTCAAACAACCACAGTATTCACCTGAATTGGCTTCTGTTGATTTCTTTCTCCTTCCAAAACTCAACTTACCACTTCGAGGCACCCGTTTTCAGTCGATAGAATACATAAAGGAATATTCACGGTGGCAATTGACATCGATGCCTATAAGTGCGTACAAAAAATGTTTTGGTGATTGGATTATTCGTTGACATAAATGTATAGTTTCTAAAGAGACCTACTTTGAAGGCAATAAAATAAAATTGGATGAATAATTCATTTCTTGTGTTTTATTGGCAAATTCCCGGCACTTTCTTGACACAGTAGTACAACACACGGTGTTCATCACAAACTGTGCCGCAACCAAAGAGTCCACCTGTGTAAAGTGTGCAACAAACACTGCGAGAGATACCATGCTGCCAACTGCAAACAAAGGACATTCTCAATAATAAGGCCAGGAATATTATCGGGAATAAAGTTTAGCGACATGGGGGACAGTTACTTGAGGAGGAACGCAGATGGTACAGTAATGATAACAACGGGACTTAAATTAAGCTAATATATTGAGAAAGATTAACTAATGTTTACGAATGTTTGGTTTGTAAATGTGGAGGATTGTAATGTATTCCATTATCATTCTGATCACAGGGTTACTAGCCTAAAGCCTGACCTTATGAAACATGTCATGATGTGTCTACGCGAGGTGAGAAATAAAGTGGTCAAGGTAATTGAGCGGTTGAGCCCCAAGTCGCACACAACGAAGCATAAGTTCCCCCACCGTCAAGACCTGCCTGCAGGTCTGCACTCCCTTAAATAAGTTTAACAGCATCCCGGAAGGCTATTCCAACATGGTGGCCGTACTCTTAACATGGAGAACCAACGCCCTGATAGTAATCTTAACCAATCAACATGGAATGTTTAAATGTTTTAGAATGTCCGGTGTGATGTCAAAGTGCAAATATGCACGTAGCCCAACGGAAGTTGGCGTTATCGAAAAGTCCACTAGAAGTTCGATCAGAAGAGGCTAGTGACTTACATCCTGTTACTTAATCAGCTTATAAAAACTTGTATTTTTCCAAGAATATGCAAGAATGAAGTCCCAATTAATTGAGGTTAATTAATTCTTAACGCAATATTACTAAAGTAATACCCGCCTGGGTAGTATGGTGGTAGCATGTCTGCCTCATATTCAACAGGTTGTGTGCTCGAATCTCGCTTAGGGGAAATTACCTGGATCAGGTTTATTCGGGGTTTTCCCTTATCCTGAGAAGACGAATGTCGAGTAACTTTAAGCTCCATGGCCACCGAGATCATTTCAGCATCATTTCACCAAATTCATTCGTCGACCGATATGACCAACCAGGTTAAAGGACGTTAAGCAATATATAAACTCTCGGCAATGACACACGTGACAATATATCATTATGATGCACATTGTGCGCTTTATCTGTTTAATAATGAAATTGAGAGCTTTGTTAACTAAAACTTTCTGCAGGGTTTTGTGATTTGTTTTAGACCTTCGGAAGACAGATATACAAAGTGGAGCTAGGAGGCTGCGGTAGCGAACGCGTCTAAGAATAAACAAAGGAAGTCGCCGTATATCTGGGAAAATCTGGCATACAAAACACTACATGCTTTGAGGTAGTCGATAGGGTTGCATCCTTCTTGTACAGCTGCAAGTCAAGCTATTCTGCTGATCTATGGCCCTTCTCATTCGTTTCTGTGACACCGGAGAACATATATCTTCCATCCTAATGCGGAGATCCTCCAGATCCTTCTAGAGCTTGGCGTAGACCTAGATTTTCTGCTCCAAATAGTCTAGCGCCTGCTTTTTAACGAATTATTTCAACACACAGCTCCATGCTCTAAAACTTAAGTGCCCTACCTCTGTTCTTATGAGCTAATGACGTCACCTAAACGCGAATGGAGAGCATGTTGCATGCTACTACGGAAGAAGCGGACGGGATAGTAAATTTCTTCTTAAGGCAAGACAACTGAGATCTGAGAAGGCAGATAACAAGATGAACTAAAGAAGTGATTATATTGTTTTATATATATAAGTATTATATTTTTATGTCATCTGATGCGTTCCATTCACCTGACTTTCTCTACATCTCTGCAACAAATTATTGTTAAAAAGCTTATGCTCTTATTTACTTCATGCTAATCGAGAAAAAATTAGCAGAAATAGTCTTATCCCTTGTTTCCTTGTGAGTAGAAGCGGAATAAGGGAGTACCATAGGTTAAAGTGATAGTGAAAGGCTGATTGCTATGTGACTGAAGTTCCTTTGTTTGTATGGACAGGAGTTGAAACATGCCTATATTCCTGTATGAGAAAAGTATAAGTTTTTCAAAGCTGAAACCAAAAACAAGGAATGTGTCAAAACGATAAACTCCACGTAAAAATGTATATGACATAAATTGTGTGTTTAAACATGCTCTACATTTTTTGTATGGCAAGTTTTTGACGATCTCTTACGGTTTAGCAGTTAAGTAAAATTTCGTAAAATTCATCCAGAATAAAGCTGTCTTCAGGCACTATTCCCAGAAAATTCATGATATACATTTTATTTGTCTTTAATATTTGACATTGTAATCAAAATCGTTAGCCATTTTTCAGAAAATCAAAATTTACGTAAAAAAAATCCATGTAAAGGGAAATTGGTGGTGGGGGGATTTTCTTGAACATGTTCGTGTCGCATCCTTGGAAGATACTAATTTTAAATACCAAGTTAGGTATTTAATGGTCAAGTATGCTGTCCAAAGATAGACACACACACAAACATAGTCATACACACACACACACACACACACACACACACACACACACAGCTTTTCCTAAAAATTCTTTTTTTTTTATTCAGCGGGACCCAAAATGTGTATTTTCGGTGAAATCTTGGTATCGAATTTTTGGGTGGAATTTTATACTTTCTCTACACATTATGTACATAGTGCGTGTAGAGAAAGTAAAAGGTGATTATATTGTTTTATATACCTATATATAATTTTATACCACACTTTTCGGAAATAGTTTTGGTAATTTATTAGTATTCTGGCATAATATTTCTCTTAAGTATATTTGTCTACTATAATAGGGTACATTAATACATCGGAAGACGGTTTCTTCTGTGTTGTTAATTTAAGTTTCTATATTTGCATATGTTTGTCTTTTATTTTCTTGTTTACTCTTTTAATTTTTTGTCTTTTTAGTATCGCTTACCATTTTGTGTATTGCAAAAGTACGTTCTGTGGGTAGCTCAGTGCTTACCAAGCGGGAGACCTGGGTTCGATTCCAAGTACCGGCGTGGGGATTTTTCTGCCGCTGGGAGACCTGACCTAGGGTGCACTCAACCTCGTGAGATACTTGATGGAGAAGTAGCGGCTCCAGGTCATAAGGACCGCATTAACCGGCCGGGTGGGGTTCGTGGCACAGACCACGTCTCACCCTCCAACTCTGCACACCATCCATGGCGTCTGTCATGAAACGAGATGATGGATGCAGCGGCCGGGCGGTAGGCCAAGATTTGGGGTGGTAACGTGGTTACGGGTTCATATCCCGGGTGCAGATTTTGGGTATTAGGAATGATGTAGATTTGTGAGTGCGCTAGCTTAGAATTTTTACTAGTATGGAAACTCTTTTCAGGATGTGGTACGACACAAGTGCTTTATTCAGTTAGTTCGGACTTTTTCCGCCGTCGAACACACACGCATTCCTCCTAAATTTCCTCCTGTTAAACTTTGCTTTACGGGACCGCGACTATTGTTACTTATTAATTTTGAAGCAGCGATACCGTCCGGGCTCTGGCCTGTATTACAATAACCCTCGTAACTAAAGGTACCCTGTGCGGCTCCAGCATGTACCCTAAATATCACATCTTTGCTCTGCCGATGTTCTACGCCAAAAGTGTCCCATGACCAGCGGGAGCATTGTTTTCTCTTTTCCCATTATGTTCCCCTCGGCAGTATACTCTCATCCCCTTCGGTTCAATGTTCTACCCTAACGGAATACTGTGCTACCAGCTCGTGACAACTCGGCTACTTATACGTGTTTGAAATATTTCTTCCCATTTACATTTATATTTCCCTTCTTGGTATGATTTATATTATTAGCTATGATTTATCTTTCCCTTCTGAATAACTCTTAGCCCCGGGACAAGACATCTACTGTCTCAGGTTCATTGTGATGTCATGCTTTGGATTTATTATACGTTCTAAGGAACCGTGTGATTGATGAAGATCAACGTGCATATTGGCATTTCAATAAATACACTTATTCATTTTTCATTTTAATCAAATCTTTTTCTGCTCAACTACCTGAACGATGGTCACAATAATATACAGGTTGTTTCAAAACGACACCAAACGAAGACAGCAGTCGATTAGCTTACACTTTGACTTGTCCGAAACTTGATGTCGCAACGCTCAAACTCTTTTTTTTAAAGTTTTATGTGTGTTTAAAAATCGCACACATTTGGGATTAGGCAGCGAAGCAGCAACGGTTGTCATACGCCACACCCACAGGCTACGTTTTCCATTACTAAGGAGACCTGTGCTGCGCGGGTGTGTCTATCAAACCACACCTGCACCTCGCCAGGGACCTTCACTACCAACAGCATCTCTCTTGGAGTGGGCCAGATACGTGCCATATTGGTTATTTACGACTGCCTAATCCATGGTGATTTTATGGCAGTTTTTGTATGTGCCGAATTTAGAGCTGAAAATTATATTCATATGTTACGTACGGTATGACCAACAATATCCACATTTTCGTTTGGTGTCGTTTTGAAACATCCTGTATAAGACATTGACTAGTGCTTACCAAAATGGCTTCTTGTTTCAGTCGCTGAGTCTTTGAAACAAACTTACCTGCAAAAACAGAGAGGAAGTGCATTACATGCAGAAACTTGACTTAGAAACATTATCTACAAGAAAACTTAAATGTCTTGTTTTTATTTTGGTTTCCTAGTAAATCAAACAGCAAAGCAAACATAATACGTACATGATGGAAACTTATTATGTAGAAGGCTTCCTTCTGTGATGGAAGTTTTAAAATTACTTTCTGAGAAGAACGTCACTTTATTGTTTCTGAAATTGTTATAAGTTTTAAGGGAGAATGAGCGAGAGAAGGGAAAGGGTGTTATTGTTTCCACATCACAAGAAAAAGCTTTATTACCTTATACTTCGAAACACCAGTTTGTAGGTCATGCCACTGTGAAGCTAAATTGTCCTTTCTTTGGAAATAATTGTAGTTATACTTTTTAGAGTAATTTTTATAGCTCATACAATAATAATTAGGACTCTGATTTTTAAGTTTTAGCCTATTACTTTCTCTACACGTATTATGTATATAGTATATAGAGAATGTATTGCATTCTACCAAAAAGTTCGATACCGACATTTCACCGGAAATACATGTTTTCTGTCCGCCTGAATCAACAAAAAAATCTGATGTGTTACACTCACATGACTTTCTCTAGCTGCTCTACAAACCTCCTACAAAAGACAATTCTTCTTTGTACACAATGCTAATGGAGATAAATATTAGCATAATGTTATTACTTAGTTCCTAATAAGTAGAAGAGAATAAGGGAATGCGCTATGCTAAAATGATTGTCAAATGTTTTAAAAGCTATCGTTATGCGATTGTCATTGCAAATCACTTCTTTGCTTGCCTAGGAGTAGAACAAAAGAAAAGTGGACACTTCCTGTCTGAGAAAATTTTAAGTACCTCACAATTGAAACCAATAACAAGAAATATCTCAGAAACGGTTACCTCCACAACAAAAACGTAAAGGACATAAATTGTGTTTTGTCGTGATGTACATTTTTTGTGCAGTGAGTTTTTTTTCTATCTCTTACGGTTTAGGAGTTAAGCAACATTCATCCTCAATAAAATGGTCTTATGAAGCCATTCCAAAAATTCGTGATATACATTTTATTTCGGACATTAATAGCTTGAATATACAGGATTTTAATCAAAATATTTAGAGCCATTTTTAAGAAAATCAAAATTGTCTAAATTTGTTCCATGTAAAGGGTAGTTTTTCGTAAGGGGATTTTTTTTTAAAATCTTCGTGACGCATCCTTGGAAGATACTAAACCTAATACCAAGTTTGGTATTTAACTGTCTTTTCGTTTTGGGCAATGCTCCACAGACAGACAGACACACACACACATACACACACACACACGGATCTTTTTTTAAAAATGTTTTTTTCGGACTCAGGGAACCCCAAAACATATATTTCCGGTGAAATCTCGGTATCGAATTTTTGGGTGCATTACAATACCTTCTCTATCCCTATGTACATTGTACATATGGGGCTACAGAAAGTAAAAACATTAAAAGGTCCGTGTGTGCGTGTGTCTTTGTGTGTGTGGACAGCATAGCTCTCAAACGAAAAGACTGTTGAATACCAAATTTGGTATTTAAGTTTGGTATCTTCCAAGCATGCAACACTAAGATTTTCAAGAACTTCCCCCCACCCCAGCTACTGTTTACATGGATTTTTTTTTGAACATTTTGATTTTCTTAAAAATGGCTGTAATGCTTTTGATTAAAATATCATGTATTAAATATATTTATTTACTTTACAAATAAAATGTATATCTTGAATTTTCTGGGAATAGCCTCTGAAGATTACTTTATTCAGCTTGAATTTTACGGAATTTAGCATAACTGCTAAACCGTGAGAGATGAAGAAAAACTTGCCACACAGAAAATGTAAAGCATGTTAAAGCACACAATATACATTTTTTGGTGAGTTGATCGTTTTTTAGATATTCCTTGTTTTTGGTTACGGCTTTGAAAAACTTATACTTTTCTCATACAGGAACTTGTCAACTCCTGTCCATACAAACAAAGGAACTTCAGTCACATAGCAACCAGCTTTTGACTTTCACTTTAACCTATGGTGCTCCCTTATTTTGCTTCTACTTGCAAGGAAGCAAGTAATAGGACTATTTTTGCTAATATTTTCTCGATTAGCACGAAGTAAGTAGATTTGGGAACAGGTAGTAGTCACTGGGTGCTAAATCTGGCGAATAGGGTGGATGATAGTAAAATCTATGATATAGTTTATATCTTGCAAGTTTTCAATTTGAAGGAAATTTGGTATTCGTTTTAATTTAACAGCAAAAATGTCACAGAAAAATTACAATTTCATTCCCAATGTCCCTTTGTGTTTTCATTTATACTGATATTATTGATTAGTGAATGCGTTTGTTAGTAGGAAAAATCAATTTAAATAAGTTTTAATTACTTTATGGTTCCTATAACTTCAGATGTATGTTATATTGATATTTATATACATAATCTAGAAGCAATGAACTATGCTTAGGTTTAGTAGGAGATAATTCTGAGATCATTTGTTATAATATAATGCCATCCCATAATATTTAAATTTTGACTATCCTCTATCATATATCCGTAAAAATATTTGAAAATATAGAATTAAGTAACAATTAAAACTATCTGATATGTTCCAAATCACATGTTCTCTGCAACTCTATAACAAATTATTGTTAATAATCTTATTCTTCTATGTATTTCGTGATTAAACATAGGCAGAAACTGTCTCATTATTTAGGTCCTTGTAAGTAGAAGGGAAATAAGGGAATACACCAGACAAACATGTTTTAATGTGGTTGCAAAGGAATTGAAATCCGTTTCTTTACGTGGTCAGGAGTTGAAAAGTTTGAGAAAAATAAAGTATTTTAATACTGAAATCAATATCAAGGAATATCTCGAAAATGGCCAACTCCACGAAAAAAAGGGATATGACATAAATTGTGTGTTTTATCGAGATCTACATCTCTTGCGTTATAAGTTTATGTTTATTTTTCACGGTTTAGCAGTTATGCAAAATTCGGCAAAATTCATCCAGAATAAACCGGTTTTCAGAGGCTATTCCCAGGAAATTCAAAATATACATTTTATTTGGATGTAAATATATTTAATATATGGTATTTTAATCAAAATCTTTGGAGCCATTTTTGAGAACATAAACATTTTCGGAGAATTTTCATGTAAAATGTAGTTTGGGGGAAGTTTCTTGAAAATCTTCATGTTGCCTCTTTGGAAGATGCTGAGCTTAAACACCAAATTTGGTATTTAACGAACTTTTCGTTTTTGATCTATACTGTCTACAGACAAACACACACACACACACACACACACACACACACACACACACACACACACACACGGATATTTTTCCACAAATTCTCTTTTTGGATCCAGGGTATTTCAGAACACATTTTCGGTTAAATCTCGGTATCGAATTTTTGGGTGCAATGCAATACCTTCTCTATACACTACGTACATAGTACATATAAAGTAAAAACGTTGTATACAAAAGTTGGTTTCAAACAAATGCCTGGGAATATCTGCGAGTTTTAGAGCTACCTGGAAACTGGTTAAAGCAGACATATTTTTGTATCCTCTTTTTGTTTAAACATCAATAATATACCGGTCCAATAATGCGAATAGTTGGCTTACCGCAGGGCAACAGGTGTGTTTTAACACCTTGGAGCCAAGCCCGAAACGGAACTTTGAGCGAATTGTTCCAGTTTTTTATTTGACGTACACATTCTGACCTCCGGACACACATCATAGAGTATTTCAATACTTTCTCTGGCGTGAGTTAAACAACCGGCAGTGTATTAGCACTGTTTGAAAAATATACACATTGGCGTTTTTATTTTATGTAAAAAAATAGTTAAATTCACATGATCTTCTCTACATATTCCGCAATAAGTATTCGTGTATAGCCTTTATTACTTTCTCTACTCGTACTATGTACATAAAGAATAGAGATGATATTGTATTCCACCCAAAATCCGATACCGAGATTTCACTGGAAATACATGTTTTGTGTCCCCTTGAATCCAAAAAAAATCTCCGTGTGTGTCTGCGTAGAGCATAACTCAAAAACGAAAAGACCGTTAAATACCAAACTTGGTATCTTCCAAGGATGAGACACGAAGACTTTCAAGAAAATCCCTCCGCCACTAACTACCATTTACTTGGAATTTTTTTCGAAAACTTTGATTTTCTCAAAAATTGTTCTATTTTAATTAAAATATTGTACATTAAAGATATTTACCCTACAAATAAAATGTATATCTTGAATTTTCTGGGAATATCCTCTGAAGAAGAACTCTGGATGAATTTTACGGAATTTTGCATAACTGCTAAACCGTAATCGATGGGCGAAAACTTAGAATACACAAAATGTAGAGCACGTTAAAACACACGATTTATGTTATATAATTTTTTTCGTGGAGTTGATCGTTTTTGAGACATTCGTTGTTTTTGGCTTTAGCTTTGTAAAACACACTTTTCTCATACAGGAATTTTTCAACTCGTGTCCATACAAAGAAAGGAACTTCAGACACATTTCAACCAGCTTTTGACTATCACTTTAACCTATGGTAATCCCTTATTTCCCTTATACTTACAAGGAAGCAAGTAATAAGACTATTTCTGCTAATTTTTTCTCGATTAGATGAAGAAAATAGAATAATTTGTTGCAGAGATGTAGAGAAATTCATGTGAATGGAACACATCAGATTTCTTTTTTATTTAATCTAATCAAAATAAAAATTTACAGAAATAGTTTTGTTATATGTTTCCTTGTAGTTCAGGGGCATAAAAATATTAGTTTATACTAGACATCATATCTTATAAGATCTAGTTACTATAAGATGGTATTGACATTTCATTTCCTTTGTACGAATACTTTACCTTCATAACACTTTCTCTATATATTCTAGTCGCCCTCTGTGGTGTAATGGTTACCATACTGACTTCATATCCCAAGGTCGCGGGTTCAAATCCGGCGGAGGACGATGGAATTTTTTCGGGTGTAAAAATCCTCAGCATGGCTTCCTTTGGAAGGGAAGTAAACCCCTTGGTCCCGTGTAAAAGAACCTTAAGCCTGATATAGAGGCCTCTGAGCAAAGTTAAGCGGTCTGTCTCGCTCAATATAGAATGGGACGCTGAGAACCACAGCAGTTAAAGAGCGTCCATAAATAACACACCATTAATATTTTCCCCAAGTATTCTAGAACAAACTATCCTTACAAAATTCAGTGTCATAGCCGGGATTTGAACCACGGATCCGCTGTTGGTTTATAAGGGTAAATCTCTTTTCTACCCGCCCTCCTTCGCAATGTCATCTCTCTCCTCGCAAAGCGAACGAAGTCCAGTTTTCACACAAACAGTTGACTGGGAGATACCAAACTTTCTCGTTGTTAGCGACCGACGCGCTGTCTTCCGGTCCAAGCAGAATGACAGGAGAAAAGTGAAGAGCGGTTTCCGACGTGGACCTTTTCCTAACACTGCAGGAGTCGAGATGCCAAATGTCCTACTCGGCCAATTCATGCACTGCTCTTAATTAGAACATTCTCTAGCACGTATGTGAAATAAACATGGCACGTATAGAAGGTATTGTATTCCTCCAAGAATTCGATACTGAGATTTCAGCGTGAATATATGCTTTGAAGGACCCCCGAGTCCAAAAATTTGGTAAGAATATTCATAGCTTCAATAGCATTGTTGTCCAATAGATTTTAGTATTTATGTAGGTTTGGAACTTTTGTCAATTAAATAAAGAAACGCAATAAATGCTCTCTCTCTCTCTCTCTCTCTCTCTCTCTCTCTGCCTTAACTTAAAACTCTCATAACTTAAAAACAAAAGCTTCTTTAAATACCAAATTATAACAACCAACTAAAAAAAGGAATAACTAAAAAAAGACCAACTCCATGAAAAAAAATGTATATTACATAAATTGTGTGTTTTAACGTGCTCTACATTTTTTGTGTGGTAAGTTTTTGACCATCTGTTACGGTTAAGCAGTTATGCAGAATTCCGTTAAATTCCAGATTAAAGTATTCTTCAGAGGCTATTCCCAGAAAATTCAAGATATACACATTATTTGTCAGGTAAACATCTTTAACATACGATATTTTAATCAAAATCGTTAGAGCCCTTTTTGAGAAAATCAAAATTTTCGAATAAAGTTCCATGTAAAGGGTAGTTGGACGTGGGGAGTTTTCTTGAAAGTCTTTGTGTCGCATCCTTGGGAGATGCCAAACTTAAATATCAAGTTTGGTATCCAATGGTCTTTTAGTTTTTGAGCTACGCTGTCCACAGGCACACAGGCAGACACATAAACGGATTTTTTTTCAAAAATGCATTTTTTGGGTTAGAGGGACCCAAAACCTGTATTTCCAGGGAAATCTCGCTTTCAAAGTTTGGGTAGAATACAATACCTTGTTTACCTACCATCGGTAGAGAAAATAAAATTAGGGTTTCAACATTTCGGACTGAAACAACATTCCTCATACAGCTAAGGTCGCGCGTTCAAACCCGGCGAAGGACGATGGAATTTTTCGGTCACAAAAATCCTTAGCATGGCTTCCTTCGGAAGGAAAATAGGGTCGTTGATCCCAATGGTAGACATACGTTACGTAAAAGAACCTCAGACCTGACAAAGAGGCCTCTGAGCAAAATTAAGTGTTCTTTCACGTCCAGTATAGAATAGGACGCTGAGAGCCACATTAGTCAATGATAATGATACTATATTTCACCATTTGGCATACATACAAAGCAATAGATTTCGAGAGCAAGTCATTAAAATGCATCTATATTTAAATATTCTTGTATTTTGTAAAAATTAAGTTCCTTAGTTCTGTTTTAACACTAATTTGAAAAGAATTTGCATTCACAATTTGTCTTATATTTAAAGGTAGTTTATTGTACAATTTCACTCCAAGAAAGAGATGAGAGTTAAGAAATGTCTGTAACCGAAATTATGGAGGTACCATGTTATTTCAACACTTCGTGTAATGGTTATGAATATCAGAAAAGGTAACTCATCTGTCTTTTGGAGATACAGCAAATTCAAGCATGCAAATACATAGAAAGATGCCACAGATAAAATTCCAAATTCTTAAAAATCTGATGTGTTACTCTCACATGAATTTCTATAGCTGTTCTACAAACTTCTTACATAAGATTATTCTTGTTTCTGCACCTTATTAATGGAGGTAACCATTAGCATAATGTTATTATTACTTAGTTCCTTATAAGTAGGAAGAAAACAAGGGAATACACTAGGCTAAATCGATAGTCAAATGTTTTAAAAGCTGTCGTTATACAATTATCATTACAAATCACTTCTTTTCTTGGCCAGGAGTAGTACAAAAGAAAAACGGACACTCCCGTCTGAGAAAAGTATTAAGTACTTCACACTGAAACTAATAACAATAAATACCTCGAAAACGGCAAGCTCCACGAAAAAAGTGTGTATGGCACAAGTTGTGTATTTTAACAAAACCTACATTTTTTATAGTAAGTTTTTTACTATCTCTTACGGTTTAATAGTTATGCCAAATTAAGCAAAATTCATCCAGAATAAACAGGTCTTCAGAAGCTATTCCCAAAAAATTCAAGATATACATTTTATTTGTCAGGTAAATATCTTTAATAGACGATATTTTAATCAAAATCGTTAGAGCCATTTTTAATAAAATCAACATTTTCAAAAAAAGTTCCATGTAAAGGGTAGTTTGGGTGGGGGGATTTTTCTCAGAATCTTCGTGTCGCAT
Organism: Hymenopus coronatus; assembly: GCA_030762935.1. NCBI lineage: Eukaryota > Metazoa > Arthropoda > Insecta > Mantodea > Hymenopodidae > Hymenopus > Hymenopus coronatus. The sequence continues at coordinate 79,904,497 of CM060885.1, forward strand.
TCCTGGAAGATACTAAGCTTAAATAAAAAGTTTGGTATTTTAGCTACTTTTCGTTTTTGATTTATCGTGTTCATAGGCACACGGACACACGGACCTTTTTCTGAAAATGCTTTTTATGGATATATATGTACATTGTACATATGCGGCTAGAGAAAGTAAAAATAGGTGCACAATGTTGGCGAGAATTACAATTTTTTATTATTCTGAGAGCCTTCTTCTGAAGCACAAATACTTGATTGGCTTCCCCACTGCTCCACAGAGCAAAATACCATAGTTTAAATGACAATGAAATAAACTATAATAAACAGTCAATAAAGTGCTAATGGAAACACACATCCTAAGTCTTCTTAAGATAAATAAAACATTTGACAACTTTCGTTAAAGAGCGTTCATAAATAAAACTCCATTTTATTTTTATTTTTAACAGATGTTTATCTTATAAGTAATTAATAATCAAACTGCTGTTTTATAAAGTATTTCTGGAGATGTAAAACTGTTCTAGAAGCACAAAACCCTAGAAACCACAGCCAGGCACCTGTTTCTGCTCGGCATGTAAAATTCATTAGGTTCCAATACAGCCGCTGCTATCCATAGGGCTCTATGGTATTTCCTCGCCGTATATTCGCCAGAAAAATGCCTCTGGCTATGAAAATGTATGAATTATTTATCAGCATTACACTACCGTAAGACAGCCACCAATCACTCAGTTTCTGCAAGACGATGGATGGATCCTCCAGCGACGCCACACAAAGTAAAAAAGAGAAAAGGGTACAAATTTTAAAAGTCGTCTATCTCTATAAACATGGTCTGGTAAGCTTTCATCCAAAGCTGGCATGTTTAAGTAAATCTTTTGAACATTAAGCGTGTTATTAATAACTTAATTTAAACGTATGAATATGCAGCTTTGATTCCTGAGTTTACACTTTCACACGACTTTCTCTAGCACATTTATTAACTATTTTACTTTCTCTAGCCCCGTATGTACAATTTACATAGCGGATAGAAAAGTATTGTATTCCACCCAAAAACTTCGATGTCATGATTTAATCGGAAATACATATTTTAGGACCCCCTGAATCCCAAAGAAAGCATTTTCAGAAACAGCTCAAAAACGAAAAGACGGTTAAATACCAAATCTGGTATTTAAGTTTAGTATCTTCCAAGAATGTGACACGAAGATTTTCAAGAAAATCCCCCACCACAAACAATCCTTTATATGGAAAAATTTTCGAATTTTTTTTTTTAAAAAATGGCTCTAACGATTTTAATTAAAATACCACATATTAAAGCCATTTTTATCACAAATAAAACGTATATTTTGAATTTTCTGTGAACAGCCTCTGAAGGATCATTTATTCTGGTTGCTTATTTTAGAATTTTGCATTCTTAAACTGTAATACAAATACAAAAACATTTCTCATGTGCATTTTTGTGGCAGAACAATTGTTTCACACAGTGACCAGCTCTTAAAAGATTTGAGTATCGCTTTAGCTTAATGTATTCCTTTATTTCCCCTTCTACTTATAAGGAAGCAAAAGAATAATCTTTTGTAACGAAAAATTGTTTGAGAAATAGCTAAAGAAAGATATGCGAATGAAACAAATCAGATCTTTAGATATAGGCGACTCAAGCTATTTTATTTACAGTGAAATTGCGGTATATCATTTTTAGGTGGAATGTAATATGTTCTATCTTCTCAGGATATGTAGATTACTTAAATTTGAGATAGGAGACTTATGGCCTGTTTATTGAAATGTCGAAGTAACGGCTATAAGTTTCTGAAGTGCCAGTACGTCACGTACCACGGCACTTTGTCTGGAATGAAAATAATAATAATAATAATAATAAGAAGAAGAAGAAGAAGAAGAAGAAGAAGAAACATTTACTGTATGACAGGAATTGAACTCATGACCTTTGGGATACCAGCATCCCGCGTTACGCATTAAGCCACCAGAGCAGTTAACAAAACGCCTTCAGAGTAGGCTAAATAACTCAAAAACGTAGTTAATGAATGCTCAGTGTCGCACTGTCAAGTGATAAGTTAGAGATCTTACAGAGTTTTGCGACATTAAATCTTGAGAACGCTAGTAACGAGCTGCTTAAAATCGATATTTCTATACTTGAGCAGCAGTTTTAAAGACATTGTAAGCCATTTTTTCAACCTGCTTTGCCTAACACCGACTTATCAGCACCTGATACCCACACGTTTAACGTTATGTTTATTCGGGGACCATGCATCGCCGATCTCAAATTACTTATATCAGTCATGTGCACAATCTCGCAAATTATTTCGGTGTAATTCATCAACACCCTGTATATGAGTTGGAGAATGTAAACCTGTGTTTTCGGATTCTCGGGATCTTAAAATATAACAACGAATGTTTGAGCGGAATGCAATACCTTCTCTATCCACTATGTACATTAGAGAAAGTAAATATCTAATAGCTTTAAGTTACAGAAATACAACTTCGTGTTTTTGCTTTGATATATATACTGAGTCGTTCAAAAAAAATATTTTGAGGACCCTGAAATTGTAGAACATAGCTCAGTTGTATAAACGCCTTCTAATTGTAGAAACTTTGTTAGAAGAGAATCATTTTTAGATGTTCGAATTAGTTAAAAAAAGAAATGGCTTCGAGCCACAAAAGAAATAAACATGATGTTTCAAAACAAGAAGAAGAAGAAAAAAGCTTCAATTGGTCTGAGAAATCATGAAATAAAAAGAAGCAGTAAAGCCGAAGGAAAGCTCTGATTTTCTTCGCTTTTTCTTTCCAACTCTTACCATCCGTAAAACCTGTGTTTTTGTTGCCGCTGTTGTTTTCTGTAAACTGGTAAAGAAAACACAGAAGCAGTCTATTAAATGTTAGCATCTTGCTAGAGTGCTTATACAATACATGAGTTGGCTTAAAACACCCGTAAATGATGAAAAGAAAAAAAAATCTTATAATAATATAGTCGATATATACAGGTCATTTCAAAACGACACCAAACGAAGATATTAGTCGATTAGCTTACACTTTGGCTTGTCCGAAACTTGATGTCGCAACCTTCAAACTCTTCTATTTAAAGTTTTATGTGAGTTTAAAAATTGCACACATTTGCTACCAACCGGCATCTCTCGTGTGCCATTTGGTTATGTACAACTGCCAATCCATGGTGATTTTATGGCAGTTTTTGTATGCGCTGAATTTAGAGCTGAAAATTATATTCGCGTACGGTATGACCAATAAGGTCCACATCTTCGTTTGGTGTCGTTTTGAAACAACCTGTGTTGTGTGTGTGTGCGTGTCTATATATTTTATGTATTAGAACTATAAGAGCAATAATGGGCTTTAATAATTCTTATAAGAAGTTCATGATATTCGCAAGAATATTGTTTTCCTTTATTTACATAGCACCTGCAGAGAAAGCAATACATTTAAAGTTAGTGTATTGAGAAGGTATTGTATAATAAATAGCGGTTTGTGAAGGGGCTTTAAGTTTATCTATTTTTGTGTCAATAATTCGTACTCATGGTAATGATTATTTTAATTCATTTGGTTTATTACAATGTTAGTATATATATATATATATTGTACAATTTTTATAATTCCTTTATATTTCAATACCTAGATTTTACCTGAATCCAAAAAAGAATTTTTTAGAAAAATGTCTGCGTTTGAGTGCGACGTGTGTGCAGTATATCTCAAAACTTTTAGAACTCAAAAAAAATATCCGTTAAATATCAAGCTTGAGATTTAAGTTAGGTATCGTCTAGGGATGCGACACGAAGATTTTCAAGAAAATCCTCCCCCCCCCCGCACCCAACTACCTTAGAGTGGAAAAAATTTCGAAAATTTTTGTTTTCTGAAAAATGACTAACGATTTTGATTAAAATAACATATACCAAAGATATATGATGCATAAAATGAATATTTTGAATTTTCTGGCAATATCCGCTAAATACCTGTTTATTCTGAATGAATTTTTGCTGAGTTTTGCGAAATTGGTAAACCGCAACAACTAGACAGAAACCTCGGTAGGAGGATTTTAGTCAAACTCATCCTGTGACATCCCTGGAAGAGACTAAACTTACATACCAAATTTGGTGTTCTACCTACTTTTCATTTTTGAGTTTTCCTGTTCAGACACACGGACACCTCACTCACTCACACACACACAGAGACACACATGGACATTTTTATAAAATTCTGATGTGTACCATTCACATGACTTTCTCTATATCTCTGCAACAAATGATTCTTAAAAAACTTATATTTCTATTTACTTCGTGCTAATCAGAAAAAATTAGCAGAAATAGTCTTATTACTTGCTTCCTTGTAAGTAGAAGCGAAATAAAGGGGTACCATAGGCTAACGTAAAAGTCAAAAGCTGGTTGCTATGCCACTGAAGTTCCTTTGTTTCTATGGATAGCAGTTGACAAATTCCTGTATGAGGAAAGTATAAGTTTTTCATAACAAAAAGCAAAAACAAGGAATGTCTCAAATACCATGAAATCCACAAAAAAAATGCATATAACATAAATTGTGTGTTTTAACGTGCTCTACACTTTTTATGTACTAAGTTTTTATCTATCTCTTACGGTTTAGCACTTATGCAAAATTCCGTAAATTTCATCCAGGATAAAGTAAGCTTCAGAGGCTCTTCCCAGAAAATTGGAGATATACATTTTACATGTCAGGTAGATATCTTTAATATACGATATTTTAATCAAAATCGTTAGAGCCAGTTTTGAGAAAATCAAAATTTTCCATTTAAAAGGTAGTTTGTGGTGGGGGGATTTTTCTCAAAATCTTCGTTTCGCATCCCTGGGAGATGCTCAACTTAAATACCAAGATTAGTATTTTACCGACTTTTCGTTTTTGAGTTATCGTGTTCACAGACACACGGACACTCGGACACACACACACACACACATTTACCTTTTTCTGAAAATGATACATTAGACCCTAAAATATATATTTCCGGTGAAATCTCGGTGTCGAATTTTTGGGTGGAGTGCAATACCTTCTCTATACACTATGTACATAGTACATATAGAATAAGTAAAAATGGCTTAGAATGTCTTTAAAAGTGCTGCCCGAGTTTAGAAATATAATTTTTTAGCAGCTGGTTACTAGCATTCTGAAGATTTAATGTCGCAAAAATCTGTAAAATCTGTGACTAATCACTTGACAGTGCGACACTTAAAAGCTTAAGCTTTTTAACAATAATTTGTTGCAGAGATGCAGAGAAAGTCATATGAATGGAACACATCAGATTTTTCATTTTATCTTTCTTTTACCTCATAAACAATGGATATCAAATTGCCTTTTCTCAGGCAACAAATTAATTAATATTTAGCCATATTTAATTATTTTAAATTAAATGTGTAAATTTATATACTGGCTGACTATTATAACAGAAGCGATTTCAAAGGGTTAATTCGACAGTCAAGTACTTCAGAGCTGTCAATATTTGATGACGATGAGTTTGGATGGTCAGGAGTAAAAACTGAGAGACACATAACAAGAAATTCTAGAAAGTGTGTACCACACAAAAAATTGCGTGCTTTAACGATAACTGCATTCTGTTTTTGTCTGTTGTCGGATTTTGTCTACTTCTTTTGCAAAAATCGCTCAGAATGAACAGGTCTTCAGAAGATGTCCGCAGAAAGCTGAAGATATACGTTTCATTTGTAACCACACACACACACACATACACACGAACGTTTCTCTAAATTTTTATTCCGGATTCTGAAAATGTGTTATTTCCGATCAAATGTTTGGGTGAACACAATACCTCTCATACTTAGCACACCTGGTAGAGGAAATAGAACTACAGATATTAGATGATTAAAATACGTTATTAAATATTAGAAATTCAGATGTTAGATAGTTAAAAAAATATCAGATATTTAAAAATACAGGTATGAGATCATTAGAAATACAGATGTCAGATAAATAGAAATTCAGATGTTTCATAATTAAAAATACAGCTGTTAATTAATTAAAAATACTGATATTAGATAATTAAAATACAGATATTAGATAATTAAAATTAGAGATATTAGATAATTAAACATAAGATATTAGATGATTTATATATAGACATCAGATAATTAAAAATACTGATATTAGATAGTTAAACATACAGATATTAAATAATTTAAATACATATATTAGATAATTAAATATACAAATATTATTAATAATTAAAAATACAGATATTAGAGAATTAAACATACATATATTAGATAATTTAAATAAGCATATTAAATAATATTAGATAATTTAAATAAGGATATTAGATAATTAAAATACAGATATGAGATAATTAAACATACAGATGTCAGTTAATTTAAATAAGGATATTATGTAATTAAAGTACAGATATTAGATGATTATAAATACAAATGTTAGATAAGTAGACATTCAGATGTTAAATAATTAAAAATACTGATATTAGATAATTAAAATTTTAGATATTAGATAATGAAAATAAGTATATTAGATAATTAAAAATACAGATATTAGTAAAAAATTCAGATATTAGATGATTAAATAGTGTATTAAATAATTAAAATGCAATATTAGATAATTAAGATACATATTTTAAATAATTAAATATAAAAGGGGTAGCGCCAAAAGGACTAAAATAGTGGAAATATCAAGAGCTAACTCGTGAAGAGTGGTCTGGAAACTTCAAATAGGTACTACAGCAGTTTACACTACTCTTATTAAAATACTAAACAAAGCACCAACAATGGCACGTAAACGTCACAATGCATGCATTTTTATGAGACATTAACTGCAAACCATGCGCCACATGTTATAGAAAATGTCTTTCTTGGCGAAGTTACAGTGCCCCTTCTTCTTCTTCCTCCACCTCATTTTACACTCGTTCAACTGCTCGAATTTTAAAACTCCGAGTTTAATGTTGCTTGGTGCCAACGAGGAGGTAATCAGATGGGCTTTAAACTTCCTGAACTTTCGTAGCAGTCAGATCAAACAACTTCTGAGTGCCTGTGTAGAAGTCATTTTCTTTTTATATAAGTTAGAAATTGTTGCAAAAGTAGCACAAAGTTAGAAAAAAAGTTTCGTATCTTCCTTCTGCACCACACAAGCTCTCGAAACGTGGCAAACATTAAAAATAAGGAATAAAACTTCACATTACTCGCTTTTGCTGCTAACGTGGAGCGTTAAAACGTTTCCTGCACGTTTTTAAACGTTTTAAAACGTACTGTACCACATACATAGTTTGTAGAAAAGGTATTGTGTTGCACCAGCAAACTACTTTTCTGAAAATACACGTTGTGATCTTCTCTGATTCCATAGAGAATTAGAAAAACGTTGCGTGTGTGTGTTGAAGGCGGTCCGCGGCTTTGATTCTAGCTCATTAGGTTGGCTTCTCCTAATGGTCATGGGTAATTTAGGATGGCATTACAAACTAAGTCTCTTTGTAGAGAATAATGCTTATGAAGGTGTAAACGTTGATGTTCATTGTTTATTCGTACGTTCCCAAGAAATCAACTTGCCACTTTTTACTTTCTCTACACGAACTACGTACATAGAGTATAGAGAAAGTATTGTATTCCGCCCAAAAATTCGATACCGAGTCTTCACTGAAAATACATGATTTGGGTTCCCCTGAATAAAAAAAAACAACAGAATTTCGGGAAAATGTCCGTGTGTGTGTCTGCGTGTCTGTGGATTTAAGTTTGGTATCTTCCAAAGATGCGACACGAAGATTTTCAAGAAAATCCCCCACCCCAACTATCCTTTACATGGAGCTTATTTCGAACATTTCGATTTTCTCTAAAATGTCTAACGATTTTGATTAAAATATCGTATATTAAAGATATTTACCTCATAAATAAAATGTATATCTTCAATTTTTCGGATATAGCCTCTGAAGATTACTTTATTCTGAATCAATTTTATGGAATTTTGCATAACTGCTAAACCGTAAGAGATGGACTAAAACTTACCACACAAAAAATATTGAGTACATTAAAACACACAATTTATGTAATATATATTTGTTTTTCGTAGGGTTGGTAGTTTTTGAGATATCCCTTGAAAAACTTACACTTTTCTTATACAGGAATTTGTGAACTCCTGTCCATACAAACAAAGGAACTTCAGTCACATAGCAACCAGCTTTTGACTGTCACTTTAACCTATGGTACTCCTTTATTTCGCTTCTACTTACAATGAATCAAGTAATATTATTATTTCTGGTAATTTTTTCTCAATTAGCATGAAGTAAAAGGAAGCATATGCATTTAACAATAAATTGTTGTGGAGATGTAGAGAAAGTCATGTGAATGGAACGCATCATATTGTTACTATAGCAACACAATTGCAATACAATTATGTCGTCCCGGATGGCAAACATTCTTGCCATAATCGACGAAGCCTTTTTGGTAGATCTGAGCTACATCGCTGAGCGAAGAATGAATTAATCTTCTCGATAACTACGGGAGACTGTATTGGTTTTCGATATCTACATCTGTAAATATCCTTCTAGCCCTTTAAAATGATACACATTATGATAAGTTAAAACTTACAAGTCTGTTTGTTTCCTGGTGAAAAGCCAGCACGCCTAAGCTGAACACCTTACTCACACGGCCTCCAGTACCGTTATCTATTCACTATTTCATTGGTATGTCATTCTTGTTTAAACGGCAACTGACCGACTCTCACGGTCCCATTAGTTTCTACCTTACCTTCGGCTATTTTCTTGGAAATAATATTTTATCGTGTTGTATTTTTGAATTATCGATATTACTGTAACTCCCCTGGTACCAGCATTATTTTCGTGTCTATTATTACTTTTATTACTAACCAAACTATCAATTATTATATTAGCTCGTAGTTATTTAAATTGATTAATTGAAACCATCAGTATTAGTGCACGCGCGTGCATGTGAAAAGCATAAATAAAATCGAAAACTTGATCAAATATCATACTTGATATTTCACTTTAGTACCTTCCAACTTGCGATACGTAGATTTTAGAGAAAATCCCCCCCCCCCCCGCATTACAAACTACGATTTTTTTTAAAACTATTCGACAAGTTTGAGTTTTCAAAAATAGCTCCAAAGCTTCAATAAGTTGATGTCCATTAATCTTGATTTTAGGGAATTATTTTTGAAGTGTCATTTACTCTAGATATCTGATGTTTCATTCACTTGACTAGCCATTACATAAACAACTTACCCTATAAAATAAAATTCTTTTATCTGCGCAATGTTAAGACACACATTAGCCGATATTATTTTATTACTTGCTTCCTTGTAAATAGAAGGCCTTAAAGAAATACACTAGACTAAAATGATAGCCAAATTTTAAAACCTGGCCCTATATGAAACAATTGAAGTTAGTTTCGCTTTGCATGGCCTACAGATTAAAAAAAACGTCACTTCTGGTTTAAGAAAACAAAGAATATCCCAAAAACATTTGGCTGTACATAAAAATGCATATGACATAAATTATATGTTTTTATGAGAAAGTTTCAGTTAGAGAGTGTCCTGTGTATGGCACATTAGATTTTCGAGTACTGCTGTTCATGATGCATGGAATGTATTTGATTATAGAACGTGGATTTCAGGTCAATTATAGTATCGAACCCAAAACTTAGAGTTTTACTCTATTGGTTGAGAAGGAACTAAAAAGATAATGTCATTAAAATAATGAACATAAAGAAAATTAAACTTTATACGAGCTAACCTATCTCGATCAGCGTGAAATAGTGATAAACAAGACACTAGAGGAATGAGTGCGCAGACCTCAACGGCAACTTCCTAAAGCAAAGGTTTCTGTATCATTTTCCTCCATAGTGCATAAATGAAAAATAAAATTGATAAGATATTTAATAGCGAATATGTCAACTCCTGTCCATACAAACAAAGAAACTTCAGTCACATAGCAACCAGCTTTTGAATATCACTTTAACCTATGGTGCTTCTTTATTTCGTTTCTACTTACAAGGAAGCAAGTTTTAAGACTATTCGTGCTAATTTTTCTCAATTAGCATGAAGTAAATAGAAGCATAAGCTTTTAAACAATAATTTGTTGCAGAGATGTAGAGGAAGTCATGTTAATGGAGAACATCTGCTTTTTTGTGTAGCGTAGTATTGTGTTGAATAGTTATTGGGGTTTTTGTGAATTGTGACAGTGCATAGACTATACTCCCACAGAGCATTTAAACTAGCTTTAACTAGCTGAATAGTCAATAAGGTGGAGCAGAATAAGGGATAAGACAAATATATGCTAATTAGTCTGCATTTACTGTTAAATGTAAACAACTTCAATAGCAAAGAACCACTTCCAAACTTGTATGTACATATCGGTTTAATTGGCCTCGCTTCTTATGAATTACTTGCAAGTCAACTTATTGTTCATCGGAAAATTATGTTTTCAGGAATAAAAAAATTCCATGTCTGTGCAAAGCAAAATTCAAAAGCCTGATTTGTTCCATTCACATGACTTTCTCTTTATATGAAAAAATGTACGAAAAGTTTTGTTCTTAAAAATGACACTAATGGTTTTGATTAAATATCACATATATTAGTCATTTCCATTACACATAAAATGTATATATTGAATTTTCTACGAATAGCCTCCGAAGACCTTTTTATTCTGTATGCATTTTGCTGAATTTTGCAAAACTAATACACCGTAAGAGGCAGACAAAACCCTAATAAACAAAAAATGAAGAATTCTTAAAACACACTTTGTCATATACCTTCTCGTGGAGTTGGCAGTTTTTACTTTTTCTGCACGTAATATGTACATAGTGTATAAAGAAGGTATTGTATTGCACCCAAAATTCCATACCAACATTTCACTGGAACTACATATTTTGGGCCCGTGTGTGTGTCTGTGCAGAGCATAGCTCAAAAACGAAAAGTCCGGTATTTGGGTGTGGTATCTACCAAGGATGCGACACGAAGATTTTCAAGAAAATCCCCCAATCCCCAACTACCCTTTACAAGGAACTTTTTTCGAAAATTTTGATTTTATAAAAAATGGCCCTTACGATTTTTATTAAAATATCGGATATTACAGACATTTACCTGACGAATAAAAAGTATATCTTGAATTTTCTGGGAATAGCATATGAAGACTACTTTATTCTGGATGAATTTTACGGAATTTTGCATAACTGCTAAACCGTAACAGAGGGATAACGTAGAGCACATTACACTACACAAGTTATGTTATATATAGTTCTTTCGTGGAGGTGATCTTTTTTAAGGTATTCGGAGTTTTTGGTTTTAGTTTTGAAAAACTTATACTTTTCTCATACAGGAATTTGTCAACTATCCATACAGACAAATGAACTTCTGTCACATAGCAACCAGCTTTTGACTATCACTTTAACCTATGGTTTCCCTTATTTCGCTTCTACTTACAAGCTAGCAAGTATTAAGATTATTTGTGCTTATTTTTTCTCGATTAGCATGAAGTAAATAGAAGAATAAGCTTTTTAACAATATATTGTTGCAGAGATCTACAAGCCGTGTGAGTGGAACACATCAGATTTTTTTTATTTATATATATATTCATTTAACATCTAAGTCATATAGGGGATTTGCACTTGACACAACTCGATGTCTGTAGGCTCTTTATATTTTGGTTTAAATTGTATTATTTTCCTCAAACAACACACACATTCATACAGCCAGTTTCTGTGGGGATAGGAAATAATTCTGGCTAAAGAAAAATCCCCCGCTATCGACGGGGACCTTCGGGTGAGAAATCAGCTCGCCATACAGAGTTGTAGGGTAGTTAAAGACAAAACAATTACACTGAATATGCAATATTAATATGATGTTCAAATGTGATTTTGTCTATGGCGCAGAGCACCATGGGATATCTTTGTTTTGTTATTTGGTATAATTTTGAACAAATAACTTATCACAGAGACCGTGACCCGAAATACAGAAGAGGAGAATCATATAGTGCTATACAATAGTCTAAATTTGATATATACCATTTATAATATTTGATATCTAATATGTTCCATTCACATGACTTTCTCTATATATCTGCTACAAAGTAGTATTAAAAAGCTTATGCTTCTATTTACTGCATGAGTACCATAAGTTAAAAGGATAGTCAAAAGCTGGTTGCTATGTGACTGAAGTTCCTTTGTATGAATAGGAGTTGGCAAATTCCTGTATGAGAAAAGTAAAATTCTTTAAAGCTCAAACCAAACACAAGGAATATCTAAAAGACGACCAACTCCAAGAAACAAATGTATATAACATAAATTGTGTGTTTTAACGTGCTTTACATGTTTTGTGTGGCAACTTTTTTTCCATCTCTTACGGTTTAGCGGTTATGCAAAAGTCCGTAAAATTTATCCAGAATAAAGAGGTCTTCAGAGGCTATTCCCAGAAAATTCAAGATATGCATTTTATTTGTCAAGTAAATGTTTTAAATATACGAGATTTTAATAAAAAAATTTAGAGCCATTTTTAAGAAAATCAAAATATTCGAAATTTTTTCCATATGAAGAGTATTTTGGGGTGGGAGGATTTTCTTGAAAATCTTTGTGTGTCATTCTTGGAAGTTAAAAACCTAAATACCAATTCAAAATCTTCTCGGGCTTCTAGCCAGGTAATCAGATGTTAGCTTCATCCCAGCTCGTATAAATACCAGTCTCCGCAAGTTCACCCTGAAGACGAGGAAGATGCACTTCTTCGAAACGTTGGTGTGAAGCCAAGTTTTTACTTGGCTAGAAGCCCGAGAAGATTTTGAATTAACACGTCGCCAGGAAAGCTTCAGTTCTTATTCTAAATACCAAGTTTGGTATTTTACCGACTTTTCATTTTTGAGTTATCGCGTTCACAAACACACGGACCTTTTTCTAAAAATGCTTTTTTGGTTACAGGAGACCCTAAAACATATATTTCTGTTGAAATCTCGGTATCGAATTTTTGGGTGGAGTGCAATACCTTCTCTATACACTGTGTACATAGTACGTGTAGAGAAAGTAAAAATAGCGAAACGCCAGAACAACCCAAATGCATATAATATATTGGGAAGTAAATGATTGTTCTCTTGAAGCATCTGTCTTAGCAACCTGGTGACTGATGGATGACTCAATTTGCCATCGGAGGCAGGACCTTAGGGAATGTGGAATTACCCTTCTGTGTATCTGTAATAATACAGGAGATAGCGTATTGCGATACGCACTACGCTACAGCGGCATTAGCATGTAGCAGTGCACCTACCACGTGACTTCTGGTTACAATACATTCTGAATTGTCTAAAAATCCTATACTTAACACAAATTGGTGTTTTAAATTTTCATCCGAATTCGAACTTGGTTTTATGGTACACGCTAAGATGAATGGCGATAACATTTCTCAGCATTTTACCATAAACGGGCATTGTAATGTTGCAATGATATTACGATGTGTTCGATTCACATGACTTTTTCTACATCGCTATAAAATGTATTCTTAAAAAGCATAGTCTTTTATCTGCTTTATTATAATCGGGATAAATATTAGCAGAATTACTTTCTTCCTTATAAGTAGGAGAAAAATAAGGTAATGCAGTAGGCTAAAACGATAGTCAAATCTTTTAAAAGCTGGTTGCTATGTGATTGAAATCTGTTTCTATGCAGAGCTAGGAGTTTACAACTTTCAGTGTAAGGAAAGTTTTAAGTATTTTAAATTTGAAAAATGACAAAGAATATCTCAGAAGTAATTCATTCCACGAAAAAAAAAGTATATGAGATAAATTGTGTGTTTTAACGTGATCTATATTTTGTTTGTGGTAAGTTTTTGTCTATCTCTTACGGTTTACCAGTTATGCAAACTTCAGCAAAATTCATTCGGAATAAAGAGGTTTTTATAGATTACTCCCAGAAAATTCAAGATATCATTATTTAATGTACGGTATTTTAATCAAAATCGTTAGTCATTTTTTACAACATCAAACTTTTCGAAATGCTTTCCATGTAAAAAGTAATAAGGGAATAAATAATAGAATACACTAGTCTAAAAGCAGAGTTCAAATCTTTTAAAAGCTGGTTGCTATGTGGTAGAAATTTGTTTCTATGCAGAGCTAGGAGTTTACAACTGTCCGTGAGTATATTAAATCTGAAATAAATAACAAGAAATATCTCAGAAATGGCTATCCCACGAAAAAACCTAATATGACTTAAATTGTGTGTTTTAACGTGATATACATTCTTTGTTTTGTTGGCTTTTGTTACGGTTTACCACTTACGAAAAAATCAGCAAAATTCATTGAGAATAAAGAGTTTTTTAGAGACAATTCCCAGAAAATTCCACATATACATACTTTGATATACGGCATTTTAATCAAAATCGTTACACCAATTTTTGACAAAATCAAAATTTTCGGATTTTTTTCCCATGTAAAGGGTAGCTTGGGGTAGGGGGATTTTCCTCAAAAACCTCGAGTCGTATCCTTGGAAAATACTAACTTAAGAACGACGTTTAGTATTTTTACTTTCTCTATGCGTACTATGTACATAGTGAATAGAGAAGGTATTGTAATGCACCCAAAAATTCGATACCGACATTTCAACGGAAATACGCGTTTTGAGACCTCCTGAATCCAAAAAAGCATTTTAAGAAAAAAAAACCGTGTGCCTGTCTGTCTGTCTGTCAGTTAGTGTGTATGTATGTATGTGTGTGTCTGTGGGCAGCATAGCTCAAAAACGAAAAGTCCGCTAAAAACCGAACTTGGTATTTAGGTTTGGTATATTCCAAGGTTGCGACACGAAGATTTTAAGGAAAATCCCCCTACACCCAACTACCCTTAACATGGAATTTTTTTCGAACATTTTGATTTTCTAAAAAAATAGCTCTAACGATTTTGATTAAAATATCGTAAATTAAAGATATTTATCTCACAAATAAAATGTATATCTTGAATTTTCTGGGAATAGCCTCTAAGGACTACTTTATTCTGGATGAATTTTGCATAACTACTAAACCGTAAGAGATGGACAAAAACTTAACACACAAAAATGTAGAGCACGTTAAAACACACAATTTATGTTACATCAATTTTTTCGTGGAGTTGATCGTTTTTGAGATATTTCTTGTTTCTGGTTTCAGTTTTGAAAAACGTATACTTTTCTCATACAGGAATTTGTCAACTCGTGTCCATACAAACAAAGGAACTTCAGTCACATAGCAACCAGCTTTTGGCTTTCACTTTAACCTATGGTACTCCCTTATTTTGCTTCTACTTACAATAAAGCAAGAAATAAGACTATTTCTGCTAATTTTTATCGATTAGCATGTGAATGGAACACATCAGGTTTTTTCAGCTCTGCTGCCCACACATGGACATTTTTCTAAAAATAGTTTTTGGGATTCTGGAGGTCTCAAAACTTGTTTCCGATGAAATATCGCTATCGATATTTTGGGTGCAGTACAATAACCTCTCTATGCACTATTTACATATTACGTTTAGAGAAAGTAATAAACAACTACTTTGATTTTTGACCGACTGTAGTTAACATTTCTCTCCGAGTTTCCTAAACATAGGTCTATTTCTTTATGTGTCGCGTTAAACGATTGTGCGCTTTATGACTGATAGTGATCTGTCACACACTGAGATTGGACAGGGTTGTCAATTGAGGTACGCTAGTGCACTTGAAGATAACAAAAAGCTGATGTGCTACATTCAAATGACTTTCTCTATATCTCTGCAATAAATTATTTTTAAAAAGCTTATGCTTCTATTTACTTCATGTTCATCAAGAAAAAATTAGCAGAAATAGACTTATTACTTGCTTCCTTGTAGGTAGAAGCGATATAAGGAAGTACCATAAGTTAAAGTGATAACCAAGGCTGGTTGATATGTGACTGAAGTTCCTTTGTTTGCATGGACACGATTTCACAAAGTCTTGCATGAGAAATGTATAATTTTTTATAGCTGAAACCAAAAACACGGAATATCTCAAAAACAATCACCTCCACGAAAAAAATGTATATAACATAAATTGTGTGTTTTAAAGTGCTCTACATTTGCTGTGTGGTAAGTTTTTGTCCATCTTTTACGGTTTAGCAGTTATGCAAACTTCCGTAAAATTGACCCAGAATAAAGTAGTCTTCAAAGGTTATTCCCAGAAAATTCAAGATACACGTTTTATTTGTCAGGTAAACATCTTTAATATACGATATTTTAATCAAAATCGTTAGAGCCATTTTTGAGAAAATAAAACTTTTCGAATAAAATGCCATGTAAAGGGTAGTTGGGGATGGGGGGATTTTCTTGCAAATCTTCGTGTCGCATCCTCGGAAGACACTAAACTTAAATACCAAGTTTGGTATTTAATGGTGTTTTCGTTTTTGAGCTATGCTGTCCACAGGCACACAGACACACACACGTACCTTTTACAAAAAATGTTTTTTTTTTGTATTCAGGGGCTCATAACGTGTATTTCCGGTGATATCTCGGTATCGAATTTTTGGGTGAAATACAATACCTTCTCTATACACTATGTACATAGTACGTGTAGAGAAAGTAAAAATAATAATAGAGTTTCAATCTCAGAGGCACAACCAGATACCCGGAAATGTGAACGTAAACGGTGAAGGCAAGTGTTTTTAGTTACATGATTCTATAACAGGGAACGCTGGGAAATAGCTTTTATGTAAAATAAATATCAAACGTTTAAAGGAAATAACAGACGAAAATCTGCTTTGGCTGTTGATGAGAAATGTTAAAAACTATGTATATTGGAGAATATGATAGCTTTTATTTTTTTGCTTCCCCTTTAAACAGGAATTTGTTGAAATACATTTCAAAAACAGGACATTACATAAGTTAAAATACTGAATTCACAGCATGAAAGAGTCCATAGTTTGCTTAGCAAACACAAAAAAAATCTGATGTGTTCCATTCACATGACTTTCTCTCAATCTCTGCAAAAATTATTGTTATAGACCTTATGCTTCTGTTTACTTCATGCTTATCGAGATAAAAATAACAGAACTACTCTTATT
Source organism: Hymenopus coronatus (assembly GCA_030762935.1). NCBI lineage: Eukaryota > Metazoa > Arthropoda > Insecta > Mantodea > Hymenopodidae > Hymenopus > Hymenopus coronatus. Next base: position 79,921,491 of record CM060885.1, read on the forward strand.
ACTTGCTTCTTTGTAAGCAGAAGCGACATAAGGGAGTACTATAGGCTAAACTGATAGTCAAAACCTGATTTCTATGTGACTGAAGATTCTTTGTTTGTATGGACAGGACATAACAAAGTCCTGTATGAAAATGTATACGTTTTTTAAAGCTGCAACCAAAATTAAGAAATACCTCAACAACGATTAACTCCACGAAAAAAATGTATATGACATAAATTGTGTGTTTTAATGTGCTCTACATTTTTTGTGTGGTAAGTTTTTGTCTGTCCTTATGGTTTAGCAGTTATGCAAAATTCCGTAAAAGTCATCCAGAATAAAGCAGTCTTCAGAGGCTTTTCTCAGAAAATTCAAAGTATACACCTTATTTGTCAGGTAAATATCTTTAATATTTGACATTTTAATCAAAATCGTTCATTTTTGAGAAAATCAAAAATTTTGAAAAAAAGTTCCCTGTAAAAGGTAGTTGGGGATGGGGGAACTTTCTTGAAAATCTTTTTATCGCATCCGCGGAAGACACCAAACTAAAATACCAAGTTTGAAATTTATCGATTTTTCGTTTTTGAGCTATGCTGTCCACAGGCACACACACATACACACATACACTCATACACTCACACACATACAGACAGACGGACAGACGGACGGACAGACAGACATGGATATTGTTCTAAAAATACATTTTTTGGATTCAGGTAGTCTCAAAACATATATTTTCGGTGAAATCTTAGTATTCAATTTTGAGTGTATTACAATACCTTCTCTATACACTATGTATATAGTGCGTATAGAGAAAATAAAAATATATGTGACATAAATTGCGAGTTTTAATTATTTCGATACTTTTTGTAATAACTTTTTGTCCATCTCTTACCAATTATGCAAAAATCTTGCATAAACTTCTTCATAATTTCACGATATTGTCTTAATTCTGATGTAAATATCTTTAAAGTATGACACTTTAAGCAAAATCAGTAATGTTGATAACAAACAAGTTGGAAAAATTTTCCATATAAAAAGAGTAATTTGATTTAAGGTTTGCTTTCGAATACTCCTGTCGCATTTTTTACATCCCTGTTTTGGTACTTAACAACAGACTTTTCCTTTCTGAGTTATGAAGATAATTTTTGTGCCCAAAATGTTTATAATATTTTATTTACGCTTAGAGGATTTACAGATTCACTAAGAGTTTTACAGTCATACAGACGCATTACACATACGGAATGCTTTCCCTGGATTCAGGGGTCATCAAAACATGCATTTGCTTTGAAATCTCCGTATCTAATTTTGGACCTTCGCTTGGAATCTTTGGAGAATTTTACATTTAAACATCAAGTTTGCTATTTAAAGATTTTCGTTTTTGATCTATGCTCTCTATAGACACAGACGCGCGCGCACAGCTTTTACTCTATACGATTTTTTTTTATTTTACTCAGAAGACCTTAAGGATAACCATCTATGAAAATTGACCAAAAAGTGCAAAAAACGATTTTTTTGCCTAATTAAGTAATGTAATGCTTGTAGTTCAATTTCCTGCTGTTTTTATTACCATGCAGCGCTTTAAACCGTGTCACGTGACGATTTAAATGGATGGCTGTAAGTGGGTGTGGTGCTTTAACCTTTCCACTATGGCGAAAAATTGCTAAAAATACGAAATTTGGTTTTGACCAGTAACATTTGGCCTTAAATGTGTCCACTTCAAGTTGAAAATACAATAATATGCACTAATGACTAAAAAAGTGAGTGTAGTAATATTATGTTTCAAAATTTACAAAAAAAGCTCTCACACCGAGTGTTTCTACTGCCCCGTCATCATCCAGGCATATCGTACAGCCGATTATTTAGCCTGGGCCCTCCCCATCCTAAACCACAGGCGAGATAGAGCACCTGGCGGGCCTCCCACACCTCACCAACAGCATATTTCCGGCCGTAAAATAGAGACTGTTTTGGCGGTAGAGTGCGGCTTGACTCAGACCAAACGACCTGCGGTTTTTCTTTGCTTTATATATTCCGCGGAATTAGTGTAAACAATCCGTGAGAGTTGACAGATATTCATGGTTTAAAAATTCCTGCAGGAGATTATGTAATTCCAAGACTTGCAAAGAAATAGTGTTAAATTATATGTTAAACGCCATGGGCTCTGAGGTCAATTCATTTGAACGCCTTATGAATATCTTTTTGCCTCACAAGGGAAAGCTATAAATTACACACTTGAGGTGGATGACTTTTTCTTCTACGACACCTTGCTTCAAGCAGGAAATGAATGCCGCCCGCACCTCTCAGCCTGTATTGCGCTAAACAAAGGCTTCCTACACCAGCATTCCTTGTCATAATGAATTGCAGATATGCAACTCCTGGAGGTTTCGTTTCAATTTTGTTGTTTATTTAAACGCCGTCGCTTTGTGTGTACAATTAGAGAGACTATACCAGTATTCAAATTCAAATGGTGGTAAAGACGAACGAGGAAGAAGCGAACAAAGAGAAACCAAGGAGAGAACGAGGAAATTTCCATCCGTGAGCTAATTAGAAGAAGAAGAAGGTACCGTTACTCACAGATGTCCTTCGTTTGAAAGTCCTATCTTATTTGTTCTCTCAGGAGATTGCAAGTTCTTCATTCTTTTGTTTTCAGCATTCCGATCCTTGAACGTAAATTTGTTGCCTTTGTTCGTTCACGAATTCAGCTTGTTGTGACTTTCAGGTGATTTCGTGTATTACAGTAACCGAAAGTTCAGTATCTCGTTTGTAGAATAATTGTTTAAATTATGAGTTCCATAAGGCATTGGACCTCAGTGCAGGCAGAAGAATAATTTATAGCCTTGATTTAGGGTTGGGGAGGGGCAGGATCGGGAATCTAACAATGAATTTTAATTGATCATAACATATAATGTTTTAAGAAATGTATTGTAAATTATTGCATCATGAATTGTGCACATGTTAAGTCATGTGTTTTGTTGCCATCTTTAATCTCATACGTAATATAAATTAAAACGTTTTTGTCTGTAAAATACGGTTTTGCCCCTAGGGTAGGGGCAGAACCATTAAAACGGTGGGGCACAACCGGGTACTACAATTTTTCTGTGCTTAACAGTCATTACATTCAAAATATTTCAATGCCTTTTGGGGCCAACCTGTGCAAAGTTCATGGCCCCATCTGTTGCACTTCACACACTGAATCCAGTCATCATTTCGTTTTGTCTCACTATATTTCTCCTTGCAATAAGAGCACTGGCTATCGCTAGAATTTTCGTCGCTATATTTGACTTTCTTTGTTCTTGTTGCTTTTTTTGAAGCTCAAACTGATATGGTGACTCTGTAAGGACAGCTGTTTTCCCGCGGCGTCTTCCTGACGATGAGGGAAGTCTTTTAGCACAGGGAACTGGCAACACATATTTTGGTGAAACTACAAATGTTTGTGGTTCAGCCGATATTGCAAGTCACTGGAGTATGTCTGGGTGGAAGCTGATGCGACACCCATTTGTTCTGAAGAACATTCTAGTTCTTTTAGAGAACTCTGATCTCCAATTTGTGTCTCTGCAATTTTGGAGGGAAGGTTGGATATGTAGTGTAGACCCCTCAGATGTTGATGCTGATGGCTGAGGAGTGTGTTGTTCTCTGGTTTCAGCTGGCATGAAGTCAACATCACTAAACTTGTTAGGACACAGGATTGGTGGAACCCGTTATGCCCCCCCCCCGCTTCTGCCCCCACACGCTATTTTGTTCTACTTAAGGCATACCACAATAACGCTTGCTTCCCAAATTGTAAGGCATTGAAAACAATACTTAAATAATTGCAAATTAAAGCAGTAAAATTAAAATATGTTGCTGTAGACACTTACCTCTTAAACTCCGACTTCAAATTTCACTTAAATTACTTCAAAACGCGGAAAGTTCTAATCATAAAAATTACAGACACAATAAAGCGACTATATTCTTCAAAAACTTACTTCTTATGCAGTTCAGTCAAGAAGTGGTAGATGGTAGAACTTTCAAGTTAAAAAAAAAACCCATCTACCCGGTTGTGCCTCACTACCCGGTTCTTTCCCAAATTTTATTTCTTTATTCTTTTTTCTGTCCTAAAATATCAACAGCTTTCTATTTGCGTAGGGTATTATGTGCTTTTAATAATTTATTTGGGTCATCTCCTTAGTGCGGTGGTGGCGTTGCTGCTTGTCAAGTGAGATACTTGAGCTCGATTCCCATTACCGGCGTGGGGATATTTCCCCCACTGGGAGACCTGGACTGGGGTGCACTCAGCCTCGTGAGGTCCCTGGGGAGGAGCTACTTGAGGGAGAAGTAGTGGCTCCAGGTATGAAGACCACATTAAGCGGTCGGGGGGGGGGTTCGAGGCGCTGACCACGTCTCATCCTCCAATACTGCACCCCATCTATGACTGTCATGGACCGAGATGGGGGACGCAGCGGCCGGGCGGTAGGTCAAGGATCCTTGTGAACTGTCGTGCCATGGAGTTATTATGTATGTATTTATTCTCTACACTTGGATACTGCCCTGTGGCAGAGTTAAATGTACAAAATACACTTACAATAATAACCTTAACTTAAATTAAGAATAGTTATACACTAAGATGTTATATATGTATATATATATATGCTTTTTACTTTCTCTACACATACTATGTACATAGTGTATAGAAAAGTTATTGCACTCCAACCAAAAAATTCGATACCGTGATTTCACCGGAAATATATATTTTAGGGTCCCCTATATCCAAAAAAAAGTATTTTCAGAAAAAAGGTACGTGTGCGTGTCCATGTGTCCGTGTGTCAGTATGTCCGTGTGTTCTGTGTGGTAAGTTTTTGTCCATTTCTTACGGTTTAGCAGTTATGCAAAATTCCGTAAAATTCATCCAGAATAAAGTGGTCTTCCTAGGCCATTCCCAGAAAATTCAAGATATACATTTTATTTGCCGTGTAAAGATTTAATATATGACATTTTAATCAAAAGCGTTAGAGCCATTTATAAGAAAATCAAAATTTTCGAAAAATGTTCCATGTAAAAGGTAGTTGGCTGTGGGGGGATATTCCTGAAAATCTTAGTGTCGCATCCTTGGAAGATACCAAACTTAAATACCAAGTTCGGGCTTTAACGGTCTTTTCGTTTTTGAGCTATGCTGCCCAGAGACACACACACACACACATACACATAGACAGACGGAGAGACAAACAGACTGGGACATTTTCCTAAAAATGTGTTTTTTTTTTTTGATTCAGGGAGTCTCAAAACATGTATTTCCGGTGAAATCTCGGTGTCGAACTTTTGGGTGCAATACAATACCTTCTCTATACACTATGGACATAGTAGGTGTAGAGAAAGTAAAAACGCGAGCCGCCTAGGTTGGAGGCGAGCGCCGCCATCTTGGAAATAATGAAGTGCAATATAAGCATTGTTTTTGACCATTTTATTTATTTGCTCCACCTTCACTACAGAACCTTTGTTTTCGAGTCAATCCTTTTGTCTAATTTCTCCCAATCTGCTGAAAGAGTTTTTAATCTCTTGCCGTCTTCTTTTTAATTTCTTTTGTAGCTCTTCGCGGAAAAGGAAACAATCATTTCTACTGTCGACTGTTTTAGTTCTCGAGAAAAGACAAAGCACACTTCTATAGTCCTTGCCTTATATTTCTTCCTTTACAATGGAATTCCCATCCCCGCCTTCTTCGACTGGAATTTTAAGAGGTCGAAGGTTGCAAACACAGCACTGGCAAAGCGGGTCAGATAATTTAATCACGGAACCCAGAGTTGTAATTAGATTAAGTGGAAAGTTTCTGCTAACATCAGACAGAGAAAGGAAAAAGGAACTCGTCATGTCAATAGAACGGGGCATTTACGATAGGCTTAGGGATAAAACTAAGATTAAACACATTAGCGAAAACTGGGTCATAAATATATCCTGCAACATTGCCAAAAGGATGAAAAAGAAAAGCCTATTCTCTGGCGCTGTGTTTGACGCAGGAGTCAAAGACGTTATATCCTCCAAAACATGGGTTTACTTTACCTTAACCTATGTAGAAGAAATGCTGCATTCTATTTAAAAATTCTATATCGAGATTTACGAAGAAATAAATGTTTTCCATTGTCTTCAAAAAAAAATCTGATTATGTTCCATTCACATGACTTTTCCTATATCACTGCCACAAGTTATTCTATTTACTTCATCTAATGGAGCAAAAATTAGCAGAAATTAGCAGGATGCTTCCTTGTTAGTAGAAGCGAAATAAGGGTGTACCATGGGTTAAAGTGATAGCCAAAAGGTGGTTGCTCTGCGACTGAAGTTCCTTTGTTTGTATGGACACGAGTTCATTAAGTCCTGTATGAGAAAAGTATGTCTTTATAGCTGAAAAAAACACAAGGAATATCTCAAAAACAATCAACTCCACGATAAAAATGTATATAACATAAATTGTGTGTTTTAAGGTGCTGTACATTTGTTGTTTGGTAAGTTTTTGTCCATCTCTTACGGTTTAGCAGTTATGCAAAATTCGTAAAATTGACCAACAATAAAGTAGTCTTCAGAGGCTATTCCCAGAAAATTCAAAATATACATTTTATTTGTCATATAAATATCTTTAATATACGATATTTTAATCAATATCGTTAGAGCCATTTTTAGAAAATCAAAATTTTAGAAAAAAGTTTCATGTAAAGGGTAGCTTGAGGTGGGGGGACTTTTCTCAAAATCTTCGTGTCGCATCCCTGGAAGATACTAAACTTAAATACCAAGTTTGGTATTTTACGGACTTCTCGTTTTTGAGTCATCGTGTTCACACACACGGATACACGGACACACAGCCACGCGGACACACGGGCACAGGGACACACACACACACACACGGACCTTTTTCTGAAATAATTTTTTTGGATACAGGGGACCCCAAATCATATATTTCCGGTGAAATCTCGGTATGGAATTTTTTGGTGGAGTGCAATACCTTCTCTATACACTATATACATTGCCCGTACCATGCTAATCAAGATAAATATTAGCAGAATGTTCTTATTACTTAGTTCCTAATAAGTAGGAGAGAAAAAGGGAATACGCTATGTTTTAAATACTTAGGTCACTGTTGTGCTATGCTTTTATGTATTGTGTATATATTATGTGTATATGTTTCTTTTAAGTGTAAGTATCTATTATAAGAGGGTACATTTATGAAGGTGTACTCGGTGCTGTAAATTTTAATTGCTATATTTGAATGTCTTTGTATTTTTATTTTTGGGCTCACTCTTAATTCTTTATTGTTGTTTTAATACCGCTTTTTATTGTGTATTACCTTTGTTTTTTTTATTTTCGTGTTTACTCTTTTAATTCTGTGTTGTTGCCGTTTTAATATTGTTTGTAATGTGTATTACAAAAGCACGTACGCCCTGTGAACCCGTGCGATTGTTGAAATTCTATGTATGATATTGCTATGTAAATAAATACACTTATTCATTCATTCATTCATTCATTTTTGAGCTATGCTGACCACAGACACACACACACACACACAAACACACACACACACACAGGAAGGCAGACATACACATGGACATTTTTCTAAAATTTTCAGAGGGTCTCAAAACATGTATTTCCGATGAAATCTCGGTATCAAATTTTTGGGTGGAATACAATACTTCCTCTATACACTATGCACATAGTACGTATAGAGAAAGTAAAATTTTTATGTGTTCCATTCACATGAATTTTTTTACATCTCTGCAACAAATTATTGTTATAAAGCTTATGCTTCTATTTACTCCATGCTAATCGAGAAAAATTAGCAGAAATAGTCTTATTACTTGCTTCTTTGCGAAATAAGGGAGTAGCTTAGGTTAAAGTGATTGTCAAAAGCCGGTTGCTATGTGATTAAAGTTCCTTTGTTTGTGTGGACAGAAGTTGACTAACTCCAGTATGAGAAAAGTGTAAGTTTTTCAAAGCTGAAACCAATAACAAGGAATATCTAAAAAACGATGAATTTCACGAAAACAAACGTATATAACATAAATTGTGTGTTTTAATGTAGTCTACATTTTTGGTGTAGTAAGTTTTTCTCCATTACTTGCGGTTTAGTAAGTTATGCAAAATTTTGTAAAATGCATCCAGAATAAAGTAGTCTTCAGAGGCTATAACCAGAAAACTCAAAATATACATTTTATTTGTGAGGTAAATATCTTTAATATATGATATTTTAATCAAAATCGTTAGAGCTATTTTTGAGAAAATCAAACTTTTTGAAAAAAGTACCATGTAAAGGATAACTGGGGAAGGGGGGGATTTTCTTGCAAATCTTCGTGTCGCATCCTTGGAAGATACCAAACCTAAATACCAAGTTTGGTATTCAACGGTTTTTGAGCTATACTGTCCACAGTCTCAGACACAAACACACGCACGCCAACATACACACACGGACCTTTTCCTAAAAATGTGTTGTTTTGTTTTTTTTCATTTAGGGGGACCCCAAACATGTATTTCCGGTAAAATCTCGGTATCGGATTTTTGGGTGGAATAAATACCTTCTCTATCCCTATGTACATTGTACAATCGGGGTTAGAGAAAGTAAAAAAAAAAAAAAGAGTGCAATGCGTTCTCTACCTATACATTAAGTAAACAACGTAAAAATGCCTTTTTACTCTCTCTAGCCCCATGTGTATAATGTACATAGGGATGGAGAAGGTATTTATTCCACCCAAAAATTCGTTGTCGAGATTTCACCGGAAATATATGTCTTGCGGTCCCCTGAGTCCGAAGAAGGCACTTTTAAAAAAGGTCCGTTTGTGTATGTACTTGTGTGTCTGTCTGTCTCTCTGTCTGTCTGTGGACAGCATAGTCCAAAATGAAAAGACCGTTAAATACCCAAATTGGTACTTAGGTTTAGTATCTTCCAAGGATGCGACACGAACATTCTCAAGAAAATCTCCCCAGACCAAACTACCCTTTACATGGAAAAAAATTCGAAAATTTTGATTTTCTTAAAAATGGCTCTAAGGATGTTGATTTAAATCTCGTATATTTAAGATATTTGACAAATAAAATGTATATCTTAAATTTTCTTGGAATAGCCTCAAAAGGCCTATTTTTTCTGGATGATTTTTATTGAATTTTTGTATAACTGGTAAACGGTAAGAAATACGCAAAGAAATTCACTACACAAAAAAATGTAGATTACGATAAAACACACAATTTGTGTCATATACAGTTTTTTCATGGAGCTGATCGGTTTTAAGGTACGCCTTGTCATTTGTTTCAGCTTTAAAAAAACGTACACTTTCCTCATACAGGAATTTGTAAACTCCGGTCCGTTCAAACAAAGGAACTTCAGTCACATAGCTGTGGAATATCGCTTTAACCTATGGTAGTTTCTTATTTCGCTTCTACTCACAAGGAAGCAGATCAGATGGTTATACGAGACAAGGAACATAGTGTATCTGCAGGAGAGGATTGGGTTGTAGCACAAGAAAATAAACATCTGAAGCGCTGAAACCTTGCACACACATGTGGTATTGCCTTCGGGAATGTGGGAGAAGATTTCTACAAGATGGCATGATCAGTGGGCACTTTGCAGGATTAATGGACCTAGCATCAGCACAAGAGAGGTCTCTTGAGATATTTGCGCGGGAAACTCCGCAAGAACTATTCTGCCCAGAGGGGCATTACAGAAGAAACCGAAATGTGTGGCATGGGAATATGTTTCCTATAGCTAGATCAGCAATTGCTTCTCCACTGTATTGAAAAAGAAAGAAACCAACACATAAATAGATTTATATCTCTCTCTTAGCGGAGCGTAACTTTCCTGATATCTCTTTAATACTCACTAGAGAGTTAGATACCCAAGAGGACAGGTCTGATAAGGATAAAGTTAAACATTTATTTAGTACACTAAGTACACTTGATTTCCAATCCAAATAATTTACAAATCGATAGGAAGTAGTGGCATTAATTTTGGCATTTTTGGTTAAACTTTCAATTTTAAATAATGAATAAATGAATAAGCGTATTTATTAGCATAACGATATTATACATTGAAGTTCAACAATTGCACGGGTCCTCAGACCGTACATGCTTTTGTAATACACACCAAACATCAATATTAAAACAACAAAGAATTAAAAGTAAACACGAAAATAAAAAGACAAACGGCGACTGACTCCGTGGTCGAGTGGCCAGCAAGCTGACTTCTCCCCCCCCCTGGGAGTCCCGGGTTCAATTCCCGGCTGGGGGGGGAATTTTTTAGCCAGAATTATTCTTTATCCCCTCAGAATCTGGAAGTATGTATGTGAGAGTGAATGTGTGTGTGTGTGTGTGTGTGTGTGTGTGTGTGTTTGAGGAAAGTAAATATGATTTAAACCAGCGTAAAATCCTACAGCCAATGAGTTGTTTCAATTGTAAAGCCCCCAATATGACCTACGAATGAAAAGTATATAAAAAAAAAATAATAATAAAAAAGTCAAATGTATTACACAATAAAAAGCAATATTAAAACAACACAAAGATTTAAGAGAGTAAACACGAAAGTAAAAATACAAAGATATTCAAATACAGCAATTTAAATTTACAGAACAAGGTACACTGTTATAATAGATAAATACACTTAAAAGAAATATATACACAATATATAAAATCATAACACAAAATGACCTAAGTACGACATAAAAAATCTCATGTGCTCCATTCATATGCCTTTCTCTATATCTCTGTAACAAAGTATTGTTAAAAAGCTTATTCTTTTGTTTATTTCATGCTAATCGAAAAAAAATTAACAGAAATAGTCTTATTTCTTGCTTCCTTGTAAGTAGAAGCAAAATAAAGGAGTACCATAGGTTAAAGTGAAAGCCAAAAGCTGGTTGCCATGTGACTAATGTTCCTTTGTTTGTACGGGCACGAGTTGGCAAATTCTTGTATAAGAAAAATTTTTCAAGGCTGAAACCAAAAAGAAGGAATACCTCAAAAACGATCAACTCCACGAAAAAAAAAAAAAATGTATATATATACAAAAAAATAGATTGTGTTTTAACGTGCTCTATATTTTTTGTGTGTTAAGTTTTTGACCATCTCTTACGGTTTAGTAGTTATGCAAAATTCATCCAGAATAAAGTAGTCTTCAGAGGTTATTCCCAGAAAAATCAAGATATACATTTTGTTTGTCAGGTATATATCTTTAATATACGATCTTTTAATCAAAATCGTTAAGAGCCATTTTTTAGAAAATCTAAATTTTCGAAAAAGTTCCATGTAAAGGGTAGTTGGGAGTGGGGGGATTTTCTTTAAAATCTTCGTGTCGCATCCTTGGAAGATACCAAACCTAAACACCAAGTTTGGTTTTTAACGGACTTTTCGTTTTTGAGCTATACTGCCCACAGACACACCCAGACAGACAGACATACACACGGATATTTTTCTAAAAATGTTTTTTTTTTATTCAGGAGGTCTCAAAACATGTATTTCCGGTGAAATCTCGGTATCGAACTTTCGGGTGCATTTACAATACCTTCTCTATACACTATATACATAGCACGTATAGAGAAAATATATATGTATGTAAAACATTGTAGTCACTTTTGTAATCAATTTTAAATATTGCATTCAACTCTCATTCAGGACCATTCTAATCCGTTCAAGTTTAGCCGGAAAGTGTTATACTAAAATACTGTATTGCGTCTTTTACTATAAACTGGAGCTAAGAAGATATCATGTAAAATATCACGGATATTGACTATCCAGTTAATCCGGTTTTGTACTAAGCAACATGTTATATTAAACCTTAAGTAATTACAGACTCAAAGTTGAATTTTTGAGACAGGACACTATAGAAGTCAGGGTCTAAACTTTTGCTTTTAAGATAGTCATAAACCTTGTTTTATTTATCACATAGACTATAAACACGTGAACTTTAAATATTTTTAATAGCAAATTGAATTATTTCCTTTTCTCTAAAATATTGACAACGTTCTTTACTACCCAGAATATTTTATAAAAATCCTGTATCCCTAAATGCCTAAGCCTCTTTAGAATTACATTTTCACTCTGGTCTAGAGGTAATATCCTAGACGTAAAAATCCTTTGCATTGCTTCTTTCTGTGGTCCAGAGGGTCAATTGATAAGCCTCGGGCCTCACAAAGATGCGGCACCACTAGGCCAGTTAGACGATAGCATCGTATAATTTAACACTACACTAGCTTGTTTCCATAGTTACAGGTCAATAACTTGTTTGGTTTTCGAATGATAGCATTTTAAACAAGACAACTTTAGAGTTTTCACGAAAATGGGGGATTTGGAAAAACGAGCAGTGATTAAATACTTCCATTTGAAAGGCCTAAAGCTTAAAGAAATCCAGGAGAAAATGGACGGTACATTGAAAGACTCTGCCCCTTCATATTCAATGATTAAAAGGTGGGTTGCAGAGTTTAAAATGGGACGTACGAGCACTAGTGATGAGCCTCGCTCTGGACGTCCTGTAGAAGTGACAACTCCAGAGATCAATGAAAAAATTCGTCGTTTGGTACTGGAAGACCGCAGATTAAAGTTGTTTGAGATAGCAGAGGCTGTAAACATATCAAAATAATGTGCAGGTAATATTTTAATTAATTTTTGGACTTTCACATGGTCTGTGCAAGATGGGTGCTGCGTTTGTGACACCTGATCAAAAGTTGCAAAAAAAAACTGTTTCTGTTAAGAATTCCGTAAAATTCCCAGTGATTTTTGATACGACTTATTACCATGGATGAAACTTACAGTGGATGAACCAATTCCAGAGAAGGCAAAGTCTATTTTGTCAGCTAACAAGGTTATGGCGAGTGTTTTCTGGGATGCACAGGAGACTACTTTTATTGATTAATTGGAAAAGAGTAAAAATATTACTGCTGATTACTACGCCAGCTTGCTAAAACGTTTTGAGTGATGAGGTGAAAAGAAAAACCCTCATTTGGCAAACAAAAAAACAAAAAATCTTGTTTCTCACGACACTACTTCGGCTCATCGTTCAGTCATTGCAAAGGGAAAAATGTGCAAATTGCTTGAACATCCACCCTATTCGCCAGATCTAACACCCAGTGACCACCACCTGTTCCCGTATCTCAAAAAACATTTTGGAAGACGAAGATTTCACAGCAACGAGGTGTTTATTGCGGTTAACAGCTATTTTGAGGACCTTGATAAACCGCACTACAGAGATGGCTTAATTAAATTAGAACACGAATATGACACATGTATTAGCATTTCAGGAGATTATGTTGAGAAATAAAGCAAAAAGATAATTTTAAATGTTGTTTTCATTGAGAGGCTTATTTACAGCGCATAAGGAAACATTGACTCTGTAAAAGAAGTCTCTGAACAAAATTAAGGTATATTTCACACTCAATATAAAATGCGACGCTCAAAACCACAGCAGTTACATAGTATCTATAAATAAAACAAATTAAGTTTCACTCTATAAAGTGTGCAAGTATTATCCACAAGAAGGGATACACTTATCACTTCTCCATAGTAAATAGCACTTCTCCCCATACTCCATATCAACATTTCATCAAATACACATGTTTTAAGAGGCTCCTTTAAACCAGAATTTGCTTGTGTCTGTAGGCATCATAACTTAAGAGAAAATTTAGATTCTCAGCTTCAATTCAATAATGTGATACAATAATGCTCAAGAAAATCACCCAACTAAACTCTTTTATTGACCTTTTTTATAATTTGAATGCCTCAAAATTGACGCTAAAGATTATTACAAAAACACTAAACATTAAAGTACATTTTTGCGAACTATTTGACAAATAAAATTTATAACCATAATTTTCTGAGAATAGCTTCTGAAAGCTTCTTCACTGCGAATAACGTTTGTATAACTGGCAAACAGTAACATATATACATTCTTATTACAAAACATAAATAAATCTAGGTAAAACACACCATTCGTTGTTGATCTAACCATTTCTATGATATGTCTTGTTATTGGTTTAGGTTTTCCAATTATTTTACTATTTTCAACTGGAAGATCTTTATTCGTTTTTCTTTTTCCTGGTGAATATAAAAGAACGAAATATTAAATCCATCACATAGCGACAAACTTTTAAAATATGTGATCATCTTTTAAATCTACTTAGTGTATTGGTTGTTCCCATCTATATACACGAAATATACAGGCTGTTAATGAACTATACCGACATATTTTCACAGAATATGTAGATTACTTAAATGAGTCATTTGAGACAGGAGACTTATGGATTGTTTATTGAAATTTCGAAGTAACGGCTCTAAGTTTCTGAAGTGCCAGTGCACTTCGTCTATATCGAAAAAAAATTATAATAAAAAAGATCTACTCTGTGACAGGAATCGAACTCATTACTTTTGGGATAGCAGCTTCTTGCGCTACACATTAAGCCACCAGAGCAGTTGAAAAACTGCCTTGAGAGTAGGCTACATAACTCAAGAACGTAGTTAATAAATGCTCAGTGTTGCACTGTCAAGTGATTGGTTCGAGATTTTACAGATTTTTCTGACATTAAATCGCTAATAAGCTGCTAAAAATTGATATTTCTATACTCGGGCAGCACTTTTAGACATTCTAACCCATTTTGTCAACCTGCTTTGGCTTAACACCGACTTATCAGCACCTGATACCCACACATTTAATGTTGTTTATCCGGGGATGATGCATCGCCGATCTCAAATTACTTATATCAGTCACGTACACAATCTCGCAAATTATTTCGGTGTAGTTCATTAACACCCTGTATTATAAAAGTATTTCTGTAAAGTTTATATACGTGCAGTAGAAGAAAAACAAGCTTTTTAAGGTTAGTTTGATGTAGTAAACAATTGAATTGAGTTCTATTTATGGTCATTTTTCAAAAACTGAGGTTCTCAGTTTATAACGGGCGTGAAATTGCGATAAATTTTACTTAAAGATCAGTTTTTGAGCTAAGGATCATTACTCCCAAAAAGATCCCTCCCTCCGTCGAGAATGAACCCGCTACTCCTAGACCACGGAGGACGGCTCAGGTAGAGAAAGTCATGTGAATATATAGCGCATGTTTTGTTGTTTCTTTATATATTCTCCATAACGTGCTGTTGTAAGCGCTGATACTCTGACTTTTAAAATATACGGTGGAGCGATACCAGATACAAATGGTTGACTTCTGCAACAGCAAAAAGGGACAGATTCTCTGGGCCGCTCCCAAGTCCTGCCCTCGAGGTCTGCAAGAATTATCACCTCCGCTAAATTGCCAACTTTGACTGGAGCACAAAAACATCCCCTGAACTAACAGTGAAATGAGTACCCGTGCTCTATTTCTTACTCGCGTTTCTAAATTCTCCTAAAAACGAAAACGTATGACCATCATTTGCGTTATTTTCTGGTTGTTACTTTCTCTACACGTACTATGTACATACTGTATAGAGAATGTATTGCACTCCAACCAAAAATTAGATACCGAGATGTCATCGGAAATATATGTTTTACGGTCTCCTGTATCCAAAAAAGGAATTTTCAGAAAAAGGTCCGTGTGTGTCCGTGTGTCCGTGTCACTTTGAACACGAGAACTCAAAAACAAAAAGTCGGTAAAATACCAAACTTGGTATTTAAGTTTAGTAGCTTTCAGAGATGCGACACGAAGATTTTGAGAAAAATCCCCCCACCAGTAACTACCCTTTACATGGAACTTTTTTCGAAAATTTTGATTTTCTCAAAAATGGCTAACGATTTTGATTAAGGTATCGTTAATTAAATATATTTAACTGAAAAATAAAATGTATATCTTAAATTTTCTGGGAATAGCCTCTGAAGACTACTTTATTCTGGATGAATTTTAAGGAATTTTGCATAACTCCTATACCGTAAGAGATGGACAGAACTTAGTACACAGAAAATGTAGAGCACATTAAAACAGACAATCTATTATATATATATATTTTCGTGGAGTTGATCGTTTTTGAGATACTCCTTGTTCTTGATTTAACCTTTAAAAAACATACTTTTCTCATACAAGAATTTGTCTACTGCTGTCACATAACAACCAGTTTTTGGTTATCACTTTAACCTATGGTACTGCCTTATTTCGCTTCTACCTACAAGGAAGCAAATAATAAGAATATTTGTGATAATTTTTTCTCGATTACATGAAGTAAACAGAAGCATAAGCTTTTTAACAACAATTTGTTGCAGAGATGTAGAGAAAGCTAAGGGAATGGAACACATTAGATTTTTTTCTTTAAATCCAGAGAACTTCAAATATCGTAGTGACTTAGATATAACTACTTTTCTATGAATTAAATTATAATTTCTATCCTTCTCATTGCAGGAGGGTCATCCAGAAAGTGTCAGACGATTTGACATAGCTAAAAAACAACGAAAGTTATCAACACAACATTTTATTTACAAATTTAAAGTACGTTACTCAATTTCTCAACGTAATCGGGTTGCTATCAAGGTATTTATTGTCACGTGGTATTGGTTATTCAATACAGATGTTCTACTCTTCCATCGCTAAAGATATGAGCCAAAATGTCACTAACCCACCTGGGTAGTGTGTTGGTAGCGTGTCTGCTCCACATTAATCAGGTCGCGAGTACGAATCTCGCTTAGGGTAAGTTACACGGATAAGGTTTTATTCGGGGTTTCCCTTATCATGAGAAGCCGAATGTCAAGTAACTTTAAGCTCTATGGACACCGAACTCACTTGAGCTCCATTTTACCAATTTCATTCATCGTTTCATATGACCAACCAGGTTAAAGCACATTAAGCTACAACAACAAAAAATCTGATGTGTTCCATTCACATGACTTTCTCTATATCTCTGCAATAATTTTTTTTTAAAAAGTTTTTTTTTTATGCTTCTATTTACTTCCTGCTAATCGAGAAAAAATTAGCACAAATAGTCTTATTTCTTCCTTCCTTGTAAGTAGAAGCGAAATAAGGGAGTACCATAGGTTAAAGTGATAGTCAAAAGCTGGTTGCTATGTGACTGAAGTTCTTTTGTTTGTATGGACACGAATTCACAATGTCCTGTATGAGAAAAGTGTGTGTTTTATAGCTGAAACCAAAAACAAGGAATACCTCAAAAACAATCAACTCCACGAAAATATGTATATAACAGAAATTGTGTGTTTTAAAGTGCTCTACATTTTTTAAATGGTAAGTTATTGTCTATCTCACGGTTTAGCAGTTATGCAAAATTCCGTAAAATTGACCCAGAATAAAGTAGTCTTCAGAACATTTTATTTGTCAGGTATATATCTTTAATATACGATATTTTAATCAAAATCGTTACAGCCATTTTTTTAGAATCAAAATTTTCGAAAACAGTTCCATGTAAAGGGTAGTTGTGGGTGGGGGGAATTTTCTCAAAATCTTCGTGTCGCATCCCTGGAAGATACTAAACTTAAATACCAAGTTTGGTATTTTACCGACTTTTCGTTTTTGAGTTATCGTGTTCACAGACACACGGACACAGGGACACACGGACACACACACACACACACACACGGACCCTTTTGTGAAAATACTTTTTTTTTGGATATTGGGGACCCTAAAACATATATTTCCGGTGAAATCTCGGTATCGAATTTTTGGTGGAGTGCAATACCTTCTCTGTACACTGTGTGCATAGTGCGTATAGAGAAAGTAAAAATGTCACTGTCAATTTGACGTTTTCATTGGTTAAATCTTTTCCAAAATGAAACACCGGCTTTTATTAATTCTTTTATCAACATTTGCTTCCAACTCCTCTATAATGACTGACGAACTTCCACTCCAGTCTTTACCGCACACACTGGTTTATCCTTGATTACTCGTGCATTATGCGCTATTTCGTCACTGAAGATTCGTTCATTGCATTATCACTATACACCTGCGTTATTAGCCTATAAAATTCGATTGACAAACATTCTGTTCATTCAAAAAGCGAGTAAGTTCTTTGACGGTAGATTATGTTGAGAAATAGAGTAATGTACTATAACTTTGCAAATAAAGTTTTGTGTTGATATCTTTCGTTATGGTTTAGTTATGCCAACACGTCTGTCACCTTCGTATGGTTCTAGTTCCATCAAGCTATATTGCACAGCATGCAAATGTTATTTGAGTCCTTAAGTTTTGCACACCAGAGTGTCATGATCTAGCTTATTTCACTACGATAGGAACAAGAGTTGCTCCTCTAAGCAAGTTTACCTCACTCTGTGCAGTTTAACCTATATCTGACACGTGACTGTAAAAGATAGACAAAAATGTACTCTAGAAGAAATGCAGATCACATTAAAACACACAATAATGTCCTATACATTTTTTTCGGAGAGTTGACGCTTAAACTTTTCTCATACAAGAATTTTTAAGCCCCTGACCATGCAAATAAATGGAACCAATCACATGACAGTTTTCAAAGGATTTAACTATCGTCTTAGCCTAGTGTATTACCTTGTTTACCTTCTGGAGGACAAGTAATAACAGCATTTCCACTAATGGTTATTGCAAGTATCATGATAGAGATAGAAGAATACGTTTTTAACAATAATTTATTGCAGCTATGTGGAGAAGGTCATGTGAATGGAACACGTCAGATTTTTTTAAATGTAGAGGACCATCACATGTCGTGGTGACTTTAGTGTAGGTTTATATATTTTCACTGCATACTATTCTATGTATGAGGACCATCCAGAAAGGTTCAGGCGATTTAGCATAACCAAACAATAACGAAAGTTATCAACACAAAACTTTTTTTACAAAGTTACAGGACCTTACTCTACTTTTTAACGTCATCGCCATTGTTTTTCAGGTATTTATTGTCACGTGGTATCGGTTATTCAATACAGAAGTTTACTCTTCCATCGCTAAAGATATGAGCCAAGATGTCACTAACCCACCTGGGTAGTGCGGTGGTAGCGTGTCTGCCTCACATACCAAAGGTCGCGTGTTCCAATCTCACTTAGGGCAAGGCTTATTAGGGGTATGACCAATCAGGTTAAAGGATATTAAGCTATAAAATAAGTCACTGTCAATTTGACGTTTTCATTGGTTACATCTTTTCCATGCAAAACTTCATGTACGGTGTCCAAAATGAAACGCCGGCTTTTCTTGATTCTTATATCAACATTTGCTTTCAACTCTTTCATAACGATTGATGAACTTCCACTCCAGTCTTTATCATACACTGGTTCATCCTTGATTACTCGTGAATTATGCGCCATTTCCTCACTGAAGATTCGTGCATTGCATTATCATCATACATTTGAGTTAAATACCTATAAAGTTCTATTGACCGAACATTTTGTACATTCAAAAAGCGAGTAGATTACGGTTGATTAATTAGAAAAATAGATAAATGTACTGTAACTTTGTAAATAAAGTTTTGTGTTGATAACTTTGGTTATTGTTTTGTTATGTCAAATCGCCTGAATGGCTCTCGTATGAGTCAAGTTTCATGAGGCTATGTTACTTGGTAGCGGCACAGCATGCAAATGTTATTTGCACACTAGAGTGTTATTATCTAGAAGCTAGCTTACTTCACTAGAATAGGAACAACAGTTGCTCCTCTAAGCAAGTTTACCTCACTCTGTAAAGTTTAACATATATCTGACACGTAACAAAGTACCTCTTACCCTACATCCTAGCTACTTTGATCGCAGTGCTGCCACTAATTGGGCTTCACTTTCCCCAGATTAAGTACTAGCTCTTCATCATCTGCAAACGTCGCTGAAAATAACTGCTACAAAGTAGCACAAACAGTTTCACAGTTCCTCTAATGATCGATGAAAACTAACATTCCTACGTTTGATGCTACGAGAATGTATATAATGGTTAGATAGTGTCTTGTATTCCATGTAAAAAGTCTATACACGTTTTAGGGTTCCAAGAGCCAGAAACAAATCTGATGTGTTCCATTCACATGACTTTCTCTACATCTCGGCATTAAATTTTACTTAAAAAGGTTATGCTTCTATTTACTTCATGCTAATCAAGAAACATTAGCAGAAATAGTCTTATTATTTGCTAAATGAGGGAGTACCATAGATTAAAATAATAGCCAAAAGCTGGTTGCTAAGTACCTGAAGTTTTTTGTCTGTATGGTTAGGAGTTAACAAATTCCTGTATGAGAAAAGTATGCTTTTCAAAGCAGAAACGAAAAACCAAGAATATCTTAAAAATGATCAACTCCACGAAAAAATGTATATCACATAAATTGTGTGTTTTATCGCGAGCTACATTTTCTGTACAGTAATTTTTTGTCCATCTCTTACGGTTTAGCAGATATGCACAATTCCGAAAATTCATCCAGAATAAAGTAGTCTTTAGAGGCTGTTCCCAAAAATCTAAGATATATATTTTATTTGTCAGGTAAATATCTTTAATATGCGATATTTTAATAAGAATCGTTAGAGCCATTTTTAAGAAAAACGAAATTGTCGAAATTTTTTTCATATAAAGTGTAGTTTGGAGTGGGGGATTTCCTTGAACATCTTCGTGTCGCATCCTTGGAAGATACCAAACTTAAATACCAAATTTGGGCTTTAACGGTTCTTTCGTTTTTGCGCTATGCTGCCCACAGACACACACGGACATTTTTCTAAAAATGTTCTTTTTTGGATTCAGGGAGTCTCAAAACATGTATTTCCGGTGAAATCTCGGTATCGAATTTTTGAGTGCAATACAATACCTTCTCTATACACTATGTAGTTCGTATAGAGAAAGTAAAAAGTATTTTTACTTCTTGTATAGTGTACGGTACATAGATAGTCACTCACCTAGAAGACCCGGGTTCAATCCCAAGCGAGCGCATGTGATATTTGTGGTGGACAAAGCGGCACTGAGGCGGGTTTTCTCCGGGTTCTCTGGTTTCCCCCGCCATCGCATTCCACCGGTGCTCCATATTCATTCATGTATCATTAGCGTCACCGCCTGCGGTGCCATAAGTAGTTAAAGCGTGCGTTAAACACTACCAAAAAAATAAAAGAGATAGGCAAGCTATTGCACTCAACCCAAAAATTCGATAACGGGATTTCACCAAAATTTCCCTTATATAAAACAAAACATTTTCAGAAAAAACACTGCCATCTGACCTTGAAGAAGTTCAAGGGTAATCTAAAGAGAATAAATGTTCAATAATTAATTGAAGTAGATATTGTGAAGTAATTAAGAATGTGTAGCTATTAATGTTGAGGCTTTATAGTAACTGGTTATAAACATGGTGGTAATTGACATAAGTATTGTTACACTGAATAATAAGTAGTTAGGTATTTTAAAAACCATGAATATATAGTACGTTAGGTGTCTTACTTTTTTCTCCCCAGTTTAACGCCCTTTAACCTGGTTGGTCATATTGGACGATGAATGAAATTGGTGAAATGAAAATCATATGATCTCGAGGTCCATGAAGCTTAAAGTTACTCGACATTCGTCTTCTCAGGATAAGGGAAAATCCCGAAAAACCTCACCCTAAGCGAGATTCGAACTCACGGCCTTATGCATGTGAGGCAGACACGCTACCCAGACGGGCTTGTCTTACTATTATTAATTATTATTAACTGGAAGATTATTATTGTTATTGTTGTAAGTGAATGTTGTAAATTTAACTCTGCCACCAGGCAGTACCCAATTGCTGAGAATACCAGCCCTACCCTGCCCTACACTGCCCTGCCCTACCCTACCCTACCCTACCCACATCTCAGATTATTTAACTTTAAATTACGTATGTAAAATCAGTTTTCTGTAGCTTTAAAGCCTTTTCAATTTATAAGCGATTGTCGCTTATTCCGTTTTTGCATTTTAAGCAATCTTTCCAGAACCTGTGTTCTGGACCACTAACTTGCATTGGCTCCATTAGAACTCCTCTCCACATCACTCTCCTCGATTTTCTTCCTGGAGGGAAACACTTTAAGGTTTTCTTTGGCAATTCTCTTTCGAGTATTCGTTTTATTTGTCCCAACCATTGGAGTTGTCAATTCTGCAAACGATCAATGACAATGATGAAAGAAATCTTACGTGTTCCATTTCCATCACTTTCCCTTTCTGTTCTGCAAAAAGTATTATTATAAAAGAGGTTTTTTAATTTACTTGATGTTAAACGAGATAAATATTATCAGAAATGGTCTTAGCTTCCTTGTATGTAGAACTGAAATAAGGGAATACACGAACCTAGAGTAATAGTCAAATTTTTTAAAAGCTGGTTGCTGTATGAATGAAGTTCTCTTGTATAGCAGGAGTTGACAAATTCCTGTATGAGAAAAGGATCAAACTGAAACCAATTACTAGGAATGTCTCAGAAACGGTCAATCCCTTGAAAAAACAGTATATAACATAAACTGTGTGTTTTAAAGGGCTCTCTAACTCCTACAGTTTACCAGTTATGCAAAATTCGGAAAAAAGTTATCTAGAATAAATATGTCTTCAGAAGCTATTCCCAAAACGTTTAAGATATACATTTTATTTTCAGGTAAATATTTTGAATATACATAATTTATTCAAAATTGTTAGAGCCATTTGTGAGAAAATTAAATGTCTTCCATGTAAAGAATAGTTGTATTTGTGAGATCTTTTTAAAATCTTCGTGTGGCATATTTGGAAGATACTGAACATAAACACCAAATTAGGATTTAACGGACATTTCGTTTTTGACCTATGCTGCCCACAGACAGGCAGACAGACAGACAGACATACACACATACTGACAGACAGACTTACGCAGATTTTTTTAAAAAATAGTTTATTGGGATTCAGGGGGCCTCAAAATTTAAATTTTCGGTTAAATCTCGGTATCGAATTTTTAGGTATCATACAATACTTGCTCTATACAGTATGTACATAGTAGGTGTAGAGAAAGTAAAAAGTCTTTCCCTATCTCTTCTGCAACCAAATTTTTACAAAAGATTTTTCTTTAATTTATTTTATGCTAATCAAGATGAACCTACCACAAACAATCTTATTACTTAGTTCCTTTTAGGTAGAATTGAAATAAGTAAATACACTAGTTTAAAGCACATACTATCTCTCTCCCTTTCTTTCACTCTCACTCTCATTGCACTCACCTCTCACCAAGGCGACCGCATGTATTTCTGGTGCAGATTTTCACCGCCATTGCATTCAGAAAAAGGTCCTGTGTGTGTGTGTGTGTTGTGTCTGTGCACAGCATAGCTCAAAAACTTGGTATTTAAGTTTAGTGTCTTCCAAGGATGCGACCCGAAGATTTTCAGGAAAATACCCCTACCCCAACTACCCTTTACATGGAACTTTTTTTCGAAAATTTTGATTAAAATATCCTATAATAAAGACATTTACTTGACGAATAAAACATATTTCTTGAATTTTCTGGGAATAATCTCTGAAGACTACTTTATTCTATATGTATTTTATAGAATTTTGTATAATTGCTAAACTGCTAATGGTGGAAAAAGCTTACCACACAAAAAATGTAGAGCACGTTAAAACACAAACACACGACTTATGTTATACACACTTTTTTCGTGGAGTTGATTGCTTTTTATATATTCCTTATTTTTTGGTTTCAGCTTAGAAAAAGGTATACTTTTCTCATACAGGACTTTGTCAACTCCTGTCGATACAAACAAAGGAACTTCAGTCACATAGCAACCAGCTTTTGACTATCACATTAACCTATGCTACTCTCTTTTTTCGCTCCTACTTACAAGGAAGCATGTAATAAAACTATTTCTGCCAATTTTTTCTCGATTAGCGTGAGGTAAAGAGAAGCATAGTTTTTAATAATAATGTTAATCTCTTATTAAATATGCGACTTACTTCAGCCTTTTCCTATTTTTCCGGAGCTTTTCAGTATGAGTTAACATTTTCATTAAGATCTGTAACTTGATAAAAGGTATCACTGTCGAGCTGTTTTTCCTGGAGTTTCCATACCTACGATGAAAGAGGGAAGAGCGAATCAGGTCACAGCCGTTCTATCTCTACAAATGTCATAAACGTAGATAGAAGTAAAGTCCAACTGTGGTCACTTCCAAAAGCTATCTCTTCTCAACGCGCATCAAAGCTACCAGACTTTACTGCGTTACATCTCTGGGCTTGAAATGCTCTTAATGTTTCTAACTCATATCTTTTTCTACCAAAAAAATTAGTTTATATATTTATTTACAATTATTACCACCACCAAAACCATCATAATGATCCATTCTATTCTCATTGTAAAATATTCTTTAATTTATTCATTACTTTATACTTTCTCTATACGCACTATGTACATTGTATAGAGAAGGCATTACTCTCCACCAAAAAATTTGATACCGATATTTCACCGGAAATATATGTTTTAGGGTCCCCTTTATCTAAAAAAAGCATTTTCGGAAAGAGGTCCGTGTGTGTGGGTATCCGTGTGTCTGTGAACACGATAACTCAAAAACGAAAAGTAGGTAAAATACCAAACTTAGTATTTAAGTTTAGTATCTCCCAGGGATGCGACACGAAAATTTAGAGAAAAATCCCCCCATCCCCAACTACCCTTTACATGGAACTTTTTTCGAAAATTTTGATTTTCTCAAAAATGGCTCTAACGATTTTGATTAAAATTTCGTATATTAAAGTTATTTACCTGACAAATAAAATGTATATCTTGAATTTTCTGGGAATAGCCTCTGAAGAGTAGTTTATACAGGATGAATTTTACTGAATTTTGAATAACTGCTAAACCGTAAGAGATGGACAAAAACTTACTGCTCAAAAAATGTAGAGCACGTTAAAACACATAATTTATGTAATATGCATTTTTTTCGTGGAGTTCGTCGTTTTTGTGACATTCCTTATTTTTGGTTTCTGCTATGAAAAACGTATACCTTTTCCATACAGGAGTTTGTCAACTGCTGTCCACACAAACAAAGGAACATCAGTCACATAGCAACCAGCTTTTGGCTTTCACTTTAACCTATGGTACTCTCTTATTTCGCTTCTACTTACAAGGAAGCAAGTAATAAGACTATTTCTGCTAATGTTTTACTGATTAGTAAGACGTAAATAGAAGTATAAGCTTTTTAACAATAATTTGTGCAGGGACATAGAGAAAGACGTGTGAATGGTACACATCAGATTTTTCTTTTTAGCAGTTATGAAAAATTCAGTAAAATTAGCCGGACCTTTTTCTGTTTTTGGATACAGGGAACCCTAAAACATATATCTCTGGTGAAATCTCGGTGGACTGCATACGTTGTCTTTACACCATGTACATAGTACGTGTAGAGAAAGTAAAAATCTGACTGTCTGTTTAACCTAAGGTATTCCCTTATTTACCTTTTATTTATAAAGGAACCAAGTAAGAAGGTCCTTTCTCCTAATGCTTTAGCATTAAATATATAAAAGAATAAGGTTATTAACAATAATGTTTTAGAGCTGTAAAGAAAGTCCTGTGTATGGAGCACGTCCGGCGTTGTCAGTGACGTCTCCTTCCCATTAATCGCTCCTGTCTGAAGTATTTATAACTTTACGGCAAACTTCCTCCAGCTTTTACTTTCCGTACACGTACTATGTACATAATAAATAGAGAAGGTATTGCACTCCACCCAAAAATTCGTTACCAAGATTTCACCGGAAATATAGGTTTTAGGGTCCCCTGTATCCTAAAAAAGGATTTTCACAAAAAGGTCCTGTGTGTGTGTGAGTGTGTGTGTGTGTGTGTGTGTGTTTGTGTGTGTGTGTGTGTGTGTAAACACGATAACTCAAAAACGAAAAGTCGGTAAAATACCATATTTTTGGTATTTTAGTTTAGCATCTTCCAGGAATGCGACACGAACTTTTTGAGAAAGAGCCCCCACCCCAAACTACCCTTTATATGCATCTTTTTCGAAAATGTTGATTTTCTCAAAATTTTCTCCAACAATTTTGATTAAAAATCGTATATTAAAGATATTTAAAATTGTACATCTTGAATTTTCTAAAACTAGCCTCTTAAGACTACTTTATTCTGCTTGAATTCTACATAATTCTGCATAATTGCTAAACCGTAAGAGATGGAGAAAAACTTACCACACATAACATGTAGAGCACGTTAAAAATCACAATTTGTGTTATACACATTTTTTTCGTGCAGTTGATCGTTTTTGAGTTATTCCTTGATTTTGGTTTCACCTTTAAAAAATTCAGGAATTTGTCAACAAGCAAAGGAACTTCAGTCACATAGCAACCAGGTTTTGACTATCATTTTAACCTACTCTCTTCTTTCGCTTTTACTTATGAGGAAGTAAGTAATAATATTATTTCTGCTATTTTTTTCTCAATTAGCATGAAGTAATGAGAAATATAAGCTTTTTATTAATGGTTTGTTCCAGAGATGTAGAGAAGGTAATGTGAATGTAACACATCAGATTTTTACTTTCTCTAGCCCCTTATCTACAAGGTACATAGGGATAGATAAGTATTGTATTCCATCCAAGAATTCGATGCCGAGATTTTATCGGAAATACATGTTTTAGGACCCCCTGTATCCAAAACAAGAATTTTCAGAAAAAGGTTCGTGTGTGTGTGCGTGTGTCCGTGAACACGATAACTCAAAAACGAGAAGTAGCTAAAATACCAAACTTGGTATTTAAGTTTAGCATCTTTCAGGAATGCGACACGAAGATTTTGAGAAAAATCCTCCCACCCCCAACTACCCCTTACATGGAACTTTTTTCGAAAATTTTGATTTTCTTAAAAATGGCACTAACGATTTTGATTAAAATACCATATATTAAAGATATTTACCTAACAAATAAAATGTATATCTTGAATTTTCTGGGAATAGCTTCTGAAGACCTGTTTATTCTGGATGAATTTTATCTTAATTTGGCATAACTAGTAAACCGTAAGAGATAGACAAGAACTTACTAAACAAAACATGTAGGTATTGCTGAAATACACAAGTTAGGTCATATATATTTTTCTCATGAAGTTTACCTTTACGAGGTATTCATTGTTATTAGTTTCAGTTGTGAAGTACTTATACCTTTCTCAGACGGGAGAGTCCGTTTTTCTTTTGTTCTACTCCTGGCCAAGAAAAGAAGCGATTTGTAATGACAATCGCATAACGACAGTTTTTAAAACATTTGACAATTGGTTTAGTCTAGTGTATTCCCTTATTTTCTTCCTACTTCTAAGGAACTAAGTAGTAAGAAAATTCTGCTAATGATTATCTCGGTTAACAAGGTGCAGAAAGAAGAATAATCTTATGTAAGAAGCTTGTAGAACAGCTAGAGAAAGTGATGTGAGTGTAACACATTAGATTTTTAGTTTTATGTCCTAGAATTCCTTTGCATTTTCTAAGTCCTCGTATATCTCTTACCCATTTGGTTTATCCAGCTCTTTGCAGAAGATGAGTGGTGTATGAGGTATGCGGCGTTATTTCCTCATTATCTTGCTCATTCTCAAGCACTTCTTTTCTCCTTTTCCTTCTCCGTTTTGTTCTGTTCATATTCGTTTGAGGGGAGGGATATGGACTTGCGCATACCACAGAGGCAATATTAGAACCCCGGGGTCAGGAGGAGCTGCAGACACTCGGAGCACTTGAGATAATTGTGTGTGCCCCCGCCCCAGATTTACAGCATCCTATTCTTAGTCGACGAAAAGGTGAACTAGTAGATCCTTCCATCGCATTAGCTGCAAATGTGCGCATGCTGTTTGTGTAATGTCCATTTCTTTACACCATTTCTAATGGCTTCAGTTGAAATCATTCAGTTATAGCTTTTACGTATTTACTCTCTCCAAGATTGCAATTTCCTTCTACAGGAAAAATGGAAATTTTATGAGCGAAAAGCTTTTATGAATTGGAACGACGATTTCCACTTTTCTACTAGTGATCAATTCCAAAATATCCATGCTGACTTTTCCTTTTACCTTCACTATCACATGCTATAGAGTATATATATAGTTGACACCCCTGAATGAGCAAAACACATTTTTAGAAAAACATCTTTTTACCTTCTCTATACGTACTATGTACATAGTGTATAGAGAAGGTATTGCACTCCACCAAAAAGTCGATACCGAAATTTCACCGGAAATATATGTTTTAGGGTCCCCTATATCCAAAAAAAAGTATTTTCAGAAAAAGGTCCGTGTGTGTGTCCATGTGTCCGTGAACACGATAACTTAAAAACGAAAAGTCGGTAAAATACCAAACTTGGTATTTAAGTTTAGTATCTCCCAGTGATGCGACACGAAGATTTTGAGAAATATCTCCCCACCCCAAACTACCCCTTACATAGAACTTTTTTCGAAAATTTTGATTTTCTAAAAAATGGCTCTAACGATTTTGATTAAAATACCGTATATTAAAGATATTTACCTGACAAATAAAATGTATATTTTGAATTTTCTGGGAATAGCCTCTGTAGACTACTTTATTCTGGGTCAATCTTACGGAATTTGTTATAAATGCTAAACCGTAAGAGATGGACAAAAACTTACCCCACAACAAATGTAGAGCACTTTAAAACACACAATTTATGTACATACATTTTTTTCGTGGAGTTGATTGTTTTTGAGATATTCCTTGTTTTTGGTTTCAGCTATAAAAAACATACTTTTTTCATACAGGACTTTGTGAACTCGTGTCCATACAAACAAAGGAACTTCAGTCACATAGCAACCAGCTTTTGACCATCACTTTAACCTTTGGTACTCCCTTATTTCGCTTCTACTTACAAGGAAGCAAGTAATAAGACTATTTGTGCTAATTTTTTCTCGATCAGCAGGAAGTAAATAGAAGCATAAGCTTTTTAACAATAATTTATTGCAGAGTTGTAGAGAAAGTCATGTGAATGGAATACATCAGATTTTTTCTTTTACACAGATTTGACCTTCAGGCTTTACCTAACTGGTCATCAGTGGAGAGAGAATGACTTAATTGCTTACATAGAACACAAACACAGAGATACACAACACTCTTTGATACTTTTTGTTTTTATGTGCATGGAAAAACAAAAGAAAAAAACAAACAAAGAGAAAAAAGAAAGTACATATGCTTTTATAGAGCACATTAAGTATAGTGCAGTGACGTACAGGCCTCAAAAGAAAATGGTGTGATTATATGTCTATTCTGTTGTTTTTGTAACCGTGCTTTTAGCACTAGACTCTAGAGCTTTATAAATTGTTGTTTTTTTTTCGTAATATATAAATATAAGTATATATGTATATCCCTTTATATGTTATATTTTCAGTGGCTTCGTGGTCTAAACGAACCTACAGAATGCTTTCTAATCTAACCAAATCTAATCTAGAATGTTTTTAAAATGGGAAGATCTCTACTATGCAGCGAATGAGATGCGTTATCGTGCTCTGCGTTGCTAGGTCTTTCCATATTTCCCTCTCACTCGCACCCTGAGCATGCAATTCTGCGTGGCAACATGATGTTTATTCATGTGTATTATGAAAACTATTTGAGCTAAAAATCTATGGTTTTTACGGTTCTACTACGAACATTACTCCCTATCTTCCTCGGGAATTATTTTTTAGAAAATTTTAATATTTTGTCTTAGCGAAAGTAGTATTTTTGAAAGACGGAATCACTTAGCGTGTCAGTTGAAATCATTCAGTTATAGCTTTTACGTATTTACTCTCTCCAAGCGTGTGCAACTTGCTTCTAAAGGGAAAACGGAAATTTTATCAGAGAAAAGCGTTTTGAATTTATACGGTGATTCACATTTTATATTATTTCAGTGTTAAACTCCGACAAGAGCTAGATAGTTCGTACCGTTCACCATCCCGTATATAGGTGGGCTGGAGTTGGAAAAACCGTCTTACACATGGCTTGTGTGAAAAAACAATTATTCCAATACCAATTGACCATAATAGCTGGCTATACTATGAATCCTGGGACTTAAAATACTTACAACATTGTAAGTCGCCATTGGGGTTGTCATCTCAAAATAATTTGAGATCACCTTGTGGTTTACCGGGAAACATGCGAGTCAGTTGAGAAATTCAATGCTATGCTGGCAAGTTGCCATCCAAGCACAGTGGCAGAGCAACCGGCTAGAGATCGGTAGATCCGTGGTTCAAATCTCGGTTATGACATTGAATTTTTCAGTCTGACTCTACCTATCCAACTCCTGTCCTGCACACGGCTAGAAACCGGGAGATCCTTGGTTCAAATCCCGGCTATGGCATTGGATTTTTCTGTCTGGCTCTACCTATCCAACTCCTGTCCTACACATGGCTTGTGTGAAAAAACAATTAATCCAATACCATTTATGCCAATAATTATCTCGATAGATAATAGAAAATAAACTTTTTAAGAATAATTGTGACAGATGTAGAGACATTCATGCGAGCGGAACATACTATGTTACTTTCTCTAGTACGTAAGTAATCTAGTAGCAAATAGAGAAGTAGCAAATCTACAGTAGTACTTCAGTAAAAACTAAGCAGTTTTTATTCTCCAGTTTTTACTTTCTCCACGCGTACCGTGTACTTAGTGTGCAGAGAAGCTTTGTATTCTGCTAAAAAATTCGATACAGAGATTTCATCACAAATGCATATTTTGAGGGTGTGTATGTGTATGTGTGTGTGATATTTTCGACTATATAAAATTTGATTCTAACGATTTTGATTAAAATGCCGTATATGAAGATGTTTACATGGCAAATAGAATGTGTAGCTTCAATTTTTGGGAATAGTCTCTGAAGACCTGTTCATTAATTTTTGCAGAACTTGTAAACCGTAATAGACAGACAAAAATCCAATGTGTTCTATTCACATGACTTTCTCTACATATCCATAACGAATTATTTTTAAAAAGTCTATTCGTCTATTTACTTAATATTAATCGATAAAAAATTAGCAGAAAGGGTCTTATTAGTTACTTCCTTGTAGGTAGAAGCGAAATAAGAGAGTAACATAAGGTAAAGTGATAGTCAAAAGGTGGTTACTATGTGACTGAAGTTCCTTTGTTTGTGTGGACAGGAGT
Source organism: Hymenopus coronatus (assembly GCA_030762935.1). Classification (NCBI taxonomy): domain Eukaryota; kingdom Metazoa; phylum Arthropoda; class Insecta; order Mantodea; family Hymenopodidae; genus Hymenopus; species Hymenopus coronatus. The sequence goes on from CM060885.1 coordinate 79,952,358, forward strand.
TGACCAAATCCTGTATGAGAAAAGTATAAGTTTTTCAAAGCTAAAACAAAAAACAAGGAATACTTCAAAAAATATCAACTCCAAGAAAAAATGTATATAACATAAATTGTGTGTTTTAATGTGCCCTACGTTTTCTGTGTGCTAAGTTTTTTTCCATCTCTTACGGTTTACCTGTTATGCAAAATTGCGTAAAATGTATCCAGCATAAAGAAGTCTTCAGAGGCTATTCCCAGAAAATTAAAGATATACATTTTAGTTGTCAGGTATATATGTTTAATATACGATATTTTAATCAAAATCGTTACAGTAATTTTTTAGAAAATCAACATTTTCGAAAAAAGTTACATGTAAAGGGTAATTTGGGTTGGGGGATTTTCTTGAAAATCTTCGTGTCGCATCCTTGGTAGATACCAAACTTAAATACCAAGTTTGGTATTCAACGGTTTTTTCGTTTTTGAGCTATGCTGCCCACAGACACAGACACAGACACACACACACACTTACACACAGACAGACAGACAGCCAGACAGACACACATGGACATGTTTCTAAAAATCCTTTTTTTGGTTTCAGGGGGACCCAAAACATGTATTTCTGTGAAATCTCGGTATTGAATTTTTGGGTGCATTACAATACCTTCTCTATACACTATGTATATAGTACGTGTAGAGAAAGTAAAAATGTAGATCTTGGTAAAATACACACTTTATGTCTTTTTCGTACATCTTGCATTTCATATAGGTTCCGTGATTTGTTTCAATTTTAAAATATTTATATTTTTCTCAATCAGAAAGTCGTTCATATTTTTTTATTTGATCTCTTGGCTATGGAAAGAAGCAAATTTCAGTGACAATGGCATAGCGACAACTTTTAAAACATATTACTATCACTTTATCCTTGTATATGCCCTTATTTGCGCTCTACTTATAAGGAACTAGGCAATGAGATTATTCTGCCACTAGAGCATATTTGTTTTGCATTTCTGACGAGAATAGTACGAGAATCTGTCCCATTTGCGAGGAGGAAGAGCCGCGGACCCACATCTTGGCAAGATGTAGGGTTACGGAGGAATGGCGGGAAAAATATTTACCGCGATTCTTTACCACCGCGAATGTAGGGCTAGAAGCATGTTGAACGCTACTGGCAGGCACGGAAAACATGGATGGGCTAGGTAAATTATACTTAAGGCAAGATAGCTGAGATCTGAGAAGGCTGCCAATTGAGAAGGGGGGGATAAGATAAACTAAACAAAAGTGACTACAATGTTTTATATACATATATATTATGTCATACTTAAGGTCACTGTTGTGTTATGGGTTTATATATGGTGTATATATTATGTGTATATATTTCTTTTGAGTGTAATTATCTATTATAAGAGGGTGCATATATGAAGGTGTACTCTGTGCTATATTTGAACATCTTTGCATTTTTATTTTCGGGTTTACTCTTAATTCTTTATTGTTGTTTTAATATTGTCTCTGATTGTGTATTACCTTCGTCTTTTTATTTTCGTGTTTACTCTCTTAATTCTGTGTTGGTGTTGTTGTTGTATTAATATTGTTTTTAGTGTGTATTACGGTCTGAGGAACCGTACGATTGTTGAAATTCTATGTATGATATTGTTATGTAAATAAATACTCTTATTCATATTTGTTTTGTAAGATATTTGTTTGCGGACGAAATGGAGCAAGTTTTATAATTGGGACATTTAAGGTTTTCACAATATCCACAATGGCGTGAACTTCTCACCCGGAGGTCCCGGGAACGATTTACGGCTGGGCCAGGAAATGGAAATGACGTGTTATTTATGGACGCTCTTTAACTACTGTGGTTCTCAGCGTCCCATTCTATAATGGGCGTGAAAGAGGAGTCTTTATCAGGCTTGAGGTTCTTTTATGTGCCGTAAATCTATGACATGGGAGCAACGGCTTCACTTCCCTTCCGAAGGAAGCCATACATTTCTTTGATGTTTATATTCAACACTGTCATGGCAATAGAGGCAAATTACGAATGTATTATGTACAAACTAAAGCCGTGGTCGGCGTATGAGAGGTTCTAGGTCCAAACCCCATTGGTCGACTAATCTGGCTGGGATGATTTCGAGCTTTGTCTTGGTCGTCAAAAAATAATACCGGATTGAATATATAACACCGCGATACAAAGTTCTACCTTCAGTCTGAAACAATAAAAAACTGCAATTAGATGGTTATTTTAAGTGTGCTGCCATCTAGCTGAAGATATTGTAAGCGGTAAATCGCACGGCCCACATGACAGAAATGCTACCGTTTTGCTGAAGCACGTTTTGTGTCCATCCGCCATCTTGTAATTCTACACATTACCATAATCTGTAAAATTAATGATTACTTTCTCTACATAGTGTATAGAGAATGTATTGTATTCCACCCAAAAATTCGATACCGAGATTTCACCGGAAATACACGGATCCCCCTTAATACAAAAAAGAATTTTTGGAAAAAGGTCTGTGTGTGTGTGTGTGTGTCTGTGTGTCTGCGGACAGCATTTTTCAAAAACGAAAAGACCGTTAGATACCAAACTTGGTATTTAAGTTTGATATCTTCCAAGGATGTGACACGAAGATTTGCAAGAAAATCCCCCCACCCCCAACTACCCTTTACATGGAACTTTTTTGGAAAATTTTGATATTCTCAAAAATGGCTCTATCGATTTTGATTAAAATGTCGTTTATTAAATATATTTACCTGACAAATAATATGTATATCTTGAATTTTCTGGTAATAGCATCTAAGACTACTTTATTCTGGAGGAATTTTGCATAACTGCTAAACCGTAAGAAATGGACAAAAACTTACCACACAAAAGATGTAGAGGACATTAAAACACACACTTTATGTTATATGATTTTTTTCGAGGATTTGATCGTTTTTGAGATATTCCTTGCTTTTGGTTTCAGCTTTGAAAAACTTTTCTCATACAGGAATTTGTCAATTCGTGTCCATACAAACAAAGGAACTTCAGTCACCTAGTAACCAGCTTTTGACTATCACTTTAACCTATGATACTCCCATATTTCGCTTCTACTTACAAGGAAACAAGTAATAAGACTATTTCTGCTATTTTTTTCTCTATTAGCTTGAAATAAATAGAAGAATAAGCTTATTAACAATAATTTGTTACACAGAAGTAGGGAAAGTCATGTGAATGGAACACATCAAGTTTTTTTTCCATGTTTTTTAAGTGAAAACGAAGGACAATTATGGGGGAGAGATCTGTAGTTCAAGGAATATTTATACAATCATATTTTTGCCTGTCAGAAGTTATTATACATAAATCGGTATTACTGCAGTAAAATCGCAAGGTCATAACTTAGTTTTGTTCCAATTTCTGGGTTTAAAACTGAAGGAGGGCAAAATATCAGATTTTGACAATGCATTATTCTTTGTCCCTGCCACCTATATCCATTTATTCCTCAACATTAACTTCCAAATAAGTGCACACCAACAAGTGGTGAAAAGTATAGGAGACTACCCCAAAGATTATAATGAATTTCTCTGTGGAATGCATGTAGGAACACGCCCCTTATTCTCACGGTTCTGGTATCATAAGCACATAATTTGATAGTAATTATTTCTCGCGATAGCTGCTAAATGGACGCATTAGCAAGAGAGTTCTTATAAACCGGAGTAGGTTACCAATTTTGTCTGCTTCTCAACTGTCGTTCCATTTGGAAATCTAAAATCTAACAAACAAAACAGAATCATTCTGTTGATAATGTAAAACATATTTCATTACGTATACCACCGAAAAATCACTTAAATGAGTACACTAACTTACGTATTGAAACACATTCACCTTTCCTTGTTTATGTTTCTGCTATTCGAGAAACTACAACCAAACCCACATACGCATTGACCATTATACTGATTTAAAACTTAGTCTAAATTTATTGCTTAATTGAACATTTAACATTACAAAATATTTTTTTCGGGTGGAAGGGAGTACACATTTAACCCACACAAAGCGTACTCAGCTGAAAGTGTAGTATGTAAAACTGTCCGCTTGAAAAAAACGTGCTTCACCAACAGAATGCATAAGATACGGATTTCCTATCTATTCTACCTATATATGTAGTATAGTCTCATTCCAGTTCAGGTTACCGCTGTCGCTAGTATTTCTGTTGCCTAATGAGTGTTGACTACTGAGGCGTCGCGGGGAATTGCGCTAATCAAGCGCATGGCACAGTCCGTCACATAGTGTTATAAACAGTGGAAATTTATGTTGATGCTCTATTTACTCATTAACAACAAACAATAAGCAATTGCTATCGGATCTATTATAACTCACCTACCATAATGTTAGCACTACTATAATAGGTCATCGCGCTTGATCAGTGAACAATTTCATTTAACACGCCACTGTACTCAAACACTCGTTTAATACACACTGATTTTCCACAGCGCCTATCCAGTGTATGATGTAATGCTACATTCATAATGAAATGCAAGCGCAGACGCAATGTAAGCGCAAGAGTTTGGACTCATATTATTTAATGTAAGCATTCACATAGAAACACGCAAGACGCAACGCAAGAGTTTGCAAACTCCAAACTTTATCTTTGCGTTGCATGCAAAGAGGAGGAATTCAGCTTCTTTTCTCTATGCATTACCTATGAACACAACAACAGACGATCGCATTACAAGATTTTACAGGGCCTGCTGTACATGCATGCTGTTCTATTTGGCCGTGCCGCGCCATCTCTAACCTCACTCAAGAGGTTATGACAGTCTCCTTGCGAATCCTTCTTTACTTTAATGGATGTAACTATCATCTGTGTCTAGATTTCTTGGTTCTCATAAATCGAAGACGCAGAGAGATAATTCTTAGTTCATTAAATGTGCAGCTTTCTGAAGTCTCTATGCTTGTATTAATTTCAATAATTAATTATTGTGACGTCACTGCCGGGAGCGTCAGTTGTTAGTATGCAATGTATTTATTTTGTAAAAGATTGAGTGAATTTTCTTACGTGGTATTGTTGGTTATGTTATTCAGTTTGTAACTTGCGGAGCGCTTGGAAGATATTAGTGTGTAACTGGCGGATCTAGAAACCCGTGACAACTTCTTGTGTTGCGCTTACATTGTGAATGGTGTTTCTTTGCATCTGTGCTTATGCTGTGTTACCTCTGCTCTTGCATCTCATTGTGAAGCCGCGCCGTGGCCGAGTGGTCACACCATTCGCCTCTCACCTAGATGGCCCAAGCGACCGCACGTGAGATTTGTGGTAGACAAAGCGGCGCAGGGGCGGATTTTCTCCGGGTTCTCCGGTTTCCCCCATATATATCATCAGTGTCATCACCTGCGGTGCAAGAGCACTAAAAGCGGGCGTTCGCCACCGATAACATGAGTTTGGATGGTTGTGATTTTCATTGATTAACTCAAAAAAGGAAAAGCAATCAATGTGAATATAATGAGAAAGTTTGTTTCATCAGATAATGCAGCAATTCACACGTATATTATCATCATGGCCAAAATCAATGAGTTAAAAATCGTTTGCTTCCTAATGCACCCTATTCGCCAGATTTAGCCCCCTCTGATTATTTTCTGTTTCCGAACTTGAAAAATTGGTTTGGTGGTAGAAGATTTGCCAAAACGAAGAGGTGGAGTCTGCATATGATGACTATTTTGCAGGTTTTGATAGTTGTCACTATAAACAGAGTAGCGAATCTATTGAAAATTGCTGGGAAAGGTGTATCGGGCTGAAATTAGACTGTGTAAGGAAATAAAAATGTTTTCCCCCCAAATTTTTGTGCTTTGTTTGTATTTCTGGGACAGCCCTCGTAAGACAATTTCTAATGTCTATTTAGATCAGCAAGAAGAATAAGCTTTTTAATAATAATCTGTAACAGTGAATGGTACAAATCATATTTTTTTATTCAGAGGATCCTAAAACGTGTATTTCCTGTAATATCTCTGTATTGAATTATTGGGTGATGTATAATAGATCATGTGTGTGTACTATGTACGAGGGGTTTCTTTTCTAAATTCCGATAGGCTGTAAATAAAAGACAAATTCATAGAAAACAATTATTTTGTTGCTAAAAGTTTTGTACACTTATGGTTACTTTTCAACATAAACACCGAAAAGATTGAGAATGTATCGTACCTGTGCACAAGCTTTGCAGTGCGCGCTTTTAAATGTTGCAGCCCGGAACCCGTGTCAATGCAGCTGTTTATTGAGAAACTTTACAACGTTTGCGGTGAGCCATTCAAAACAAAAGAAGAGGAATGCTGAGGAATTGTGTAGATCCATGACAACGCTCGTCCATACACTGCTGGCACAACCCATCGGCTCTTTGAATAATTTTAATCGGACATTTTCGATCATCCGCCGTGAAGTCCTGACCTGGCACCCAGCAACTTTCATCTTTTCCCTGAACTGAAGACGTGGCTAGGAGGGCAGCACTTTCAAACCAACGAAGATCTTCAAAACAATGTCAGTGGTCATTTGCAATCATTGACGGCAACGTTTTGTGAAGTGGGTATTGCAAAGTTTGTGCACAGGTTCGATAAATGTCTCAATCTTTTCGGGGATTATGTTATAAGGTAACCATAAGTGTATAAAACTTTTAGTATGAATGAATGAATAAGTGTATTTATTAACATAGCAATATCATACATAGAATTTCAACAGTCGTACGGGTCCACTGACCGTACGTGCTTTTGTAATACACATTACAAGCAATATTAAAACAACCACAACAAAGAATTAAAAGAGTAAACACGCAAATACAAAGACAAAGGAAATACACAGTCAAAAGCAATATTAAACAACAATAAAAATTAAGAGTGAATCCGAAAACAAAGATGCAAAGATGTTCAAATATATCAATTTAAATTTACAGCACAGAGTACACATTCATAAATGCACCCTCTTATAATAGATAATTACACTTAAAAGACATATATACACATAATATATACAACCCTAGCACAACAGTGACCTAAGTATGATATAATATACATGTATGTAGAACATTGTAGTCACTTTTGTTTCGTTGATCTTATTCCCCCCTGCCTTCTCTATTGGCAGCCTCCTCAGATCTCAGCTGTCTTGCCTTAAGTATAAATTTACCTAGCCCGTCCATGTTTTCCGTGCCTGCCAGTAGCGTCCAACATGCTTCTATCCCTACATTCGCAGTGGTAAAAAATCGCGGCAAATATTTTTCCCGCCATTCCTCCGTACCCCTACATCTTGCCAAGATGTGAGTCCACGACTCTTCCTCCTCGCAAATGGGACAGATTCTTATACCATTCTCGTCAGAAATTTTCGTGCTCCTCCATGCTCCTAGTCTAATCCACGCGAGCCCCTCTCTAATGAGTTTGGTACCTGTTTTGATGTATTGCTCCATACCCCACTCCGATTTCAGCCCAGACTGTACTTCTAATGACACCTTCTCTGTGCATTGCGCAATTATTTGCTGTCTGTCAATATCACAGAGACGTTTCTTAATTTTTCTCCAAATACTTCGCCTGTTTTCCTGCCCCACCATCCAAATGTCTCCCATCCCAATGGTTTCCAACCCTTTCTTTAATTTTGATGCCCACGTCGAATTACCTTCCATTCGCAACTGTTCACGGTACGGAGGTTGAAAAAAACGGCCCTCGCACATAGTATATACACATGGTATATATACCAACCAAAATTCCATTCAGTGCTTTTATTGGGAGTACACCTTTTAGGGTCCACTGAATAAAAAAAAATCGATTTGCTCCATTCAGTGTAACCAATTCTTATTAAAAAGCGTATTCTTCTATCAGCTTTTTACTAATCTAGATAAAAATTAGTAGAAATTGTCTTACGAGAGCTGTCCCAGAAGTACCGGACCTAACAAAGAAAGCAAAAAAAGAAATTGGAGAAAAACATCTTTATTTCTCTACATAGTCTCCTTTCAGCTCGACACACTTTTCCCACCGTTGTTCAATAGTTTCGATACCCTGTTTATAGTGAGAAATATCGAGGCCTGCAAAATGGCCATCAACAGCAAACTCCACCTCTTCATTGTTGGCAAATCTTCTACCATCATATTAATTTTTTGAAGTTCGGAAACAGAAAAGAATCAAAGGCGGCTAATTCTGGTGAATAGGGTACCTAAGGAAGCAATTCGAACTTCAACTCATTGATTTTGGCCATGGCGATAATGGACTGTGAACAGGTGCATTGTCTTGATGAAACAAAACTTTCTTTTTTGCTCAATTACATCACTCAAATGCTGTAACGAGTTGCCATAATATTTTCCTTCCTTTTTAGAGATAATCAATGAAGATTATTCCGGTTGTGTCCCAAAATCTCTGGTGTGTTCCATTTACAGACTTTCTCTACATCTCTGCAACAAATTATTGTTAAAAACTTATTCTTCTATTTACTTCATGCTAATCGAGAAAAAATTAGTAGAAATACTCTTATTACTTGCTTCCTTGTAAGTAGAGGAGAAATAAGGGTGTACCATATTTTAAAAGGATAGTCAAAAGCTGGTTGCCATGTGATTGATGTTCCTTTGTTTGTATGTATGGATAGGAGTTGGCAAATTCCTGTATGAGAAAAGTAAAGATTTTTTAAAGCTGAGGCCCAAAACCAGAAATATATTATAAATGATAAACTCCACGAAACAAATGTATATAACATAAAGTGTGTGTTTTAACATGTTCTACATTTTTTGTATGGTAACTTTTTCTCCATTTCTTACGGCTTTGCAGTTATGCCAAATTCCATAAAATTCATCCAGATTAAAAAGGTCTTCAGAGGCTATTCCCAAAAAATTCAAGATATATATTTTATTTGTCAGGTAAATATCTTTATTATATGATATTTTAATCAAAATTGTTACAGACACTTTTGAGAAAATAAAGATTTTCGAAAAAAGTTCCATGTAAAAGGTAGTTTGGGGAGAGGGGATTTTTTTTTTAAAATCTTCGTTTCGTATCCCTGAAAAATACTAAACTTAAATACCAAGTATTTTATCAACTTTTCGTTTTTGAGTTATCGGCACACGGTCCTTTTTCTGAACATGCTTTTTTTGGATACAGGGGAAATTTCGGAACAGAATTTTAGGATGGAGTGCAACACCTTCTCTATACACTATGTACATAGTACGGGTAGAGAAAGTAAAAACTGATGCCATGACCTTACCTGCAGGTGGAACTGTCTTGTGTATGTACATACGTGCTATGGGAAGTAAAAATAAGAAGTGTAAAGCGAATGATACTGGAATGTAAATGGAGATGGCACCAGATATGTTGCTCGTTCCCTATCACTTCAGGTGCTTTTCTAACGGCAAAAAACACCTGAAATTGATCATAAAGTTCGAAACGACCCATTTCTTTCTCCAGAATTCAATGGAGAATGCGGTTCGCTTTTCATTTTGCACGTTAAATTCTTTCTATCATTTCCATCTTTAAGGTATAGTTTTATAGCTATCGTATTCAAGAAACGCGCATGAGACTAGAAGATAAAAAGAGTTTCTCACCTTTTTTTGTTGAAGAATATGACGTTTACAGCCAGTTAAATTACCTTTGGTAATGCTCGGTTTCCGGCTGTGAAACCAAGTGGCGTCGACGAGAATGCTTTTATGCCATCTTCATTGAACCAGAAAACATTATCATATTTCATACTGTTTATTTTTGTAAAAGTAGTTCCCCCAGCTATTTTAACCAACCACCATTCCTCTTACCTAAGAATTTTCGGAAAACCTGTACTTCGATATTGGCGACAGCACATTAAAAGCAAGATGCTTTTACAAAAATCTGATGTGTTCCATTCACATGGCTTTCTCTATATCTCTGCAATAAATTATTTTTAAAAAGCTTATGGTTCTACTTACTTCCTGCTAATCGAGAAAAAATTAGCAGAAATAGTCTTATTTCTTGCTTCCTTGTAAGTAGGAGCGAAATAAGGCAGTACCATAGGTTAAAGTGATAGTCAAAAGCTGGTTGCTATGTGACTGAAGGTCCTTTGTTTGTATGAATAGGAGATCACAAAGTCCTGTATGAGAAAAATATGTTTTTGTAGCTTAAACTAAAAACAAGGAATATCTCAAAAAACAATCAACTCCACGAAAAAAAGTTATGCAAGATAAATTCTGTGCTTTATTGTGCTCTACATTTTTTGTGTGGTAACTTTTTGTCTCTCTCTTACGGTTTAGCAAAATTCCGTAAAGTTCACTCAGAATAAAGTAGTCTTCAGAGGCTATTCCCAGAAAATTCAAGATATACATTTTATTTGTCAGGCAAATCTCTTTAATATACGATATTTTAATTAAAATCGTTAGAGCTAGTTTTTAGAAAATCAATATTTTCGAAAAAAAATTCCATGTAAAGGGTAGTTTGAGTTGGTGAGATTTTCCCCAAAATCTTCGTGTCGCATCCCTGGAAGATATTAAACTTAAATACCAAGTTTTGTATTTTACCAACTTTTCGTTTTTGAGTTATCGTGCTCACAGACACACGGACACATACGGTTATTTTTTCTCAAAATGCTCTCTTTGGATACAGGGGACCCTAAAACATGTATTTCCGGTGAACTCTCGGTATGGAATTTTTGGGTAGAGTGCAGTCCTTTCTCTATACACTATGTACATAGTACGTGTAGAGAAAGTAAGAAAGTATATTTGACACTGCAATAAGCACATTGCATTGGTAATTTCTCTTCATGGAAGATCAGTTTTTCAACCCTTTGCTTAATGGATGGAAACTGTACACACTATAGAACAAATATCTAGTTTTTAATTTTCAGATGTACTCTTTAATTTTCACAGATAATGCTGGGATAAAGAATCACTGAAAACGGTATTCTAAGATCCATTTTTCTCCAACTTATTTCAAAGAAGAGAAACTATTTGCATTTTCCCAACAGTACAGCATTAAATGGTGAGTCTATAGTTTTGCTTTACCTTTTCATATAATCATTCAGCTAATTCTGATTGCTGAAGAATTATCTGCGCATTTTATTGCACCAAAGTTTCAAGATACAGCCTCGGATAGTATATTGGCAAAAACTATGTATGCATCGAAGCGAATAATTTTGATACCCCGTAATGAATTTGGTAGGAATTACTCATTTGAGTTTCTTTTATTTTGCGAGCAGTACACTGCTTTAAGTTGGAACGGTATTTACGTTGCACTCAGATGGCGCTGTCTCACGCCATTAGCAGGGCTAGTGAGCAAGTTTTGAAGTTGTCAGCGCGCTCACTCTCTCTCTCTCTGTCTACAGTTACTGCTGATGCTGACAGAAGTGTCATCATTTACCTAGACGGTCGCCGTCACATAAGTCAATATTGGTATTGGTAATGAGGGCTTCCACACAGAAAAGTCTCTTGGCAGCTCCTTTATCTTAGGTCGCTTTTCCACTGTTCCTAAACTGTTTATGCATTTGGACGGTAGTCTCCAATTAAATGGGTGCGCGTCCGAGTAATTGCAGAACCAGACTCTATAACACAGAGTGGCGTAAATAACTTTAGAGCCATTACTTAACTGTTGCGTACAGTTACTGTCCATTACTATTTTCTATTCATTCCTAGGTTGATCCGCGCCAAAACGGATCCAGGTGGCCAGTGCACCGTGTTACCATACAGTAGCAATGCGCGCAGAAAAGTAATCCAAAACTAGTTAGCTAAATTTCAGAAAGAATGTATTGCTACCCCTATTTTTACTTTCTCTATGCGTACTATGTGCATAGTGTACAGAGGAAGTATTGTATTCCGCACAAAAATTCGATACCGAGATTTCAAATACATGCTTTAGGACCACCTGAGTCAAAAAAAAAAAACATTTTCAGAAAAAGGTCAGTATGTGTGTCTGTCTGTGTGTTAGCCTGTGGGCAGCATAACTCAAAAACGAAAAGACCGTTAAGTACCAAAATAGGTATTTAAGTTCAGTATCTTCCAAGAATGCGACACGACGGTTTTCAAGATAATCCCCCCACACCAAACTATCGTTCACGTGGAAACATTTCTGAAAATGTTGATTTTCCAAAAAAATCCTATAACGATTTTGATTAAAATACCCTATATTAAAGATATACACATGACAAATAATATGTAAAGCTTGAATTTTCTGGGAATAGCTTCTGAAGACTAATTTATTCTGGATGAATTTTACAGAATTGTGTATAACTGGTAAACCGTAAGAGATAAACCAATAATTACCACACTAAAATTGTAGAGCACATTAAAACACACAATTTATGTTATATATATATTTTTTCGTGGAGTTGATCGTTTTTTAGATATTCCTTATTTTAGGTTTCAGCTTTTAAAAACATACTTTTCTCATACAGGAATTTGTCAACTCGTATCCATACAAACAAACGAACTTCATCCACATAGCAACCAGCTTTTAACTATCACTTTAACCTATGGTACTCCCTTATTTCGCTTCTACTTACAAGGAAGAAAGTAATAAGACTATTTCTGCTAAGTTTTCCTCAATTAGCATGAAGTAAATAGAAGCATAAGTTTTTTTAACAATAATTTGTTGTAGAGATGTAGAGAAAGTCATGTGAAATGAACACATCAGATTTTGTTTACTTCATCTACATAGTACATGTTACATATGTAAAAAATGTATTCAACTACAACAAAAATTAGATACAGAGATTTCACCAGAAATACACGTTTTAGGGGCTCTATTAAAAAAATATCTGAAGTGCTACACTCACATGACTTTCTCTAGCTACTCAACAAACAAACTTCTTACGAAATATAATTCTTCTTTCAACATCATGCTAATCGAGATAAACATTAGCAGAATTGTATTACTTAGTTCCTTGTGAAACTAAGGGAATGCACTAGGCTAAAGTGATAGTCAAATGTATTAAACGGCTGTCGTTATGCGATTGGCAAATCAAATTGCTTCTTTGCTTGACCAGGAGTAAGAAAAAAGAAAAACGGACACTTCCGTCACAGAAAAGTGTAAGCACAACACAATTGAAAACAAATAACAAAAGGAATACCTCGAAAACGGTAAGTTCCACGAAAAAAATATACATGACATAACTTGTGTATTTTAACGAGTTCTGCATATTTTGTAATGTGAGGTTTTGTCTAACTCTTACGGTTTACTAGTTCTTCTAAATAAAGGAAAATTCATATAGAAAACAGGTCTTTAGAAGCTATTCCCAGAAAATTCAAGATATACACTTTATTTGTGATAAAAATTGTTTTAATATGTGGTATTTTAATCAAAATCGTTAGTCACTTTTAAGAAACACACATTTTTCGAAACATTTTCCATGTAAAGGGTAGCTAGGGTGGTGGGATTTCCTTGAAAATCTTCATGTCGCATCCTTGGAAGAGAACAAACTTAAATACCAAGTTTGGTATTTAACCGTCTTTTCGTTTTTGAGCTATGCTGTACAAACACACACACACACACACACACACATAGTCCTCTTTCTGCAATTTTTTTTTTTTTTTTTTAGTCAGGGGGTCCTAAAACATGTATTTCCGGTGAAATCTCGACATCCAATTTTTGGGTGGAACACAATACTTCTCTATCCCTATGTACATTGTACATACAGGGCTAGAGAAAGCAAAAAGAATAAAATGTTTCATGTGTGTGTCCGTGAACACGATAATTCAAAAACGAAAAGTCGGTAAAATACCAAACTCGGTATTTAAGTTTAGTATCATTCAAGGAAGCAACACAAAGATTTTCAAAAAAAAATTCCCCACCATAAACTAGCCTCTACACTGAATATTTTTTGAAAATTTGGTTTTACTTAAAAATTACTTTATCTATTTTGATTAGAATACCGTATTAAAAGATATTTACCTGAAAGTAACATTTATATTTTGAGTTTAGCTTAATTTTGCATACTTGTAAACATAAGGAATAGATATACAAAAACTGCAAATATAGTTAAAACATTTCACGTTTCTTCGTGAAGTTTAACCTTTTTTTTCAGTTTTAAAAACTTTTATCATAAGGAATTTCCAAACTCCCGGCAATGCAAAGAAATGGATTTCAACCACATGGCAACCAGCTTTAACTTAGTGTATTCCTTTATTTATCTTCAACTTACAAGGAAATTATGAAGTATTTCTGTTAATGTTTATCTCGATAAGTATTACGAATAAGCTTTTTAACAATGATTTGTAACAGAAATGTAGAGAAAGCTAAGTGAATGCAGCTCCATGTAATACACATGGTGTATAACATTCTATACAGACCATAAGAGTTTAACAAACTAGTATTTATATGAGGGCCTCTTTTTCAACCCCCGATGGGCTATAAATAAAAGACAAGTTCATAGAAAACAATTATTTTATTACTAAACGTTTTGTACACTTATGGTTACTTTTCAACATAATCACCGAAAAGATTGAGACATTTATCGTACCTGTGCACAAGCTTTGCAATACCCGCTTCAATTAATGTTGCCGCCAATGATTTCAAATGAGCATTGACGTTGAAGATCTTCGTTGGTTTGAAAGTGCTGCCCTCCTAGCCACGTCTTCAGTTCAGGGAAAAGGTGAAAGCCATTGGGTTCCAGGTGAGGACTACACGGCGGATGATCGAAAATGTACGATTGAAATTAACCTTCTTTACTGGTTGGGAAAATAATAAACTGTGGAGAATTTGAATTAAAAGTATAAAAGAGCATTTTCTTGTTGAGAAGGGTCAGAATGTTACGCCAATATGTAAATAAGAGAGAAGTAATTTTATCCATCTTTACGTCTTAACGTGACATTTACACAAAATTCTAATGTGTTCCATTCACATGCCTTTCTCTATATTTCTGGAACAAATTATTAATAAAATATTTATTGTTATATTTACCTCATGCTATCAAGAAAAAAATCAGCAGAAATGGTCTTATTACTTGCATACTTGTAAGCAGAAGGGCATTAAGGGAGTACACTAGGCTAAACTGACAGCCAAATCTTTTAAAAGCTGGTTGCTATGTGATTGCAGTTCTTTTGATTGTATGACCAAGAGTTTGCAAATTCCCGTACGAGAATACTGAAACCAATAACAAAAACGGTCGACTCTACGAAAAAATGTATACAACATAAATTTTCTGTTTAACGAACTCTACATTTCTGGTGTTGTAAGTAAGTTTTTCTCTATCCCTTAGGGTTTACGTTACGCAAAATTCGGGAAAATTCATCCAGAATCAAGAGATCTTCATAGGCTATTCACAGAAAATTCAAGTTATGCATTTTATTTACCATGTATATATTTTTAATATACGGTACTTTAATAGAAATCGTTAAAACCATTTTTGTGAAAATAAACATTTTCGTTTTTTCCTTGCAAAGTGCAGTTTTGGGTGGAGGAAGTTTTCTCAAAATATTCCTGTGGCATCCCTGGAAGATACTAAACTTAAATACCAAGTTTGTTGTTTTACTGACTTTTCGATTTTGAGTTATCGTGTTCACAGACACAGGCAGACATTTTTCCAAACCTAAAACGTGTATTTCCGGTGAAATATCGGTTTGAGTTTTTTGGGTGCAATACAATACCTATTTTCTCTACAAACTATATAACTAGTACAGGTACAGAAAGTAAGAATGCATCTTTTTGGATACAGATGGCCTCAAAATATGTATTTTGGTAAAATCTGAATATGGAATCAAAGGGTGGAATAATTTACCATGTATTATGTGCATTGGTAGAGAAAATAATAAACTGTGGAGAATTTGAAGCCCAAAAATAGTACTGAAATTAAAAGTCTAAAAGAGCATTTTCTTGTTGATAAGGGTCAGAATATTACGCTATTCGTAAATAAGGGAGAAGTAATTTAATGCTTCTTAACGTCTTAACGTGACCTTTGCGCAAAATGTACCTGGGTATTATACCTGCAGATGAATAACGTGTATCTTAATTCTGAAAAGCCTTGTTATTTAATATGCTGCAAGAATCTTCCTTCTTTAGGATTTCAAATTTTCATTTAGCTCATCCTTTTAGTTTACAGGACATAACTGAGAAGGAAAGTGTGGACGAAATAAAATCCTTTGCATTTCGGGACTTTAAATTCGCGTTGATGTTTTTAGCAGAGTTAGCAAACAACTGAGGATAAAAGAAAAAAAGATTCATAAGGTTGAAACTGAGCTGTTTTAATTTAGCGTTCGTTTGTAAAAAAAAATGAAGGAAACTAGAAGGCTCTCGTGTCTTTACAAAGCGGCAGTGAAAAGAGATTAAAATTGACGCTACTCATTTTGACTTGCCGTTCCTCTAAGGAATCCCGAGGAATTGCATTCCTTTACCTTACCTCTTCGCTACTCTGATCCTTCCGCAAGGAAACAGCAGCTAATGATAAAGTATCATAAAAAGAACGAGAGTTGATCGAATATAATAGCTAGTTAATTAGCATTTCACTTTTATGAAGAAGAAAAGCTATGCATTGCTACGAATTCACCGACATAACCTCACTTTCATTTAGCTGTATTTTTACTTTCTCTACACGTACTATGTACATAGTATATAGAGGAAGTATTGAATTCCACTCAAAATTTCGATATCGAGATTTTACCGAAAATACATGTTTTAGGATCACCTGAATCCAAAAAAAAAAAAAAAAAAAACATTTGGAGAAATGTCCCTGTGTGCGTGGACAACATAGCTCAAAAACGAAAAGACCGTTAAATACCAAATTTGGTATTTAGGTATAATATCTTCCAAGGATGCGACACGAAGATTTTAAATAAAATCCCCCCACTACAAACTACCCTTTACCTGGAAATTTTTTCGAAAATTTTGATTTTCTCAAAAATGGCTACTACGATTTTGATTCAAATATTGCATATTAAATATATTTACCTGAGAAATAATATATATATTGCATTTTCTGTGAATAGCTTCTGAAGACTACTTTATTCTGGATGAATTGTTGTATAACAGCTAAACCGTAAGAGATGGACAAAAACTTACCATACAGAAAATGTAGAGCGCATTAAAACACACAATTTATGTTAGAGACATTTTTTTCGTGGAGTAGATCGTTTTTAAGATATTCCTTGTTTTTAGTTTCAGCTTTGAAAGACTTATACTTTTCTCATACAGGAATTTATCAACTCCTGCCCATACAAACAAAGGAACTTCAGTCACATAGCAACCAGCTTTTGACTATCACTTTAACCTATGGTACTCCCTTATCTCGCTCCTACTTACAAGGAAGCAAGATAGTACGTGTAAGGAAAGTAAAAATGGAACTTAAACCTTGGTGCACACGAACATTGCACAGTTACGGTAATATTTTTACCACAACTTTGAATTGAAGTCCAATCACATGGCAATTGCGCTTTGTATTTTCACTTGTTTAATAATTCGACACGGTTTGATTAGGTTTTACTTTCCATTACATGATTAACTTTTCATGACACTCGCATTATCTGTTCACAATACAAATCGTAATGATTCAATTTATCACAATTCGCTGTTAAGTGAGCCTATACCAACAGGTCCAACGGCCAGGATTTGACAAAAAAAATGTAGATTTCGTTAAAAACACACAATTTATACGTTTTTACCTTCCCTACACGTACTGTGTGAATAGTTTATGGAGAAGGTATTTTATTGCACCAAGATTTTACTGAAAATATAGCTTTTGAGACCACATCAATACGAAAAGGTCTGATGCGTTCCATTCACATGACTTTCTCTACAGCTCTACAAAAATATTCTTCAAAAGCTTTTGCTTCCATTTACTTCATGCTGATCCAGAAAAAATTAGTAGATATAATCTCATTACTTGCTTTCTTGAAAGTAGAAGCGAAATGAGGGATTATCATAGGTTAAAGTGATAGTCAAAAGCTAGTTTTTATGTGACTGAAGTTCCTTTGTTTGTATGGACAGGAGTTGATAAATTCCTGTATGAGAAAAGTTAAGTTTTTCATAGCTGAAATCACAAACAAGTAATATCTCAAAAACGATCATCTCCACGAAAAAAATTTATATAACATAAATTGTGTGTTTTAAAGTGTCCTACATTTGTTGTGTGGTAAGTTTTTGTCCACCTCTTACGGTTTAGCAGTTATGCAAAATTCCGTAAAATTCATTCAGTTTAAAGTGGTCTTCAGAGGCTTTTCACAGAAAATTCAAAATATACATTGTATTTGTCAGGTAAATGTGTTTAATATACGATGTTTTAATCAAAATCGTTAGGGCCATTTTTTAGAAAATCAAAATTATCGAAAAAAGTTCCATGTAAAGGGTAGTTGGGGGTGGGAGATTTTTCTTAGAATCTTCGTGTCGCATCCCTGGTAGATACTAAACTTAAATACCAAGTTTGGTATTTTACCGACTTTTCGTTTCTGAGTTATCGTGTTCACAGACACACGGACACACTAACACACACACGGACCTTTTTCTGAAAATACTTTTTTGGATGCAGGAGATCCTAAAACATCTATTTCCAGTGAAATCTCGGTATGGAATTTTTGGGTGGAGTGCAATACCTTCTCTATACACTATGTACATAGTACGTGTAGAGAAAGTAAAAATGCATCTTTAGAAAAATGTGTGTGTGTCCTGTAGTATCATGGCTCAAAACAAAAAAATGTCAGGAAAACCTCCTGAAATGTGAATATTTTAAATGGGAAAGCTTTGGTATATTCTGGATTTTCTCAAAAATGACTAACGATTTTCAATAAAATATCGTATAAAGATATTTACATGACAAATAAAATATATATCTTGAATTCTTCTGAGAAAAGCCTCTGGAGACATCTTTATTCGGAATGAATTTTGCGGAACTTTGCATAACTGGTTTAAACCGTTAGATATAGACAAAAAACATGCAACAGAAAGTCTAATGTTCTTCATTCACATGACTTTCTCTACCTATTTCTAACAAATTATTATTAATAAGATGATTCTTCTATGTACTTCATGCTAATTGACATAAGCATTAGTACAAGGTGGCGCAGGGGTGGGTCTTCTCCGGTTTCTCCGTTTTCCCCCGCCATCGCATTCTCCCGGGGCTCCATCTTCATTCCATGTATCACCATGTCATCGCCTGCGGTACCACAAGTGGTAAAAGCGGGCTTTACACACTACCAGAAAGGGAATAAGCATTAGCAGAAACGGTTTTATTACTTAGTTCCTTATAAACAGGAGTGAAATAAGAGATACACTATGCTAAACCGACAGTCAAATGTTTTAAAATATGGTTGCTATGGTATAGAAATCCGATTCTTTACGATGTCAGGTGTTGGCAAGTTCCCTTGTTAGAACATTATTATGTATACTAAAACTGAAATCACTAACAAAAAATATCTTAAAAACAGTTAACTCCAGGGAAAAAAATGCATATAACATAAGTTGTGTGTTTTAACGCGCTCTACATTTTTTGTGTAGTAAGCTTTGTCTGTCTCTTATGGTTTACAAGTTATGCAAAATTCTACAAAATTCATTCAGAATAAACATGTCTTCAGATGCTTATCCCAGAAAGTTCAAGTTATACATTTTCTTTGTCATGTAAATATCTTTAACGTAGAGAGCCGATCCCGGTGGCCGCGTTCGCTAAAGTGTCTCGCTTTGGCGCTTCGTGGTGCACAGGATCGTGGGTTCGAGTCCCGCCTTGGGCATGGGTGTTTCTGTGCTTGTAAATGTGTCTATGTTTGTGTAATGTAAAAGTAAAACGTTAAGAATAATAAGGTCTACTAAGGAAATATAGGAAACTGGAAAAAATGGAGAAAAAAAAAGAATACAGCGCCGGAGTTCTGACAAGCCTCCGGAACTGTATTTTCATTATAAAAAAAAATATACGGAATTGTAATCAAAATCCTTAGAGCCATTTTTGAGAAAAACAAAAATAGAACACTTTTCCATGTAAAGGGTTGTTTGGGATGGAGGGCTTTTCTTGAAAACTTCGTGTCGCATCCTTGGAAGATACTGAACTTAAATACCAAGTTTGGAATTTAATGGTCGTTTCGTTTTTAAACTATGCTGTCTACTTACACAAACACAGGCAAACAGACACACACACACACGGAGATTTTTCCAAAATTGTTTTTTTTTTTTTTTTTTTTGGATTTAGGAAGTCGTAAAGCATATATTTCGGCTGAAATTTGGTATCGAATTATTGGGTGACATACAATACTTCCTCCATACACTATGAACATAGTAAATACGTGTAGAGAAAGAAAAAATGTAGATCTCGTTAAAACAAGGAGTTTATGTCACATACATATTTAGTTTCTCTACACGTATTATGTGCATAGTGTATAGAGAAGGTTTTGCATTGCACCCTAAAACTCGATACCAAGATATCACCGGAAATATATGTTTTGAGACCCCCCTCAATGAAAAAAGAAGATTGGTATTTAACGGTCCTCTCGTTTTGAGCTGTGCTATCCACAAACACACACACGGACCCTTTTTGCAGAAATGCTTTCTTTTGGATTCAGAGGGACCCAAAACATTTATTTGCGGTTAAATCTCGGTATCACATTACAATACCTTCTCTATTACACTATGTGCATAGTACGTGTAGAGAAAGTAAAAGTAGCATTTTTAGAAAAAACGTCCTACGTGTGTCTGTAGGTAGCATAGTTCAAAAACGAAAAGTCTGTTAAATATCAAACTTGATTTAATATCTTCCAAGGACTGACAAGAAAATCCCCTCACACCCGAAAACCTTTAAGTGAGAAAATGTTCGATGATTTTGTATTTTCGATAAAATGACTAACGATTTTCATTAAAATACCGTATACCTGTCTTTAATTCTTCTGGGCAAAGCCGCTGGAGACATCTTTATTCTGGATGAGAGTTACGCAACAAAAATGTAGATTCTATTAAAACTCCCAATTAATATTACCTACAGGTACATGTAATTTTCTGGAGTGGATCGTTTTTGAGATAGTCCTTGTTATTGGTTTCAGCTTTGAAAAACTTGTACTTTTCTCATACAGAAATTTGCCAACTGCTGTCCACACAAACAAAGGAACTTCAGTGACATAGCAACCAGCTTTTGACTATTAATTTAACCTATAGTACTTGCTTATTTCGCTTCTACTTACAAGGAAACAAATAAATAATAAGACTATTTCTGCTAATTTTTCTCGATTAGCATTAATTAAAAGGACGCATACGTGTTTTAACAATAATTTGTTGTGGAGATGTAGCGAAAGTCATGTGAATGGAACACAGCAGGTTTTTTCCAATTATTTCCTTACAAGTACAACAGAAAGAAGTCTTTTAAAAGCTGTTGCCATGTGAAATTAAAATTCCGTTCCTTGTTGAGGGCCAGATATTAAAACATCCGATTTATTGCACTCACATGACTTTCTCTACCTGTACTACAAAGGTGCTACATAAAATTATTCTTGTTTCTGCACCTTATTAATAGAAATAATCATTAGCACAATGTTCTTCTTACTTGCTTCCTCATAAATAGAAAGAAAATAAGGGAATACACTAGGCTATACCGATAGTCAAATGTTTTAATAGCTGCCGTTATGCGATTGCCATTGCAAATTGCTTCTTTGCTTGGCCAGGAGTAGAACAATTTAAAAATGGACACTTACTGTCTGAGAAAAATACAAATATTTCACAGCTGAAACCAATAACAAGGAATATCTCGGAAACGGCTACCTCCACAACAAAAATGTAAGGGATATAAATTGTGTGTTTCAACGAGATCTAAATTTTCTGTGTAGTAATTCAGAAAAACTCATCTAGGGACTATTCCCAGAAAATTCAAGATATACACATTTTATTTTGTATGTAAATATCTTTAATATACGGGATTTTAGTCAAATTCCACAGTGAACAAGAGTGTCAAGTGCGCGCACATGAATCTGCGGTGGCAGATGAAATGGTACTTTGGTAGTTTCCGTACACGCCGAATAACATCTAATTCTTTAAAGAAGAAGAGGGAAAAGTTGGCATCCCTTACCATCCCTATTGGCGTTTCTAGACTGCCTTTTGCATCCCTGCAGTAGTGAGAGAATTATAATTTATGAAAGCTAATTCTTAAGTTGGTAATTGCAGAAGCAGTCATCAGTTGTTATTGCCACCCTTAGGAAGGAATTAGTCTTTACCTTGGTAGAGAAGGAAGAAAACCACTCCTAGTGAAATATCCACTCCGAGTTTCGTGATGGACATTGGAACGTCCATCACTGAATTGCCTGGTCCACCTTCTCACCATTCTATCTGTCATTATAATTTCATCGTAAATTTCTACAAGTTGAGAATGAATTTCAGTTGAGTTGACATTCCTTTCGTTCAAAACGAAATTACGGAATACATTTCACAGTTGGCGGAATCATAAATTGTCTTAAACGTTTTGAGCGAATACTAACAACTTTTAGTATAACAGGATCCGATTGTAATGGTGTCAGCGGATAGACAATGAACCAGCGAGACAAGTGCGCATTGAACTGCGACAGTAGTGCTGTAGAACAGGTTAACAGCGGGGGACGCCTCGGTAACTGCGTCCAGGTATTATTCTATTGCGGCCTACTACACCCCGGGAGAAGGGTTGAGAGGAAGATAAACCACAGGAAACCTCGCAGCTAAGATGCACTCTGGTGCACCACAGAAGATATACAAGCGCCGGGAGGCCGGAAGGAGCCCTTTACAACGGCACCTAGCCTCAACCAGGGGGAAGAGATTTCACTCGGAGCAAGCAACCGTCCCAACTACCTGCAAAACCTCAAACAACATCTGCGCCGACCTGAAAGATGAAAAAGGGAAATGAACTTAAGGAATGATAGGAAAAGGAACCGTGGTAGATATACTGTCCCAGCATTTGCCCAAATAGCTCACTACCAGCTTCACATGAACATTCGATCATCCATCACTGAACTACCTGGCCCACCATTGCATGTCATATTTTCACCGCAAATCTCTACAAGTTGAGAATGAATTTCAACTGGCTTAACATTCCTTTCGCTCAAAACCAAATTATGGAACACATTTCACAGTTGGCGGGATCAGAAATTGTCTTAACACTATGAGCGATACTAGCAACTTTTAGCACAACACGATCCAACTGTAATGGCGTCAGTGGATAGACAATGGATAGATAGACAAGTGCACATCTGACAGTAGTGCTGTAGAGTGTAGAGGGTTGAGCATGTTAGCAACGGGGGACATTTCGGCATCGATCTATTGAGTAAGCAACCGTCCCAACTACCTGCAAAACCTCAAGTCACATCTGCGCCGACCTGAAAGGTGAAGAAAAGGAACCGTGGTAGATATATGTACAGTCCCAGCATTTGCCCAAATAGCCCACTACGAGCTTTACATGAACATTGGATCGTCTATCACTGAACTATCTGCATCTGTCATATTTTCACCGCAAATCTCTACAAGTTGAGAATGAATTTCAGCTGGCTTAACATTCCTTGCCTTCAAAAACAAATTAAGGAATACACTTCACATTTGGCAGGATCAGAAATTGTCTTAACTTTTTGAGCGCTTACTACAATTTTAGCACAGGACGATCCGACTGTAATAGCGTCAGTGGATAGACATGAACAGAAAGACAAGTGCACATGCGACATTATTGCTGTAGCATGTTAACAGCGGGGGACATCTCGGCAGCTCCGACCAGGTATCGACCTATTGCGAACTACCATCCCCCGGGAGAAGAGTTGAGAGGAGGAGAATCTCAGGAAACGACGCAGCTAAGCGCAGAAACGCTTAGCTGCACTTTGGTGCACCACGGAAGATATAAAAGCGCCGGGAAGCCGGAAGGAGCCCTTTACAACGGGCCCTAGCCTCAACCAGGGGGAAGAGATGTTCACTCGGAGCAAGCAAGCTGCCATCTGCCTGCAAAACCTCAAGCCACATCTGCGCTCACCTGAAAGGTGAAGAAGGGAAATGGAATGAAGGAATGATAGGAAAAGGAACCGTGGTAGATATACAGTACCCCAGCTTTGGCCTAATATGGCAAACCCCAGGGCCAACAAGGGGTTGAAGCAGAGAATCAGTCCCAAACGAAAGGACTGAGCCACATGGCTCAGTCAGTAGTGCTGTGGTGGCCGTAAAATGAAATGGTGCTTCTTTCAGTGCCACCTTAATTCTTTAAAGAAGAAGAAGTTGGCATCCCTGGCCATCCCTCTCGGTGTTTCTTGGCTGCTCTTAGCATCCCTGGAGTAATGAGAGAATTATAATTTATGAAAGCTACTTCTTAACTTGGTAATCATCCCTTTAATTGCAGAAGCAGTCATCAGTTGTTATTGCCACCCTTAGGAAGGAATTAGTCTTTACCTTGGAAGAGAGGGAAGGAAACCACTCCTAGTGAAATATGTCCGTCGAGTGTGGGGGGGGGGGGCCGCTGGGAGATAATCACCAAATATTATCGTCTTGTGGAGAAAGGACTCCGAGAACTTGCGAGAATCAATTTTCACGCTACTTCAGGGAAACTAGCTTTGTTATCTTCATGCGACAAAAACACTTCCTTGAAAAGGGCAAAAGGAAAGGGGAGCCGGAACCAGGTTGAGAAACGAGCGACGAAGGTAAGGAGAAAGGAGGAGAATCAAACGAATATTCGTAGGTGATGGGAAAGTAAAAACAAAAGTTAACCAAACCGGAAGAGAAAGAGAGCAGTAGAAGATGCAAAGGAGGTCAAAATAAGAGAGGGAAGTTTACCAGACACACTCGGTGAGCAGGAACAGACCCTCCTCCCAGAGAAAGCCAAGATAATAAGAAAAGGAAAACACAGAAAATAAAGAAATAGACCCAGAGAGGATAACGATCAGAAAACAGGCAAAGAAAAAGGATCATTTTCGACGAGCGAAAAGCGCAGTTAAGTGGAAATTCAAACACTTGAAAAGTGAAGAAACAAGTGACTGCTGTTGGAGGTTCCATACACTTAGAGACTAGATGCACTTGATCATTGATTTTGTTCTTCACTGCAACGGACATCTAGTTTATTGCGCAAAACTACAAATTAAGTTTGAAGATTGTACTTTTAGATATTTCATCACACAGGTTTCCTCACAGAATACAAGGGCCGCTTTTTTGAATCTCCGACAGGCTGTAAATAAAAGAAAAATTCATAGAAAACAATAATTTTATAACCAAAAGTTTTATACACTTGTGGTTACTTTTCAACATAATCACCGAAAAGATTGAGACATTTATCGTACCTGTGCAGAAGCTTTGCAATACCAGCTTCAAAAAATGTTGTAGCCAATAATTTCAAATGAACATTGACGTTGTTTTGAAGACCTTCGTTGGTTTGAAAGTGCTGCCCTCCTAGCCACGTCTTCAATTCAAGGAAAACGTGAAAGTCGCTGTGTGCCAGGCCAGGACTGTACGGCGGATGATGGAAACTATCCCATTGAAATTGTTCAAGGAACCGATGGGTTGTGTCAGCAGTGTGTGAATGAGCATTGTCGTGGATCAACACAATTCCTGAAGTCAGCATTCCTCTTCGTTTGTTTTGAATGGCTCTCCGCAAACGTCGTAAAGTACGAAGATTTTCAAAACAACGTCAATGCTCATTTGAAATTATTGGCGGCAACATTTTTTGAAGCGGGTATTGCAAAGCTTGATGTCATAATTTTACCAGAAATAAACGTTTTGAGATACTCTTAAACTAAAAAATGATTCCGTGTATGAGTCCGAGAGCAGTATAATTAAAAAACAACCTAATGTGTTCCATTCGCATGACTTTCTATACATCTCTCCAACAAATTATTGCTAAATAGCTTATTCTTCTATGTACTTCCTAAGATCGAGGTAAACATTAGCAGAAGCTGTCCTTATTACTTGGTCCCTTTTAAGTATATGGGAAAAAATCTAATGTGTTCCAATCACATTACTTCCTCTAGCTGTTCGGCAAATAAACCTGTTTCTCAAAGGATTAACCCATCTACATTATGCTAATCCAGATAAACATAAACAGAAATATCTTCTGCTAGATTCTTTGTAACTAGAAGGGAAATAAGAAAATACACAGGCTAAAGCGATAGTACCATTCTTTAAAAGCCAGTTGCTATGTGAAACAATTGAAATTTCAATCTCCTTGCTTGTCAGGAATAAACGAACGAGAAACGAAAGGGAAAATGTCTTCCCGTTCGAGAAAAGTTTTAAGTGGAATAAAACTAAAACCAATAATCCGGAATATGTCGAAAACAGTTAACTCTACAGAAAATGTATATGACATAAATTATGTGTTTTGATAATATCTACTTTTTGTGTAGTAAGTTTTTGTATATCTCTTACAGTTTGCCAGTTATATAAAAGTCATCTAGAATGAAGAGGTCTTAAGAGTATTCCCAGAAAATTCAATATAGAAATTCCGTTTGTCATAAAAATTTCTTATACACAAAGTATTTTAATCAAAACTTTAAAACAATAAAGTTATCGAAAAATGTTCTATATAAAGTGCAGTTGGTGGTGGGGGATTCTCTTGAAAATTCCTGGGAAGATATTCAACTTAAATATCAAGTTTGATATTTAACGGTTTTTAAACCATGCTGCGTACAGACACATACACGGACCTTTTCCTAAAAATTCTTTTTTTTGGGGGGATTCAGGGAGTCACAAAAATGCATTTTCGGTGAATATTGGTATCAGATTTTTGAGTGCATTACAATACTCTCTCTATATACTATGTATATAGTACCTGTAGAGAAAGTAAAAAAAAACAAAAAACTTAAGGTTCCGTTCAATACAAAACTTAGTATTAAGGTTCATCACTTTCCAAATATGCGACAGTAAGATTTTCAACATAATCCATCGACTCCTAACTAACATCATCTGTGAGGTTTTCGAAGTTCATTTTGACTCAAATAAGTGAGATATGTGTGAGTAGCTAATAAAATGTATATTGTAGCACACCCAGTTAAGCATACACTGCGCATCTCTAGGGGGCCGTAGGTTCAGAGGTAAAAGCTGATGCTCGCGCTTGCGAGAGGGAAACAGTGGTGTCAGGTTTGGAGGTGAAGGAGGGGGTACATTTTGGGAGCTATAAATAACTACACCAAGAGTGCGAGGAAACAAGGAATTCTACTATCGAGTTCATGAAAAGAGAAGAAAACCAAAGGAGTTATCCAACTTACATTGAACTCTTCTGGTTCATTGTGATTCCTGAAGTCAGCACTTTTACATAAGTACTAAGTGGTTACGCTCATGCCAGCATCGCTGTAAGAGAACACAGCTATGTGAGCATTTCGATATCTTGTTACTAATATCGATGGCAACATTACTCTTACTATATGAAATATAATTTATTCAAAATGATCACATCAGCTACAGTACGATATCTTGAATTTTCTAGGAATAGCCTAAGAAGCCCTGTTTATTCAGAAGGAACTTTTTAGAATCTTCTGACGTAAACTATTTAGAAAACTGTCCTGTAATTTATTGATGCAAAGCATATTATTTCCATCCCTCTTTCTAGCAATAACCTAAGAAGTCCTGTTTATTCGGAAGGAACTTTGTACCGGGTGATTTATATAGAGCTGACACATGTCTTTCATTAATTGTTTCAAAACATGTTATGCTAGCAACAACTTATTATGCCTAAATTGTAGAGGAGTTTTGGGAAATTATTTAACTCTATAGCAAATGTTGAAAATGCCCTCCATCCTGCATAAGGCACAACTCAACACGTCGTACTGGCCACTCGTTGGAGGACTCTGCTGTCAATAGCTTGAATCTCCTTTGTGATGTTTTGCTTCAGATCGTCCAATGTCTGGGGACGTGTGGCGTAAACCCTGTCTTTTAAGTAACCCCATAGAAAGAAGTCTGGTGATGTCAAATCCGGAGATCTAGATGGCCACAGGTTCCTGAAAATTATCCCGTCGTCAAAGAAACTTGCAATTAGGTTCATGGATTCATTTGATGTATGGCATGTAGTGCCATCTTGCTGAAAATATCCTTGACTCAGTTCTACATCGTACTGCATTTTCACATGATTAGAAGAAAAAAATGTTGTAACAGCTGCCAAGAATGCAATTAGGAACAAAACATAAACATCTGCGCATCTAGTGACTAGGAACTGAAACTGCAGAACGTTCTGCTTAATTTGGTGCTAAAATTGGGTAATTGAATGAATTTCCAACGGTATAATAAAAAAAAAACTGATGCTTTCCATTCACATGACTTTCTCTTCATCTCTGTAACAAATTATTGTTAAAAAACTTATGCTTCTATTTACTTCATGCTAATCGAGAAAACAAATAACAGAAATAGCTTTACTATTTGCTTTCTTATATGCAGAAGCGAAATAAGGGAGTACCATTGGTTAAAGTGATAGTCAAAAGCTGGTTGCTATGTGACTGAAGTTCCTTTGCAAAATTTCTGTATGAGAAAAATAAGTTTTTCAAAGCTGAAATCAAAAACAAGGAATGTAAAGCCTTCAACTCTACGAAAAAAAAAATATAATATAAATTGTGTGTTTTAATATGTTCTACGTTTTATGTGGTAAGTTTCTGTCCATCTCTTACGGTTTAGCGGTTATACAAAATTCTGTAAAATTTATGCAGAATAAAGTAGTCTTCAGAGGCAATCCCAGAAAATTCAAGATATACATTCTATTTGTCAGGTAAATATCTTTAATATGCGATATTTTAATCAAAATTGTTATAGCCATTTTTAAGAAAATAAAAATTTTCGAAAAAGGTTCCATGTAAAGTGTAATTGAAGGTGGGGGTATTTTCTTGAAAATATTTGTGTCGCATCCTTGGAAGGTACCAAACTTAAATGCCAAGGTTGGTATTCAACGGTCTTTTCGTTTTTGAGCTATGCTGTCCAAGACACACAGACACACGCACACACACGGACATTTTTCCAAAAATGATCCTTTTTTTGGATTCTGGGGGACCCAAAACATGTATTTCCGGTGAAATCTCGATATCGAATTTTTGGGTGCATAACAATCCCTTCTCTATATACTATGTACATGGTACGTGTAGAGAAAATAAAAAAAGATGTGTCAGTTCTACATAAATCACTCTGTAGATTCTGCTGACTCAAACTAGCTATAAAACTGTTCTGTATTTGTATTGATCCATCTCTGATTTTGGTAAGATATCTGGGAAAGTAATCTAATAGCTAACCTGTGTGTACTGAGGAACTGGAAACATTGCACCTGCGCGTGTTATCCTCTAAGCTGTTTCTTTTGCACATGGTAGAGATTGTAACTTTCTCTGACCGTATTACGTGATTGCACCATCTGTTTCTAGATTACACAGCGTTATTAGTCGCACATGGTGGTCTAGATATCTTCTGTGTTGTTTCATTTTATTATTTCTTCCTTTTTTTTATCTAGTTTAGTACCTTCCCTGTTACCTTTATGGGCAAAGTAATAAAGGAGAGTCGACCTTTCAAAAGCATTATGACCAGCAATAACATCTGTACTGCATCTCCAAGAGTAGAGAAACACGATTCTGAACTACAGCGAAGTGCACTCGGAAATACCGAGTACAGTAATTTCTCATGCAACACTTCCTTCCTGCCAAGGAAACATTTTATATACCTGTGCATTCAGCCCTTGCTGAAATAGAACAAAGGAACGTCAAAACATAGTGTATAGAAAAGGTATTGCACTCCACCCAAAAATTCGATACCGAGATTTCACCGGAAATATATGTTTTAGGGTCCCCTTTATCTAAAAAATGCATTTTCGGAAAAAGGTCCGTGTGTGTGTATGTGTGTGTGTCCATGTGCCTATGAACATGATAACTCAAAAACGAAAAGTCGGTAAAATACCAAACTTGGTATTTAAGTTTAGTATCTTCCAGGGATGCGACACGAAGATTTTCAGGAAAATCCCCCCAACCCCAACTACCCTTTACATGGAACTTTTTTCGAAAATTTTGATTTTCTCACAAATGGCTCTAACGATTTTTATTAAAATTTCGTATATTAAAGATATTAACCAGACAAATAAAATGTATATCTTGAATTTTCTGGGAATAGCCTCTGAAGAGTATTTTATTCTGGATGAATTTAACAAAATTTTGAATAATTGCTTAACCGTAAGAGATGGACAAACACACAATTTATGTTATATACATTTTTTTCGTGGAGTTCATCGTTTTTGAGACATTCCTTTTTTTTTTTTGGTTTCTGCTTTGAAAAACGTATACTTTTCTCATACAGGAATTTGTCAACTCCTGTCCATGCAAACAAAGGAACTTCAGTCACATAGCAACCAGCTTTTGACTTTCACTTTAACGTATGGTACTCCCTTATTTCGCTTCTACTTACAAGGAAGCAAGAAATAAGACTATTTCTGCTATTTTTTCTGATTAGCGTGAAGTAAATAGAACTATAAGGCTTTTAAGAATAATTTGTTGCAGGGATGTAGATAAAGTCATGTGAATGGTACACATCAGATTTTTTATAGAGAAATGTCTGTATTTGTGAGCAGCATAGCTCAAAACCGAAAAGTCCGTTAAATAGCAAAATCGATATTTAAGTTCAGTATTTTCCAAGGATAGGCGGCGCCGTGGGCGAGTGGTTAGACTGCCTAGCCTCCCATCTAGGCGGCCCGAGTTCGCTACTAAGTGCCCGCATGTGGGATTTGTGGTGGACGAAGTGACGTCTGGAAAGGTTTTCTCCGGTTTCCCCCGCCCTCATTCCACCAATTGCTCAATCAGCACCTTTCCAATGATCACTTGCTTATCATTTACTTGCTCATGTTCATACCTGGCCACGGTAACAGGTTCTCCATTCTGTGGTCTCGTGCCTGTGGCTGCTGACCCCTTCGCATTGGCTTGTAAGTCCTAGGGGGAGTGTCAGTCCTACACATCATTCGAAACGAATCTTCCAAGAATCCGACACGAATATTTTCTAGAAAACCTATCCTCCACCCCAACTCACGAAAAAAAAATTGGAAAATTTTTGCTTTCTCAAAAAAAAATCCGACAGAATCTGTTATATTTAACGTATTTACAGGACAAATAAAATATTTATCTTGAGTTTTCTGGGAAAGACCTCTTTAATATAACTGGTAAACCGCAACAGATAGACAAAAACTCGCCACACAAAAAATGTAGATCCTGTTAAAACACAGAATTTATGTTATATACACATTTTAGGTGAAGTTGGCGGTTTTCGAGATTTTTTTTTTTTTTTTAAGTTTCTCATGGGGGAACCTGTCAACTCCTGGCCACGCAAAGAAACGGACTTCTATCCCATAGCAACCACATTTTAAAACAACTGACAATCGCTTTAGCCTAGTGTGCTCCCTTATTTCCTTATATTTATAAGGAAATACGTAATAAGACCGTTTCTGCTAATAACATGAAGTAGATAGAATAATAATTTCTTACAGAGATGTCATGACATTAGAACACGTGAGATTTGTATCATTAGATCGCAGACATACTCAAACTCGTAATCATTTTTGCCATAAGGAATAATCTGGGGTGGAGAAAAACAATTTGGTTCGATTCCCGATTAGAAAGTAGTGGTTTTTCTCTACTTTCTAATCGGGAATCGAACCTACTTTGCACACACGGTATTTGCTCTAACAAGTTCGGGACCGGCTTTGAACTAATTGATACTTGATCATTCTTTCCAAGTCCTTTCGAAATAAGTTGTTGGGTAAGGAATTTTAAGTCCGGTATAATGTAGAGTCAAGCTTAAACATTTTGCCTTCGCCATTTCCTTTGTATCTAAAACAAAATGTGTACTACAGATTTTTTCTGAGAAGGCTGAATTAGTAACATAAACTTTCACATGAATAGCTTCTACACTGACTAATAAATGATGGAGACTCCACAGCTATTTACTGAAATGCTGTTGCTTTACCTGAGAAAATGAATGAATCGTTTAACCAAGACACAGGATTTAGTAACTCACCTGGAAAGAAAAAGATAAAATTGTTATTTTAGAATGAAATGTTGATATTATTATTATCATCATCATCATTGCTTTCTCCACACATAGTAAGTACATAGTACATAGAGAAGGTATTGTATTACACCCAAAAGTTCGATTCCGAGATTTCACCTGAAACAACGCCTGTTGGGTGCCCATGAATCCAAAACAAGCATTTCAATAAAAAGATCCGTGTGTGTGTGAGCATAGCTCAAAAACAAAAAGTCCGTTAAATACCGAACTTGATATTTCAATTCAGAAGCAAGATGAGGCTTTTCAAGAATACTCCCCAACCCCTAACTACCCTTTACATGGAAAAAAATTACGAAAGTTTTGGTTTTCTCAAAAGAGACTACAGTTTTGATTAAAATGTGTGATATTTATAATATTCACATCAGAAACCATATATATATATATATATATATATATATATATATATATATACATATCTTGAATTTTCTGGTAAAGCTTCTGAAACCTCTTTATTCTGAATGGAATTTAACATAGCTTGTAAACCGTAAGTGATAGTTAAACATTTACCACACATAAAATGTGGATCTCGTTAAAACACATAATTTACGTCATTTACATTTTTTTGGTGAAGATGACCGTTTTCGAGATATTCCTTGTTGTTGGTTGTCGTACGGGAACTGTCAACTCCTGGACGTGCAAAGAACGGATTTCAACTACTTAGCAACCAGCTTTTAAAGCATTTGACTGTCAGTTTAGCCTAGTGTATTCTCTTATTCCCCTATACTTATAAGGAAGTAAATAAGACGTTTCTGCTAATGTTTATCTCGATTAGCATGAAGTAGAACAATACTAAGCCTCCGCGGTTGAGTGGTCAGCGAGCAGAGTTTTAATTCGGAGGTTCCGGGTTCGATTCCCGACTGGGGCGTGGAAGGTTTCTTTAACCAGAATTATTCCCTATCCCTCACAGAGTCTGGAAGCATGAATGTGAGCATTTAAGGAAAATAAAACTATTTAAACGCAATATAAATAACCTACAGACAACGAGTTGTTTCTAATGCAAAATGAAGCAATTAATAATAGTAATAATAATAATAATAATAATAATTTGTCATAGAGATGTAGAGAAAGTCATGTGAATGAAACACATCAGATATTATTATAATATTACTGTTATTAACGTTGTGTTTAAAAGTACCAAATAGTCCCAGTTTACTATTTCTATTCCTAGATACCCAGGACCTAAAGCGTTTATTTCTCGCCGACTGCAGCACTTACAGACGGCATCTTCAAGTAGCTGAGGGTTATCTTGAAAGGTGACCTACTTCTCGCTAACTCTCCCTGCCAAAGATCGTCCGCTTCGTCCAGTCAATCAGACACCGAATGTTTTCTGCCTTCCTCCTCCTTTACTCCGATTTACTTTTATTATTATTTATGTTTTACCTTCCCTATACGTACTATGTACATAGTGTATAGAGAAGGTATTGCACTCTACCCAAAAATTCGATACCGAGATTTCACCGGAAATATAAGTTTTAGGGTCCCCTGTATCCAAAAAAAGCATTTTCAGAAAAAGGTCCGTGAGTCTGTGAACACGATAACTCAAAAACAAAAACTCGGTAAAATACCAGACTTTGTATTTATGTTTAGTATCTCCTAGGATTGAGACACAAATATTTTGAGAAAAATCCCCCCACCCCTAACCACCCTTTACTTGGAAAACTTTTAGAAAATTTAGATATTCTCAAAGACGAATCTAACAATTTTGATTTAATATCGTATATTAAAGATATTTACCTGACAAATAAGATTTATATCTTGAATTTTCTGGGAATAGTCTCTGAAGACTACTTTATTCTGGATGAATTTTACGGAATTTTGCATAACTGCTAAACCGTAAAAGATAGACAAATACTTACCACACAAAAATTGTAGATCAAGTTAAAACACACAACTTGTCATATACAGTATTTTTTGTGGAGTTGGTCGTTTTTGAGATATTCCTTATTTTTGGTTTCAGCTTTGAAAAACTTATACTTCTCTCATACAGGAATTTGTCAACTCGTGTTCATACACACAAACGAACTTCAGTCACATAGCAACCAGCTTTTGACTGTCACTTTAACCTATGGTACTCCCTTATTTCTCTTCTACTTACAAGGAAGCAAGTAATAAGACTATTTTTGCTAATTTTTTCTCGATTACCATGAAGTAAATACAAGAATATGTTTTTTAAAAATAATTTGTTGCAGAGATATAGAGAAAGTCATGTAAATGGAACACAACAGATTTTTTTTTTTTCAATGAAATCTCCGTTTAGCTCGATACACTTTTCTCAGCGTTTGTTCGTCGCCCTCCGTGGTGTAATGGTTACCATGCTAACTTCATATACCCAAGGTCGAGGGTTCAAACCCGGTGGAGGACGATGGGCGTTACACTCCTTAGCATGGCTTCCTGCGGAAGGGAAGTAAAGCCGCAGGTACCCTGTCGTCGTAGATTTATGGCACGTAAAAGAACCTCAATCCTAATACAGAGGCCTCTGATCAAAATTAGGCAGTCTTTCTCGCCCAGTATATAATGGGACGCTAAGGCCCTTAGCAGTTCAAAAGCGTCCATAAATAAAAACGGCATTTCATTTCAACGTTTCTCCAACTGTTATAAACGTTCCAAAAGGTAGGATTTCGGAAGGCGTGAATCGGTTTCCGCCGAGTCACTTTTTCAAGTTTGGAAATAAGAAAAGGTCACTGGGGGCCAAATCTATGAATTCGGTGGATGATGTAATTTTACAATTTGCGCTATCAAAACTGCGCAGGTTTGCATCTTGACATTGCCTTGATGGATGATTGCTTCCGTGATCTTGAGGTGGTGTGATTTCCTTGGTTTTCTGGATTAAGGACAAAAAATGCACTTTAGTGTGTCTGACCCGTTTAATGAACTTGCTGAGGTGATGACGCTCTGGTTTTCTAGATTAAGCACAAAAAGTGCATTTTAGGGGAATGGTCCCTTTAGTAAACTTGCTGACGCCCTGGTTTTCTAGATTAAGCACAAAAAGTGCATTTTAGGGGAATGGTCCCTTTAGTAAACTTGCTGACGCCCTGGTTTTCTAGATTAAGCACAAAAAGTGCATTTTAGGGGACTGGTCCCTTTAGTAAACTTGCTGACGCCCTGGTTTTCTAGATTAAGCACAAAAAGTGCATTTTAGGGGAATGGTCCCTTTAGTAAGCTTGCTGACGCTCTGGTTTTCTAGATTAAGCACAGAACATGCACTTTAGGGGACTGGTCCCTTTAGTAAACTTGCTGACGCCCTGGTTTTCTAGATTAAGCACAAAAAATGCACTTTAGGTGACTGGTCCCTTTAGTAAACTTGCTGACGCCCTGGTTTTCTAGATTAAGCACAAAAAATGCACTTTAGGGGACTGGTCCCTTTAGTAAACTTGCTGACGCCCTGGTTTTCTGGATTAAGAACAGAAAATGCACTTTAGGGGACTGGTCCCTTTAGTAAACTTGCTGACGCCCTGGTTTTCTAGATTAAGTACAGAACATGCACTTTAGGGGACTGGTCCCTTTAGTAAACTTGCTGACGCTCTGGTTTTCTAGATTAAGCACAGAAAATGCACTTTAGGGGAATGGTCCCTTTAGTAAACTTGCTGACGCCCTGGTTTTCTAGATTAAGCACAGAAAATGCACTTTAGGGGAATGGTCCCTTTAGTAAACTTGCTGACGCCCTGGTTTTCTAGATTAAGCACAGAAAATGCACTTTAGGTGACTGGTCCCTTTAGTAAACTTGCTGACGCCCTGGTTTTCTAGATTAAGCACAGAAAATGCACTTTAGGGGACTGGTCCCTTTAGTAAACCTGCTGACGTCCTGGTTTTCTAGATTAAGCACAGAAAATGCACTTTAGGGGACTGGTCCCTTTAGTAAACTTGCTGACGTCCTGGTTTACTAGATTAAGCACAGAAAATGCACTTTAGGGGACTGGTCCCTTTAGTAAACTTGCTGACGCCCTGGTTTTCTAGATTAAGCACAGAAAATGCACTTTAGGGGAATGGTCCCTTTAGTAAACTTGCTGACGCCCTGGTTTTCTAGATTAAGCACAGAAAATGCACTTTAGGTGACTGGTCCCTTTAGTAAACTTGCTGACGCCCTGGTTTTCTAGATTAAGCACAGAAAATGCACTTTAGGGGACTGGTCCCTTTAGTAAACTTGCTGACGCCCTGGTTTTCTAGATTAAGCACAGAAAATGCACTTTAGGGGTATGGTCCCTTTAGTAAACTTGCTGACGCTCTGGTTTTCTAGATTAAGCACAGAACATGCACTTTAGGGGACTGGTCCCTTTAGTAAACTTGCTGACGCCCTGGTTTTCTAGATTAAGCACAAAAAATGCACTTTAGGTGACTGGTCCCTTTAGTAAACTTGCTGACGCCCTGGTTTTCTAGATTAAGCACAAAAAATGCACTTTAGGGGACTGGACCCTTTAGTAAACTTGCTGACGCCCTGGTTTTCTGGATTAAGAACAGAAAATGCACTTTAGGGGACTAGTCCCTTTAGTAAACTTGCTGACGCCCTGGTTTTCTAGATTAAGTACAGAACATGCACTTTAGGGGACTGGTCCCTTTAGTAAACTTGCTGACGCTCTGGTTTTCTAGATTAAGCACAGAAAATGCACTTTAGGGGAATGGTCCCTTTAGTAAACCTGCTGACGTCCTGGTTTTCTAGATTAAGCACAGAAAATGCACTTTAGGGGACTGGTCCCTTTAGTAAACTTGCTGACGTCCTGGTTTTCTAGATTAAGCACAGAAAATGCACTTTAGGGGACTGGTCCCTTTAGTAAACTTGCTGACGCCCTGGTTTTCTAGATTAAGCACAGAAAATGCACTTTAGGGGAATGGTCCCTTTAGTAAACTTGCTGACGCCCTGGTTTTCTAGATTAAGCACAGAAAATGCACTTTAGGTGACTGGTCCCTTTAGTAAACTTGCTGACGCCCTGGTTTTCTAGATTAAGCACAGAAAATGCACTTTAGGGGACTGGTCCCTTTAGTAAACCTGCTGACGTCCTGGTTTTCTAGATTAAGCACAGAAAATGCACTTTAGGGGACTGGTCCCTTTAGTAAACTTGCTGACGTCCTGGTTTACTAGATTAAGCACAGAAAATGCACTTTAGGGGACTGGTCCCTTTAGTAAACTTTCTGACGCCCTGGTTTTCTAGATTAAGCACAGAAAATGCACTTTAGGGGAATGGTCCCTTTAGTAA
This sequence comes from Hymenopus coronatus, assembly GCA_030762935.1. NCBI lineage: Eukaryota > Metazoa > Arthropoda > Insecta > Mantodea > Hymenopodidae > Hymenopus > Hymenopus coronatus. The sequence goes on from CM060885.1 coordinate 79,989,350, forward strand.
ACTTGCTGACGCCCTGGTTTTCTAGATTAAGCACAGAAAATGCACTTTAGGTGACTGGTCCCTTTAGTAAACTTGCTGACGCCCTGGTTTTCTAGATTAAGCACAGAAAATGCACTTTAGGGGACTGGTCCCTTTAGTAAACTTGCTGACGCCCTGGTTTTCTAGATTAAGCACAGAAAATGCACTTTAGGGGACTGGTGCCTTTAGTAAACTTGCTGACGCCCTGGTTTTCTAGATTAAGCACAGAAAATGCATTTCAAGGTGACAACCTTCTTCAGTAAAGTTTATAAGGTATAACGCCCCTGGCTTTGTAAATTAAGGGCATAAAAAGCGTTTTATTAGGCTAGACGTCTTCAGTAAAAATTTTGAGGATTGATGCTAATGATTTTGTGAATTCGGGACAGATAATATCCCTAATTGTTTTTTAGGGGCCAGTCCTCTTCAGTAAAATTGTTGAAGGGTTGATGCGTCCTGGCATTTTACTTTCTCTAGCCCCGTACGTACAATGTATTGAATTGTATTGTATTCCACCCAAAAATTCGATGTCGAGGTTTCACCGGAAATTCATGTTTTAGGACCCCCTGAGTAAAAAAAAAAAAATTCAGAAACAGGTCCGTGTGTGTGTGTGTCTGTCTGTCTATCTGTCTATGTGCGTCAGTGGACAACATAGCTCAAAAACAAAAAGACGGTTAAATACCAAACTTGGTATTTAAGTTTGGTATCTTCCAAGAATGCGACACGATTTTCAAGAAAATCCCTTCATCCCTAACTACCCTTTATAAATTTTTGGAAATTTTGTTTTTCTTAAAAATGGCTCAAACGATTTTGATTAAAATATCACATATTAAAGCAATTTCTATCACAAATAAAATTTATATCTTGAATTTTCTGGGAATAGCTTCTAAAGGCCTGTTTGTTCTGGATAAATTTTGCTTAATTTTGAATAACTAGCAAACCGTAAGAGATAGAAAAGAACTTACTGTGCAAAAAATGTAGATCTCGTTAAAATACACAAATTACGTCATTATTTTCGTGGAACTTATCCTTGTTATTAGCTTCAGTTGTGAAGTACTTATACTTGTCAAAGGCGGGAGAGTTCCTTTTTCTTTTGGTCTACACCTGGCTAAGCAAAGAGGTGATTTGCAATGACAATCGCATAACGACAGCTTTTAAAATATTTGACTATCACTTTAGCCTAGTGCATTCCCTTAGTTCCAGTCTACTCATAAGGAACTAAGTAATAATAAAATTCTGCTAATGTTTATCTCGATTAGCATGGTGTTAAAAGAAGAAATATCTTTTGTAAGACGTTTGTTTGTAGAGTAGCTAGAGAAAGTCATGTGAGTGTAACACATCAGATTTTTAAATTAGGAACAGAAAATGTGTAATGAAATAGTTATGTAAACAGGAAAATCCAAAACTTACTGTAGTTTAGGCAATTTTGACTTTTGTGTTTTATTTGGCATTCTTCTTTCTGTGATTTCTTCGTGCTGTTAAGCGTGTAGTAATCCTCGATCCATTTCTTGTCCTCTATTCAATTTTTACCTTCTCTACACGTACTATGTATACATAATGTATAGAGAAGGTATTGCACTCCACCCAGAAATTCGATACCGAGATTTCAGCGGTAATATATGTTTTAGGATCCCCTTTACCTAAAAAAAGCATTTTCGGAAAAAGGTCCGTGTGTGTGTGTCCGTATGCCTGTGAACACGATAACACAAAAACGAAAACTCGGTAAAATATCAAACTTGGTATTTAAGTTTAGTATCTTCCAGGGATGCGACACGAAGATTTTGAGAAAAATCACCCCACCCCCAACTTCGCTTTACATGGAACTTTTCTCGAAAATTTTGATTTTCTCAAAAATGGCTCTAACGATTTTGATTAAAATTGTGTATATCATATATTTACCTGACAAATAAAATGTATATCTTGAATTTTCTGGGAACAGCCTCTGAAGAGTACTTTATTCTGGATGAATTTTACGGAATTTTGAATAACTTCTTAATTGTAACAGATGGAAAAAACTTATTACGCGAAACATGTAGAGCACATAAAAACACACAATTTATGTTATATACATTTTTTTCGTGGAGTTCATCGTTTTTTAGATATTCATTGTTTTTTGTTTCTGCTTTGAAAAACTTATACTTTTCTCATACAGGAATTTGTCATTGCTGTCCATACAAACAAAGGAACTTCAGTGTAATAGCAACCAGCTTTTGACTATCACTTTAACCTATGGTACTGCCTTATTTCACTTCTACTTACAAGGAAGCAAGTAATAAGACTATTTCTGATAAGCATGAAGTAAAGCTTTTTAAGAATAATTTGTTGCAGAGATGTAGAGAAATTCATTTGAATGGTACACAAGATTTTTTACCATTCTTCTTATTGCAGACGCTTTATCCCTTAGTGACTAATTTCTCAAAGTATTTCAAATAAATCGGGTCTTTCTCTATATGTTTTACGTTCCGATCTTGCTTCCAAAAACTGTTTGTTTTTTCTTTATTCCGACATAGAGACATTTTAGTTTCTTTTGTTTGGTTTTACTATAATGCGTGTCCGTAAAGTATCATTTCGTTCTACCGCCACCGCAACGCCAGCATCTAAGTACTACTCATGCGCACTCGTCTCTTAGGTTCTGTCCACTGACGCCACTACAGCCGGATCATATTGTGTTTACAGTTGTTAGTAATTATTCAAAATGTTTAAGACAGTTGCTAATCCCACCGGCTGCGAAGTGCGCTCCTTAAGCCGGCCGAAAGTCATCGTGAAGTTGTACTGTGAAAATTTAATGGCATATAGAATGCTAAAAAGTAGGTTAGGAAATTCAATGATGGATGATGCAGTGTTCACGACAAAGGACGGAGTGGGCGGCCTTCTGTTGTCACTGGTGATTTATTTGAGCAAGTGAATGAAGAAATTCGTGAAAGCAGATGGTTCGCAATAAAAATGCTTTGTGATATCTTTTCACAAAACACGGTGTTCACTGGCAGGAGATTTCTTTGAATAAAACACAAAATTTGAATCCTCGTTAAAACAAATATCTGTACAATGTCTCAAAATATATTATACACAAACAAATGCTCTGAAAACAAACATTTTATGTACTTCCTTCAAAACCGGTATTTACGTTCCGGACAGGCCTCGTATATCACAAAAGGGTCAAATTCTGTTACGCATAGCTGATTACCGCAACATCTGGTGCGGATAGATCATCTATACAACTTGAGCCCTAATGCTGAAATTTGAAAAGCATTTGCCGCATTCCACACGTTTGGTAAAAACGACATTTTAAATCTAAACCGCGCTTTTACATGTATTTTATTCTGCATGTAAATGTCAGCGCACACGCAAACATTGGTTTGTAATTTGTGACCTGGGAGAATATATTTCAGAACTAAGAGCTCATTGATTAGGAATTTAAACAAGCACAACTTGCGAGCATGCGCAGCCTATACGTACCACATTAATCATGTTATTCATTCGCTTTGATGCGTACCGTTGTATGACGTTGCACAATAGCAATTGATGGGCCTGTGTAGGAGTCCCGCCCGCGGCCTTAATAAGGGCACCGTCTGGTGGAAGAGTTTCAAACTATTGGTGGCTCAAAAACCGCAGGTCCCTCTCTGCCTGTTTCCATTTTAATTAAAACGCTCTGCAAGTGCGGAAATGTCGGCAGAGGAGAGAGAGAGAGAGAGAGCAGGATAGAAAGGAAAATGAAAAAGCTGACTGAAAAGGAATCGAAAAATTGGAAATGCTATGCCACCACAAAGCTTCCAGTTAACTTTTGTTTGAGCAATTATTAAAATCGGACTGGCAGGGCAATAACACTTGGGCTTCCCGCAGCCACAAGGGGGGGGGGATTTCGGTAACAGAAATTAAAATTGTTTTTGACAGAAATTTCTAATATTAGGATAAATTGAGAACTTTTGAGGCGATAAATGAGATACCCATACAGGACGTGATCCCGATTTCGCACTGTTCCTTAAATCCATGGCAAGATTTTCTTTCATAGATGTCATACCACTGCAATTCGAATATTAAAATTTGAAAACCTTAATTAGCCTCGTAGTAATAATAACAATCAGTTTTATTAATTATTTAAATATATACGTAAGAAGTTAATATTTAATAAGTTGTATGCATAGGAACCAATAAGCCAGTTGTTTACTTAAAAGTTACTCAGAATCATGACGCCAGACTGGATAGAGGGGTGAGAAGTTGCTTCTTTTGTGAAGGTCACGTTCGAGTTCAGTATAAGGGGAAACCACAGTTTAAAGCACACAAGGGGGCTTCTTCTTTTTATTCGTGGTATCACGTGATTATTATGACGCATTCTGGGAGATTTGCAATGGTTTTTAGGTAATGATGGTGTCATTTTGGCAGACCTTCCAACCAATCAGAAAGAAGCCACCATGACACCATTTTTTGTATATAAGAAGTGAGGTTTGGCATATCGAGGTCGTTTGCTAAGAATTCACCCGTGAGAGAGGTAACGTCGTCGTTTGCTAAGAATTCGCCCATTTGCGAGGCAAGGTCGCTAGTTAAGAAGTTCGCGAAGTAAGTTTATTATAATAAGAAACTGTGTGTGAAGTAAAGTAACGTCGCTCACCTATTAAACAGTCGGCCCGTGATTAGGTGAAAGTGAATTGTGCCATGTACTCAACTAAAACGTATAATTGAAAGTATTTGTGAGTAGGTGTTAAAGAACATCAGTCAGCAGTATAAAGGGTATAACCAGGTGCTTGTCTTCAAAACTCCTTTAGAATAAACAGCAGTAAAATGTTACAAGTGTTTTCTTAACAATTACAAGATCACTCCTACAACTCCTCCCACTAGCCAAATCCAGGCCTGGGAGAGTCAAGGTTCGTGCAAGACTGAGCAACGCCGTGGCAACCCATCCCAGAAGAGCTTCAGTACCAGGTACGTGAGTGTAGGGGAGTTGATTGGAAGTGACAGTTACGTTGCACACAAGCACCCAAAGGTAAAATCAACAAACTAAAATGCTCTCGCATATGGCTCGTAACGTGCACCACTAACAACGCATTGACATCCCCGCTGCAAATTAATTAAGAATTTGATCACAAAACAGCAGAAAATAATGAAGTAATGGTTCATTTTTTTCACACAAGCCGTGTGTAGGACACAAGATCGATAGTTTGAGTCAGACTGAAAAATTCATTGCCATAGCAAGGATCTCCTGGTCTCTGAGATACTATATCAACATACCAGCATATCACTAGACTCTCCATTTAAACTCGCGCCCCAGCTCAAACCCGACGGAGGTCGATGGTTTTTGAGACGTTAAAGTCCTTAGTATGGTTCCCTTCGGAAGGGAAGTAAAGCCATGAGTTTCGTATCGAAGATTTAGGGCACATAAAAGAACCTCAAGCCTGATAGAGAAGCCTCTGAGCAAAATTAAGCGATTTTTCAATAGGATGCTGAGAACCACAGCAGTTAAAGAACGTCTATAAGTAATACTCCATTTCATTTTCATTTCATTTCATTTAAAATCGCAGTTTTCCGGTAAACCACAAGGTGATATGAAATTATTTTGAAATGACATACCTCAAAGCCGACTTTCTGGATTTGATTCATGATTAAAATTCCTTCTATTGGATTGCATTTTTCAGTCTGACACAACCTAACCAACTTGTGTCCCTCAAACAGCTTGTGAGATAATACAATTAATTAACATTAATTGACCTAATTGTTGGTTAAACTATGAAGCAGGGAAATAAAATTACTTACATGTATTTATGACAGGCCTCCAGCTTCTCGTGTGCAAGTACTAGCTCTATACTGAACATACTACCCTCTAGTGATGCACACTAACTCCTATCTCACATTGAGTATCTTACATATGGTGAATGGCCAAGTATTGCTCCCATTAGAGTAATGAGGGTGCAACATCTTCTGGATTTGGTGGACGTAAGAAGCGTTTGTGTAGGGCGTAGGTAATGGTTAAACATATCCATATTTTGTCAGATTTTCCCCTCTTAACATGCATTTATGAAACATGTTGGAAACTCGTGGTTTGTAATAGTATTCGGATTTTATGAAGAAGCGAGCTTCAAATTGCACGAGAATCGATAAAATATTTTACGTATGTTACCATTTTCACGCACATACAGGATGTCCTAAAATTCAAACTCACAAATTGGCAGGATTGTAGAGGGGTCCTAGATAATCAATTTAGAGAACCTATTGTCTCTTTTGCTAAATGTCAAAATTATGCCATATTTCCTGGAAGCACATTGATGACCTATAATTAAAAGTATGTGAACGTGTGAGTTCTATTTCAATTCATAAAACCTCATTTGTGTGTCTGTAGTCGAAGGAATGTATACTGGGGCACAATCAATTTGATATTTAAAATTACTGGCCTTGTAACTGCCAGTGTACACAGTGTACACTTTTGATAACAGCTGGATTAATTCAGAATATATATAGTTAGCCAAAATTCTCCACAAAACATAATGGTGGGCGAGTCGTTATAGCGCTGCGCATCAAATCCCGCCATATAAAGATCGCACCGCTTCTGAAGTATCCATCTTTTAATATTCTCATTAGAACAGCAGTAATACCTTAGTTTACATTTCTGTTTATATCTTTGTTTTTCTGGAAATGCAAACCGAACTGAACTTCAATTGGTCACACATCGGACGACTTTTAAAATAGTTAACTATCGCTTTAGCCAGATCTATTCTATTATTTTCCTTCTACTTATAAGAAGCTAATACAACCATTTCTTCTAATATTTATATCAAAATACCACGATGTAGGTAAACGAAGGATATTTTGTAATAATAGTTTGTACAGAGTCAGTGATTGGAACACATTATATGTTTTCCTCACGTTGGTCCATAAAGTTATAACTTGCTATTTTTACGTGTATGTCTTCTGTTTATTTGACTATCGTGCAAAATAGTTATTTATAATTGAAGAGCGTAAACTTATGGTTTCTGATTCAAGCGGGAATATTGTGAAACGAAACGTAGTCGAGTTTTACAACCACTCAATAATAATAATAATAATAATAATAATAGTGATAATATAATAATAATTTAATAATAACAGTCATAATGATATTAATAATAATAGTAATAATAACAATAATAGTAATAATATAGTAATAATTTAATAATAATAGTACTAATAATAGTAATAATAACAATAGTAATAACATAATAATAAAATAATAATCAAATTAATAATAAAATAATAATAGTAGTAAAATATTAATAATAAAATAATAATAATAAAATAATAATAATAAAATAATAAATAATAAAATAATAATCATAATAATAAACATAAAACGATAATAATAAAATAATAATAATAATAATAATAATAATGATAATAATAAAATAATAGCAATAATAACATAATAATCATTATAATAGTAATAAGAATAGTAATAATAATACAAATAATAATACTAATAATAATAATAATAATAATAATAATAATAATAATAATAATAATAAACAACTTTACGCTCGCGTATCATACAGTGTTTTTTCTACGAGAATTCTCTGATATTAAAAAAAAAACTTAAAGAAACGAAAGATAATGTAAATTTGAGGTTAAGTTTGAGGCACTCACCCCTTCCTTCTTTATTTCGGATTGCTGGGTACGATGAAGGTACGGTTATAGCAGGTTATTGTTTCTCTGTCATGTACTTCGAGAAAATGATAGATTTTGATAATTATGATATCCCTAGAGCTGCGAAATAAGCAGAATCAAATTTCCCATGTGATAAATCCTGAGAAGTTTACGAGGCTTAACATGAGAACTTCATGAAGTGGTGTCTGTTGATCAGTGATGTATACACACTAGTATCTTCAACAAAATTACTTTACGCTTGCTGCATGCGGCGTGGATTCTGTAAAATTCAATTTTGCTACCTGAACTACATATCTGTAATAAATTATTATTCAAAAGCTTATTCTTCAAGCTGATCGAGACAAACATTAGAAGCAATTGTCCTTATTACTTGGTTCCTTGTAAGTAGAAAGAAAAAAACTAATGAATTATATTCGCATGAATTCCTCTAGCTATTCGGCAAACAAATTATTTATCCAAAAGATACATCTGTTATCTACATATTGCTAACCAAGATAAACATAAGTAGAAGGGAAATAAGAAAATGCACAGGCTAAAGCGATAAACTCGTGCTTTAAAAGCAGGTCACTATGTGAAACAATTGGAATTCCAATCTCTTTGCTTGCCAGGAATAAACAAACGAGAAACTAGAACAAAGATGTCTTTTCTGTTTGAGAAAAGTTTAAGGGGCCAAAATTGCAACCAATAATCGAAATATCTCGAAAACGGTTATATCTACAACAAAATATATGAAATATATAATAGTATATATAAGATTCACATTTTTTGTCTAGTAAGTTTTTGTATATGTTTTACGGTCTACCAGTTATACAAAAGCCATCCAGATGAAGAGGTCTTCAGGGACCATTTTTCACAGAAGCACAATTTTTCCATGTATACTGAGGGAAGTTGCGGGTGGGGGATTTTCTTGAAAATCTTCTTGTTGCATTCCTGGAAGATAATGAACTTAAATACCAAGTCTGGAATTTAACGGTCTCTTCGTTTTTGAGCTATGCTGCCCAGAGGCACACACGGACATTTTTCTAAAAATACTTGTTTTGGATTCACAGGTATCAAATCAAGTATTTGCGGTGACATCTCGGTATCAAATTTTGGGTGCAATGCCTTCTCAATACAATATATACAGGGTGTTAATGAACTACACCGAAATAATTTGCGAAATTGTGCACGTGACTGATATAAGTAATTTGAGATCGGCGATGCATGGTCCCCGGATAAACATAACGCAGCTACATAGCATTAAACGTGTGGGTATCAGGTGCTGATAAGTCGGTGTTAAAGGAAAGCAGGCTGAAAATATGGCTTAGAATGTCTTTAAAACTGCTGCCCGAGTATAGAAATTGCGATTTTTAGCAGCTCTTTACTAGCGTTCTCAAGATTTAATGTCGCAAAAATCTGTAAAATCTCGAACTAATCACTTGACAGTGCGACACTGAGCATTCATTAACTACGTTTTTGAGTTATGTAACCAACTCTGAAGGCGTTTTTTCAACTGCTATGGTGGCTTAATGCGTAACGCGGGAAGCTGCTATCCCAAAGGTTATGGGTGTGATTCCTGTCATAGAGTAAATATTTTTTTATTGTTTTCTTCATTCCAGACGAAGTGCCACGATACATGGCGTACTGGCACTTCAGAAACTTAGAGCCGTTGCTTCGACATTTCAATAAACAGGCCATAAGTCTCCTATCTCAAATTACTTATTTAAGTAATCTACATATTCTGTGAAAATATTTCGGTATAGTTCATTAACATCCTGTAAAGAAACTAAAAAGATAATTTTTTCATGAAAAGTTTCGGTACTGTTCAGTCTGCACCGAGAGTTTTGGAAATGCGTTTTGAGGTCCTAGCTGGCTGTGAATATTTGCATCTTTGGGGATATTGATCTGGTTAGCTGCTGTTTCTCTGGCTTCCTTGTTTTTCCGTTTCGCGCGATATGAGATAGGACATTTAACAGCCCCTTCGTCCAAATTACAGGCTTACCACTAAAGCAATTAAGGCAATTTTCGCTTCCTTTTACACCAAGTGCAACAAGATTCCTGGCTTCTATTTGCATTTTCTATCCTCATTATACCACATAAACGGATCTTATAATGCCTCAGAAATCTATAACTCAGCGGAAAGTTAATTTCGGGCTTTAGTTAATGCATTTCTTCCTTCGCTTTACAGTACCTTATTTATTTTTATTACTACCATTTGTCTCTCCGTGTTCTGTAGTGCACACTACTGGCTTCAATATTTCTTTATTTCTTTTTAATTAAATTGAACCACTTTCCTATTTTTCCACCTCAGTACCATACAAACGATACTGTAATTTTGTGGTAAAAGAATCTTATGTGTTTTATTCAAATTACTTTCTCCTCATCTCTGTAACAAACTATTCTTAAAAAATATAAAATTCTATTTATTTCATAATGATCAAAAAAAAAAATTATACCAAATAGTCTTATTACTTGCTTCCTTGTAAGTAGAAGCGAAATATGGGAGTAGCATAGGTTAAAGTAATAGAAAAAAGCTTGTTTCTATGTGACTGAAGTTCCTTTGTTTCTATGGAAAGGAGTTGACAAATTCCTGTATGAGAAAAGTATATTTTTCAAAGCTGAAACCAAAAATAAGGAATATGTCGAAAACGATCAACTCCACGAAAAAGTATATTTATCATAAGTTGTATGTTTTAATGTGCTCTACATATTTTGTGTGTTGAGTTTTTGTTCATCTCTTACGGTTTAACAGTTATGCAAAATTCCGTAAAATTCATCCAGATTAAAGTAGTCTACAGAGGCTATTCCCAGAAAATTGAAGATATACATTTTATTTGTCAGCTAAATATCTTTCATATTTCATATTTTAATCAAAATCCTTAGTCATTTTTTGAGAAAATAAAAATTTTCGACAAAGGTTCCATGTCAAGGGTAGTTGGGCTGGGGAGCATTTTCTTGAAAATCTTCGTGTCGCATCCTTGGAAATACCAAACATAAATACCAAGTTTAGTATTTAACGGTCTTTTCGTTTTTGAGCTATGCTGTCCACAGACTCATAGACACACACGTACCTTTCTTCAGAAATGCCTTTTTTGGATTAAGGGGGACCCAAAACAAGTATTTCCGGTGCATTACAATACCTTTTCTATACACTATGTACATAGTACGTGTGGAGAAAGTAAAAGTGGTTTCAGTTTTTAAATACTTAAACACATAATTTGTCAACTCCTGGCAATGCAAAGTAAGGGATTTCAACCACATTGCAACCAGCTTTTAAAGATTTGACTGTCATTTTAGCCTATTTCCCTTCTACTTACAGGAAAGCAAATAATATGACTATTTCTGCTAATGTTTATCTCGATTGGCATGAAGCATTAAGAAGAATAAGCTTTTTACTTTCTCTACACGTACTATGTACATAGTGTATAGAGAAGATATTGTAACGCACCCAAAAATTCGATACCGAGATTTCACCGGAAGTACTTATTTTGGGTCCCCCTGAATACAAAACAAACCATTTTTACAAAAAGGTCCGTGTGTGTGTGTGTGTGTGTGTGTGTGTGTGTGTGTCCGTGTGTCTGTAGACGGCATAGCTCAAAAACTAAATGATCATTAAATTCAAAACTTGGTATTTAAGTTTGGTATCTTGCAAGGATGCGACACGAAGATTTTCAAAAAAATCTTCCATTCCCAACTGCCCTTTATATTGAACTTTTTTCGAAGATTTTGATTTTGTCAAAAATAACTTTAACGATTTTGATTAAAATGTCAAATATTAAAGATATTTATCTGACTAATAAAATGTATATCTTGAATTTCCTGGGAATAGCCTCTGAAGACTACTTTATTCTGGATGAATTTTACAAAATTTTGCATAACTGGCAAACCGTAAGAGATGGACAAAAAATTAACGCACAAAAAATGTAGAGCACATTAAAACACACAATTTATGTTATATTTATGTTTTTGCCATATTCCTTATTTTTGGTTTCAACTTTGAAAAATTATACTTTCTCTTACAGGAGTGTGTCAACTGTCCATACAAACAAAAGAACTTCAGTCACATAGCAAACAGCTTTTGACTATCAGTTTAGCCTGTAATTAATACTCCCTTATTTCCCTCCTACTAACAAGAAAGTAATTAGAGAATTTGGGCTATTTTTTTTTTTCGATTAGTATGAAGTAATTAGAAGCATAAGCTTTTTAACAACCATTTTTACTGAGATGTAGAGAAAATCATGTGAATGGAATACATGAGTTTTTTTTTTTTTTTTTTTTTTTCTAGAGTTAACCTTTTCCGAGATATTGTTATTGGTTTTAATTTTATATAGATGTACTTTTCCAAAGCGGGAAGTCAACAATCGTTTCATCGGTTTTATTTTATCCGTGAATGCAATAGAGAATAAATTCATTGGTTTGAACGTTTAAAAGATTTAAGTCCCTCTTTAGTCTAAGCAAGTAATAAGACAAATTCCCCCACACTCAACTGCCCTTTACATTGAACTTTTTTTGAAAATTTTGATTTTCTCAAAAATGACTAACGATTTTGATTAAAAGACTGTATATTAAAGATATTTACCTGACAAATAATATGTATATCTTGCATTTTCTGGATGAATTTTACGAAATTTTGCATAACTGCTAAACCGTAGGAAATCGACAGAAACTTACCACACAAAAGATGTGAGCACATCAAAACACACAATTTATGTTATATAATATTTTCAGTAGTTTATTATTTTTGAGATATTCCTTGATTTTGGTTTCAGATATGAAAAACTTATACTTTTCTCACACTTTTCTCTACACGTAGTAAAAAATAAGCAGAAATCATCTTATTACTTGCTTTTTTGTAAGTAGAAGCGAAATAAGAGAGTACCATAGGTTAAAGTGATAGTCAAAAGCTGGTTGATATGTGACTGAAGTTCCTTTGTTTGTATGGACAGCAGTTGACAAATTCCTGTATGAGAAAAGTATATTTCTTCAAAGCTGAAACCAAAAACAAGGAATATCGCATAAAAGATCTGCTCCACGAAAAAAATATGTAAAAATATGAATTGTGTGTTTTAATGTCCTCTACATTTTTTGTGTACTAAGTTTCTGTCCAATTCTTTCGGTTTAGTAGTCAAAAAATTCCGTAAAATTCATTCAGAGGCTATTCCCAGAAAATTCAAGATATACATTTTATTTGTCATGTAAATATCTTTAATATGCGATATTTTAATCAAAATCGTTAGAACCATTTTTGAGAAAACACAATTTTCAAAAAAAGTTCCATGTAATGGGTAGTTTCGGGTGGGGAGATTATTCTAAAATCTTCATCCCTGGAAGATACTAAACTTAAATACTAAACTTAAGTTTGGTATTTTAGCGACTTTTCGTTTTTGAGTTCGTGTTCACAGACACACGGACACACACACGGACCTTTTTCTGAAAATACTTTTTTTGGATACAGGGGACCTTAAAACATATATTTCCGGTGAAATCTCGGTATTAAATTTTTTGGTGAAGTGCATTACCTTTTCTATACACTATGTACATAATACTGTAGAGAAATAAAAATAGAGACTTTCTTACAATATTCATAAACTTCAAAAGCAGTGTACAGTGACTTCAATATTCCTTCCTAAAAGAAAAGAAATTGAGTTTTTTTGTTACCTCCCGAATCTAAACATTGGAAAAAGTGTGGGCTTTGAATTCCCATTAGTAGTTGGGTTCTGAAAGGCAAGAAAACTGCTAACCAAAGAGAAAGATAAAGTGATATAACAAGGAAGAGGAGAAATATTGTTTTTGGCCGTGAAGGAGCGTTAGCGAACAGAAGGAGGAGGAGAAACAGAAAGGGCCCAGAATAAGATGTTGGAAAACAAAAGTGAACGAGTATGTGAAGTGGGCAAGGGAAGTAGGAATGTGCTCGAAATTCAATTTTCTTTCTGGTCGGACCCGGGGAGGGAGGTCAATACCAAATTGGTCGGCTTCTCTACTAATGAACGCGCCTGCCAGCAGGAACGGTTCCATGATGAAGAGTTGCTTAGGCCCTAAACGGACCTTGTGCTCCAGAGAAAAGCGAATGCTAAAGTACTTAACAAGAAGCGAATTTGGATGTAGAAAGTAAGATCAAAAAAGAAATAAGGCTTTGAGACCTAAACACGGGCACCTCAGCAAATAAGCGATGGACGGTAAGTGCTGTACTGTGCTTCACCAGTAATATGAATGTGGACAAAAATCCGATGTGTTCCATTTACTTGGCTTTCTCCACAGCTCTACAACAATTTATTGTTAAAAATCTTATGCCTATTTTTACTTCATGATAATCGAGAGAAGAAAAACTAGCAGAAATAGTCTTATTACTTGCTTCCTTGAAAGTAGAAGCGCAATAAGGGAGTACCATAGGCTAAAGTGATAGTCAAAAACTGGTTGCTATGAGACTGAATTTCCTTTGTTTGTATGGACAGGAGTTGTCAAATTCCTGCATGAAAAATATATAACCATAAACAAGGAATATCTCATAAACGATTAGCACCTCGAAAAAAACGTATATAACATAGCTTGTGTGTTTTAATGTGCTTCACATTTTTTGTTTGATAAGTTTTTGTGTATCTCATGCGGTTAAGCAACTATGCAAAATTCCGTAAAATTCTTCCAGAATAAAGTAGTCTTCAGAGGCTATTCCCAGAAAATTCAAGATATACATATTATTTGTCAGGTAAATATTTTTATATACGATATTTTAATCAAAATCGTTGGAGCCAATTTTGAGAAAATCACAATTTTCGAAATAAGTTCCACGTAAAGGGTAGTTGGGTGTGGGGGATTTTCTTGAAAATCTTCGTGCCGCATCTTTGGAAGAAACCAAATTTAAATACCAAGTTTGGCATTCAACGGATTTTTCGTTTTTGAGCCACAGACACACACGCGGACCTTTTTCTAAAAATGCTTTTTTGGATTCAGGGGACGCGAAACAGTATTTCCTGTGAAATCTCGGTATCGAACTTTTGGGCGCAATACAATACCTTCTCAATACACTTTGTAGCGAAATTAATAGAGTAAGGTGCTGTAACTTTTTAAATAAGGTTGTGTGTTGATGTGTTTCGCCATTATTTAGTTATGCCTGTTACCTTCTGAATGACTCACGTAGCTGCGTGTAGACAATGAGCACGAAAATTCTACTTGTTCTCTCTCAGCAATTCATGAAATTCTTGACTCGTAGTGTATTGCATTCCACCTAAAACTCGATGTCGAGATTTCACCGGAAATATATGTTCTGAGGTCCCCTGATTCTGAAAAAAATATTTTTAGAAAAAGGTCTGTGTTTGTCTGTGGATAGCATAGCTGAAAGACGAAAGGATTTGGTAATTAGGTTTAGTATCTTCAAAGGATTTGACACGAAGATTTTCAAGAAAATCCCCTCACCACAAACTACCCTTTACATGGAACAATTTACGAAAAGTTTTATTTTCTCAAAGATGGCTCTAACAAGCTTGATTAAAATCTGGTATATTTAAGATATTTACAATGCAAAAAAAAAATCTATATCTTTAATTTTCTGGGAATAGCCTACGAAGAGCTATTTATACTAGATCTATTTTTCTGAAATTTGCGTAACTGGTAAACCGTAAGAGATGGACAAGAACTTACTGCAGGAAAATGTAGATCTCATTAGAACACACACTTTACGCTACATAAATCTTTTTTGTGGAGTTCACCGTTTTCGAGATATTTCTTGTATTGGTTTCAGTTATAAAATAGGCACTTGAACTTTTCTCTTAGCAGAGTTTTTCAACTCCTGGCAATGCAAAGCAGTGGATTTCATCCACATGACAACCAGCTTTGACTATTGTTTTAGCCTAGTGTATTCCATTAATAATTCTACTTATCAAAAAGCATTTTAGCTAATGTTTATTTGGAATAGAATGAAGTAAACAGAACAATAGGCTTTTTAACAATGATTAGTGTTACATAGATGTAGAGAAATTCACATTTTTACTTTCTCTACACGTACTATGTACAGAATTTATAGAGAAGGTATCTTCATGCCCCCAAAAATTCGATACCCAGATTTCATAGGAAATATTTGTTTTGAGGCCCCCTGAATCCAAAAAAATATTTTTAGAAAAATGTCCGTGTGTGTATATGTCTGTCTGTATGTGTATGTGTATGTGTCTGTGTCTGTGCATAGCTCAAAAATGAAAAGTCCTTTATAAACCAAACTTGGTATTTAGGTTTGGTATCTTCCAGGGATGTGACACGAAGATATTGAGAAAATCCTCCCAACTCAAACTACACTTTACATGGGACTTTTTCAAAACTTTTTATTTTCTCAAAAATGGCTCTAAAGATTTTGATTAATATACCGTATATTAAAGCTATTTAGATAACAAACAAACTGTATATTTTGAATTTTCTGGGAATAGCCTCAGAGTGCACTTTATTTTGAGTGAATTTTACGGAATTTGGCATCCGTAAGAGATGGACAAAAATTTGCCACACAGAAAATATAGAGCATGTTAAAACACACAAATTATGTTATATACATTTTTTTCGTGTAGTTGATAGTTTTTGAGATATTCCTTGTTATTGGTTTCAGCTTTGGAAAACATACTTTTCTCGTACAGAATTTGTTAACTCCTATCCATACAAATAAAGGAATTTCAGTCACATAGAAACCAAATTTGACTTTCACTTTAACCTATGGTGCTCCCTTATTTCGCTTCTATTTACAAGGAGGCAAGTAATAAGGCTATTTCTGCTATTTTAATCTCGATTAGAATGAAGTAAATAATAGCATAAGTTTTTAATACTATTTTTTGCTAAGATGTAGAGAAAGTCATGTGAATGCAACATATCAATTTTTTTCCTACTCAAATACTTGTTTGCTTGCTGTGTTTCTATTCTACAAACTTCTGCATATTGTTTTTCTGCACCCAGTAGGTTGGAATCATGAATCATAATTTATGTAAAGCATTTCTTCCTTTAGACAATAGCATGCGATGTTTTTAGTGTGCATCAATATTGCTGAATCGGAAACAGTACTCGCAGGTCTTCCTTACTAGTTTTTAACGTCAGATCCTGAGCAGTCGCTTCTCGTCACGAAACTGTATATTTACATCCCTAGGGAGTGTTTATTGCCTTTGTTCATAGCTGCAACATGCAAACCTTTGCTTCTCTAAGAAAACGTCACAAAATCTCGGACAACTAAACGTGTTTTTACTTTTTCTATATGTACCATGTACATAGCGTATAGAGAAAGATTTGTATTCCACCCAAAAATTCGACACCGAGATGTCACCCGAAATATATGTTTTGAGACCCCCTGAATCCAAAAGATTTTTTTTTAGAAAAATGTCCGTGTATGTGTCTGTGTGTGGTGTGTGTGCGCGCGCGCGCTCTTTTGGGCAACATAGCTCAAAAACGAAAACACCGTTAAAAGTCGAACTTGGTGTTTAAGTCTGGTTTCTTCTGAGGACGCGACACAAAAATTTTCAAGAAAATTCCCCCACCCCAAACTTGGAAAAAATTTCGAAAATTTTGATTTTCTCAAAAATATCTCTAACGATTTTGATTAAAATTTCGTAAATTAAAGATATTTACCCGACAAATAAAATGTATATCTTGAATTTTCTAGAATAGCCTCTGAAGACTCCTTTACTCTGAATGAATTTTACGGAATTTTGCATAACTGCTAAACCGTAAGATATGGACAAAATCTTAACGCACAGAAAATGTACAGCACATTAAAACGCACAATTTATGTCATATTCCTTTTTTTTTTTTTTTTTTCCGTGGAGTTGAACATTTTTAGGATATTCCTGGTTTTTAGTTTCAGGACTGAAGAACTTATACTTTTCTCGTACAGGAATTTGTCAACTTCTGTCCATACAAACAAAGGAATATCAGTCACCCAGCAACCAGCTTTTGACTATCACTGTAATCTATGGTAGTCCCTTATTTCCCTTCTACTTACAAGGAAGCAAGTAATAGGACTATTTCTGCTAATTTTTCTTGATTGTGCTAATTTTTTCTCGATTAGCATGAAATAAATAGAAGCATAAGCTTTCTAACAATTTGTTGCAGAGATATAGAGAAAGTCATGTGAATGGAACATATCCGATTTTTCCTGGAGCTCTCCATTTCCTTATTATTGGTTTCAGTTTTAAAATACGAATTTCAATCACATTGTAACAGCATTTAAAATATTTGACTGTCGCTTTAGCCTAGTGTGTTCCATTTTACTTATAAGGGAATAATTAGCACGTGCGTTTCTGGTAATGAATATCTTGATTAGCTCGAAGTAAAGGATCAGCTTTTGTAAATATATTTTTTGCAGAATAGTTAACAGAAATTCATGTAAATGTAACGCACGAGGGTCTTAAATTGTGGACACTACCCAATCAACAGTAAAACACTGATTGCCCTTTTAACGTTGAGTATATAATCAGTAGAGCCCTTACCAGTGCTTGCTTACTTGCTACTCTGCTACAGCTCAAGTGAAAGGTCAGCCGAAGCTGCCCAAAGCATTACGAGAAGGGTAAAGAAAGTAAACACAGCGGAAATGGCTCCCCAGGGATATCCCCTGTAGGGATGAAATGTCTTCTTCTTTCTTCTTTTTTTCCTTTGCAGTACTAGGTCGTCGATTACACCCTGATGACGCCAAACCGCCCCTGCCGACGCCTGCGTCTCTCTCTTCAAGTGTTCTGGAGTTGGCAATTAGCTCCGCGGAATTCCCCTTGCCCCTGCCCCTGCCGATCCTCCCTTTCTTGCCGCCTTGGAGTCCAATTACTTTAAAATGGGGAACTGCTCCAGAACATCTCCCTTGTCTTCCACATAGCCCACTTGCAGCACTGGAGGCAATGGTTCAGGGCCATTCGTGGTTTTCATAGGCTCTGAAATGACATTCTGAACAGATATTGAGTTTTTGAATGTAGCTTTTAGTCGAGAAAAATTAGAAGAAATAGTCTTATTATTTGCTTCCTTGCAAGTAGAAGTGAAATAAGGGGGTACCATAGGTTAAAATAATAGTCAAAAGCTGGTTGCTATGTGATTGAAATAGAGCACATTAAAACACACAATTTATGTTATATACCTTTTTTTTCGTAGAGTTGGTCGTTTTTAAGATATTCCTTGTTTTTAGTTCCAGCTTTGAAAAACTTGTACTTTTCTCATACAGTAATTTGTCAACTCCTGTCTGTACAAACAAAGCAACTTCAGCCACAAACCAACCATCTTTTGACTATCACTTTAACCTATGTTATTCCCTTATTTCCCTTCTGCTTATAAGGAAGCAAGTAATACGACTATTTCTGCCAACTTTTTCTCGATTAGCATGAAGTAAATAGGAGGCTGAGCTTTTTAATATAACTTTTTTGCAGAGATGTAGAGAAAGTCATGTGAATGGTACACATCAACTTTTTTTGGTTTGTTACAATAGATAAGTATGTACAATTTCATTAGTTATGTTAGTTCGCGTAACTCGAAGTTAGGCGATAACTTTTAGAATTAACTTTGTCTTCATTTGTGCCTTTTGTAATTTTAAACTTTTTCCCTCCGCTATTCTAGTTATAATAAGCGCAGTAAGGAAGAGTTTTAACAACTGTGAAATCGTGATTAGCTATTAAGAAGAACGAATCTTGAAAAAACAGACGACGATCGGAAACAGTGGTACATTAATGAACTATTATCTGCAATTCAAAAGAACCAGATTCCTTGAAAGTTTCGCGTTCGTATCTCATTTGATATTCCAAGTATCAGAATCCGAGCAGGGTGATCCTTTGCACATTTAATAAGCCCAATATGGGCCTAACACCCTCCTCTGTCGCCATTCTGAGGTTAGAATAAGATAGCGCAGAAAGGAAAAGATATTGAATCAACTCTGGGATATATCGATCTTGCTTTAAAACGAAGTGAGGCGAAAAATGTCGCTTCGATCGTTACCCAGACTCGAAATGAGCAAACACAACTGAAAAAGGCACAGAAACTGCTCCGGTTTCGCAGTAAAGTCAACAAAATGACTGTGCCGGAGCGTCCATATTCAGACTTCACGCTACGTGCGAGGTTTTATATCAACGGCATCAAGCATATATAAAGAAGAAACATATTTTTATTTTTTCCTTCTGATATCTCACCGCAAGAAATCACTAAAGTTGATATTGAAGCCGGAATATAGCTGCTTCTGTTTTACTGTTTGGGAAAAGAATTTAAGCAGGTGTTTTTTAGGGGTATACGTCATAAAATATCTTATGTGTTCCATTCACTTCACTTTCTCTACATATCTGCAGCAAATTATTGTTAAACAGCTTATGCTCTATTTACTTCATGCTAATCGAGAAAAATTAGCAGAAATAGTCTTATTACTTCCTACCTTGTAAGTAGAAGCGAAACAAGGGAGTACCACAGGTTAAAGTGATAGTCAAAAGCTGGTTGCTATGTGACTGAAATTCCATTGTTTGAATGAATAGGAGCTGACAAATCCCTATATAAGAAAAGTATGTTTTTAAAGCTGAAGCCAAAAAAAACAGGAACATCTAAAAAACGATCAGCTCCACGAAAGAAATATATATAAAATAAATTGTGTGTTTTAACGTTCTCTACATGCATTTCTGTTGAAATCTCGGTATCGAACTTTTGGGTGGAGTGCAATACCTTCTATATACACTATGTACATAGTACGTGTAGAGAAAGTAAAAGGATTATAAAGTTTTACGAAATTTCTGTCAGCAACAGTAATAAATATTGTTGCGAACAAGGTTTTGCGACGTGGGGGACGGTTATTTGAGGGTGGTGAAAAGAAGGCATATGGTAGAGCAATAATAACAACAGGACTTAAATTAAGATAATATACTGAGAAATATTAAATAATTTGTGGGTTACGAATGTTTGGTTTACAAATGTGGGGGATGCAATATATTCCATTAATCCTGGCCAATAGCATTCTGATTACGGGGTTACTAACATAAAGCCTTACCTTAAGAAATATGTCAAGTGGTGTGCCTGGGCGAAGTGAAATGAAGTGGCGAAGTTGCTGAGCCGTTAAGCCCGGATTTTTTTTTCGAGCGGAGGAGAAAAATCCACCTTAAGGACTGACCCGGGCAAGTATCGGGGTCTCCCATGTGGGCATACCGACTAAAAAAGCCCTCCACCGGTATTAGAAGGAAGTAAGGACAGGTGGTACCGCATGACTGCACCCGCGGATTGAAGGTGATAGATTTCTGACTGCAGAGCGTAGACAGAGAAGTGAAATGAGAGCCTTGACCGAGGCCCAGACTGTCACCGCGGAGGATTCAGGGATAGGAATGAAGGAATTGGGGGTGAAGGATGGAGCTAGTGTTGGTTAACTGTACTTAACCAGTCGTATTTGTCTTGCGCGGTGAATCCAAGACTCAACGTTGGTTCTTGGAGCAGCCCCGTTGTGTGATTGGCCCCTGGAGAGGGCCCGCTCAGCGGCTGGAGGTCCTGTTGAAGCTGCAACTGGACACTGGCTATACGGTTGGACAGCTCAGTGGTGGTGGACTGTAGTGTGGAGATGGCGGCGATGGTGGCAGCTTGAAGGTCCTGCAGTTTCTTGTGAAGCTTTGCACAGCTCTTCAAGGGCAGCTAAACGAGCGCCGACGTTCAGGATCTCCGCGTGGAGGTCCTGAATGGCGTCCCGTGTCGCTGCGTCTATCGAGGGTGCAGGTGGCGTGGTGTCGATGATTTTTTAGTCCAGGCTGCTGGTTTGGTGGCCTGCTCCTGGGATAAAGAGGGAACTGTACTTACTCGGTGAAGTGTCCTGTACCACGACAGGCGGAGATCGTGCCCAGTGCACTCGGCAGTGGTGATGTTGGTACCACAGTAGTGGCACTGCGATTA
The DNA here is from genome assembly GCA_030762935.1 of Hymenopus coronatus. Classification (NCBI taxonomy): domain Eukaryota; kingdom Metazoa; phylum Arthropoda; class Insecta; order Mantodea; family Hymenopodidae; genus Hymenopus; species Hymenopus coronatus. Next base: position 80,010,812 of record CM060885.1, read on the forward strand.
GGAGCAGACGTCGGCTGTGTGCCCAAAGGCACAGCAGCGTCGGCAGGGCCGGTGGCGTTCCTGTCTGCTAGCCTCGACGACAGTAGTCCCTAATAAGGGCAATCCTGACGCCAAGGCAGCTTCAAAGCCCTGTATCTCCACTCGTACCAACGGCGTTGGTCCACGGTCGCAGTTAATGCGGATGGCCCTCAACTAAGAAGGCCACCGCGACTGCGCGGCGGTGAACAGATGCCGGGTGGAAAGGTACCGAGGAACTCCGCATACCATGGCACTGAACCGGGGCTGTGGTGTGGAGCTCGACGGCGGCGGCGCTGGAGATGGAGGCAACTGCTGTTGCAGTACCGGCGAGGCTGTGGTGGCGGCCGGTGGCGAAGCGGAGCTTGCCGCGACCGGTGATGACGGAGGTGCTGCTTCCTCAGCGGCTGCCGGGGAAGAGATGTCGGATGCTGCCTTAGCAGTGGCGGCTATGCGCTGTCTCTTCTTAGCCATGTTGGCAGCTCGAGGATCAAGCTCCGAATGTCCTCGAGCTAACAAAGTCTTGCCTTAAGAAATATGTCAGTGGTGTGTCTGGGCGAGGTGAAATGAAGTCATCGAAGTTGGTGAGCAGTTGAGCCCGGAGCGTCACCCCGAGATGCACACAACTGAGCAGAGATTCCCTGGCGGTTGGGTCTGCAATCCTTTAAATAAGTTCAACGGCACCCCAGAAGGGCTTTCCTACATGTTGGCCGTACTCTTATTGAGAACCAAAGCCCTGATATTGGGCACTTTCAGCCGATCGGCATCGAATGTTTAAATTCTAGAATATCTAGTGTGATGTCATAGAACAAAAGTTTCCGTTACAAGGTACAAATATGCACGTAGCCCAACAAAAGTTGGTGCCATCGAAAAGTCCACTAGGAATGCCAGTGGAAGATGCTAGTTATTTCCATCCTGTTACTTCTGGATCTGAGAAGGCTGATAATTGGGAAGAGAGGGGACGATAAGAGACAAAAAGTGATTATAATGTTTTATATACATATATATATATATATATATATATATATATATTTTTTATTTTAATAATATTTCAGTCATTTTTGTGTGTTAGTACTGTATATATGTATATATATAAGTGTATTTGTCTAATATAATAGGGTATATTAATACTTTGGAATACGGTTTATTCTGTGTTGTTAATTTAAGCAGCTATGTTTGAATATCTTTCTTTTTATTTTCGTGTTTACTCTTTCCATTTTGGTGTTGTTTTTTTTTTTTGTTTGCTTTTAGTATTGTTTGTTATTTTGTGTATTGCAAAAGCACGTAAACTCTGTGTGATTGATGAAGCTCAATGTATGCATACTGTTACTTTTACAAATGTACTTATTCATTCATGCTTCTTATGTTATAACAAAGCTTGTAGTCTTACAAAAATATGTAACCTGAAATCCCAATTAAATTCAGAGTATCATAAGCTGATAAATAAAATGCTACCAAATCAGTATAAGCTAAACACAGGTGACAAAATCTCGGTATTATTGGGCAAGTATAACTCTTGTGTGTCTAACTTATTTATTGTTCTGTGCGGGGACGGTTATTGGTCTTTCCTTTAATGGCCTGAAGAAGAAATAAGTGCCAAAGAAGTAACCAACCAAGAAAGTAGTATAAATCGGAAAGTGGAATGTTGATTTACAATTTATTGAAACTCTACAGGGAGTAGAAGAAAACAGGTCTAAATCTATGAGATTCCTGCTGCATAAAGATGCCCCCGAAATATAAAAATCCAAAAGATTAAAGTCGGGGGAACGTGCAGGATATGGAACTGGTCCACCTTTACCTATCCATTTGTCATTCTAGTACCAGCCAGTGCATCTCGAACAATGAGACTAAAATGGGTTAAAGCATCAAACATAAACCACATGTTTCTTCTTATTAGCAGAGGCACATTCTCTAATAAATTTTGGGGAGTGTTCTGAATGAAGTCCCTGTAGACAAAACTTGTAAGGTGTGCTGGGGCAGTGTATTACACATCTGATAAATGACAAATGTTAACAAGTAGCCATGGCAACACAAGGCCAACTCTACAGGGTAAAATGGGTCAAAGCCTTCTATGAACGAGTGCATTAATATTAGTTATTTATTATACAAGTGGTTAAACAGAGAGTTTATCCATGAGTAGGAAAACGACACGACCCGAAGGAGAGGTTTGTCCACTTGTATAATACATTGTTTTATATTACAAATACGATAAATTAATATATGACAAATATTCATTTAATGATTTTACAACAGATATTAATACATTAAATAAGGAACAAGGAATAAAGAATTGAATTGCGGCGTGCTTATAGTTATAAAATATGGTAGGCTATGTATGAATACTAATTTTGTTTTTATTGCTGCTAGTTTCAAATTGATTAAGTTTACAATGGACGTTGACAACGTTAATATATCGGTTCCAAATATATATTAAATAAAGCAAAAGAAGCAGTTGAGGATTTATTGCCGTCGACTTCACGGAAATTATGCGAAAAAGAGTTAAACATTTATAGAAACTTTGTAGCTATCAAGCATTTATTTATTTACTCTATCCCGGTCATTACCGGAGCAACGAGTGCATTTTTGTTTATTTCATCCCAGCCGTGTGCTATCACTTTTGTGTAAAGTCCAAGTTTACTTATGCGTTTCCGCATAGCAACGGTGTCTATTATCTGTAGGAGAAATGATGTTATTTGGTTGGACCCGGAAAACTATTGAAAGTGACTTTCATTAATAAATTGATAACGCGAAAACAAAGTGTTTTAGAGTATATGTTTATATGAAGCTATTTTCTTGTTTTGATGCCAGGAATCCATCTACAAACATGTAAAAGTATTTTGATCACCGTTTATAAATACAAATGAAGAATACAGAAACTCATTCGCTGAAGTATAAATAATAGCCAACCTTTGATGACAAATAGACCGCGTAGGTCTATGCAAATGACATTGTTATAAACTGCCTTCGGTTGGAATAATTACCTGTATGTAAACCATAATCCAAATAAGAGTAGGTGGTGCTGAAACGAGTCGCACGGGCAGAGAAATTATTCATGTATACAGCACGACATTCTGGAAATTAAGTATGTCAGGACGCAGGATTTATTCCGGCAGTCGTCTGGAGCGTGATGTAAGACGGTGATGAATGGGCGACTCTCTTTCTTTGTTTTCGGTCCTTGCGTCGCTCCCACCTTCTCTTTAAGTCCAATACTTTGTGTAATTACGCAATTTGTCGCGCCACGTCTAGAACATGCCAAGTAGGGACTTTTTCTTTCTTTTCGCTCCAAAAGATTGCCGCCAGAGTCGTTGCGAGGACTACCGTCATCTGTTCAACTTCCGAGTCGACATTCGTTCGTGTTATTGCTCCTTGTCACGGGAACAGGTAACCATCACAGGGTGCCCCCAAAACATTCATAATACTGACAAAATCATGATCATAGGAACACTACGACTTATTGTAACACCTCCAAAAAGAATGCAATGAAGCAAAAAGGTAGGCTACAGGCCACAGCCAGAGAGGCCACCAGAGAAGCGCGGAAGTCCAAAGCGTTTCCAATCAGTTGACATATTCCACCGTCTGGCCACCAGTGAATGAATAAGTGTATTTATGGACATAACAATATCATACATTGAATTTCAACAATCGCACGGGCACACAGGCCTACGTATTTTTGTAATACACAAAATACAAAAGCAATATTAAAATAAGAACAGCAAAGAATTAAAAGAGTAAACACGAAAATAAAATGACAAAGATATTCAAAAACAACAATTTAAATATACAGCTCAGAGTACACCTTATTCAGAAGCATAAATGTACCCTCTTATAATAGACAAATATACACACAATATATAAAGCTATAACACAACAATGACATAAGCATGCCATAAAATATATGTATGTAAAGCGTTGTAATCCCATTTGTTTAGCTATTCTTGTCACCCCGCTTCCCTATTGTTAGCCTTCTCAGATTTCAGCTGCCTCTCCTTAAGTATAAATTTACATAGCCCGTCCACGTCTTCTGTGCCTGTCAGTAGCGTCCAACATGCTTCTGAGAAATCCGACAATTTCCATTCCATTGACTTTCGTTACGTATTTGCTTCATGCTTATCGAGAAAAACATTAAACGAAATGGCGTTACTACTTAGTTTCTTATAAGTAGAATGGAAATAGGGAATACACTAGGCTAAAGCTTCTAAACAAAAAGCGAGTTTAATAAAATAGAAGGGCACCTTGATTATTTAACGAAGCGTTTAACGTTTTTGAGATATTCATTGTTTTTAGTTTTAGCTTTGAAAAACGTATACTTTTCTCATACAGGAGTTTGTCAACTTCTGTCCATACAAACAAAGGAACTTCAGTCACATAGCAACCAGCTTTTGACTGTCACTTTAACCAATGATACCCCCCTTATTTCGCTTCTACTTACAAGGAAACAAGTAATAAGTAATGGAATAAATGCAATCATAAGAACTTCAACAGTAATTTGTTGCAGAGATGTAGAGAAATTCATTGAATGGAACATAAGAGACCTTTTATTTTTGTTTTCAAAATGTTAAACTAGATGAATGTATAGTATAACACCTTACACGATGGAACAGGTATATAAAAGTGTATGTCGCATACACCATAAGCAATCTTGATGCTGTCGTGATTGTCTACGTCGGAATCTGCCGAGATTAGCACCCGTGAAACACTTAATAAACAAACGTGTGCATACCTCTGAAGAGTCCATTGTTGTACCGGCTCGTTCCTGTGAAACACAAGTTGACTCTCACTCAGGGGGAAATAAATAACTAAGGTATGTAACACAGGGCGGACTCAAAAATAAAGGATTTCACGTTAGATCCCACTGAATGTAGGTTTTTGATTGTCAGTTGTTGCTTGTTGAGGCACTAACCCTACGAGCGATTCCCGACATAAAAATTCTTGAAGGCGTAAGTATTAATAACAAGTGCTACTTTCTGCTATTTACTGAGTTGTTGTTTCGACGGTCATCATTAATCCCTGCTTACTTTTCTGCTGCGCGACAATCGACTCGTGTGAAAACGATTATATCTCGCGTAATAAGTTTAAATACTTAGGCGCACACACACCTTTCACAATCACATTAACCATTATAGTAGCGATTTCTTGTAAGCGCATGTCTTAAATACTTAAAAACTGTAATACTGAAAACTACTTCCTGATTGGCTGAAAAGAAGCGCGAAAAATAGAGTTGTAAGTTCTTTGTATTCAACCCACGTGACCGCTCTTTATAATGAAAAAGTCCCGAGTTTCTGACTTTTTGGAAAGTATCATTTCTCTAAACCTTACTCTGTTACTTGTGTCATTGATGCTCTAAAAATCTTGCTACAGAAAGGCAATAGCATTAACAAAGAAAGTAGCCTTGGCGAGCACAACAGCAACTTCCTCGCCATAATATTTTGCGGTCTACAACCTGCTCAGTCATGGCTCCTGAAGCAGATATACTTCCTATATTAAAACCTGCACAAAAATAATTAAACTAATAAAATATCCAGTGGATTAATAGACTGTCGCCATTTTTTGTAAGAATAGTGACTTTTTACATTACTATGAACAGTTTGTAAAGTTTAAGATACATATGAAGGCGCATTTCATGCTGTGTAATATGTTAATTTAGCCCCTAAAATTGGTAGGCACCTCCCCACTAACGTTATCATCATCATCCCCATTTTTCACTGAACACACACTCGAATGTGGTCTACTGCGGTGTGCAATTTACATACATTTCCAAAAGCGGTTTCAAATGATTCTCATTGACCTAAATGCACCACATAATGACATTAGAATTTCATTCACTTGCAGAATTCTCCCCTTTGTGTTAGTCCATATTCAGGGGCAACTGTAACATTTAACTAAACTTCATTCAGTGTTTCTGGTTTTTATTACACCCTTTGTGTTTCCTTCGAAATTATTATTTTGAGAAAACAAATTGTATTAATAGATAGGAAAAAAATCTGATGTGTTCCATTCACATGACTTTCTCTACATCTTTGCAACAAATTACTGCTAGAGAGTTAATTTTTCTATTTACTTCATGCTAATCGAGAAAAAATTAGCAGAAATAGTCTTATTACTTGCTTCCTTGTAAGCAAACGGGAAATAAGGGAGTACCATAGGTTAAAGTGAAAGTCAAAAGGTGGTTGCCATGTGACTGACGTTTCTTTGTTTGTATGGACAGGAGTTGACACATTCCTGTATAAGAAAAGTATAACTTTTTCAAAGCTGAAACCAAAAACAAGGAATATCTAAAAAAAACTATAAACTACATGAAAAAAATGTATATTACATAGCTTGTGTGTTTTAACGTACTCTACATTTCAGAGGTTATTCCCAGGAAATTCAAGATATGCATTTTATTTAGCATGTAAATATCTTAAATATAAGAGATTTTAATCACAATCGTTAGTCATTTTTGAGAAAAACAAATCTTTTAGAAAAAAGTTTCATGTAAAGGTTAGTCGGAGGTGGGGGATTTTCTTGAAAACCGTTGTGTCGTGTCCTTGGAAGATACCAAACTTAAATACCAAGTTTGGTTTTTAACGGTCTTTTCGTTTTTGAGCTATGCTCTCCACAGATACACGGACCCACCAACACACGGACACACCGACACACGGACCTTTTTCTGAAAATGCTCTTTTTTTTTTTTTTGATACAGGGTACTCTAAAACATATATTTCCGGTGAAATCTTAGTGTCGAATTTATGCGTGGAGTGCAATACCTTCTCTATACACTATGTGCATAGTACGTGTAGAGAAAGTAAAAGATCTATGGTACTGCCTTATTTGGCTTCTACTTACAAGGGAGCAAATAATAAGACTATTTCTGCTAAATTTTTTCTGATTAGCATGAAGTAAATAGAAGTATAAGCTTTTTAAGAATAATTTGTTGCAGAGATGTAGAGAAAGTCCTGTGAATGGTACACATCAGAGTTTTCGTTTTGTTTTCTTTTTTAAGTATGTTTCATACACTTTCAACTTTTACAACACAAATAGCAGATTACATATTTTATGGAATCTAATGCAGAGATTATAAAAAAAAATAGCTAGCGGGCTGTAGTGTAACAATAGACGATAAAAGCATATTGGTAAATAAGGGTATAGTCCATATTGTGAATTCAGACAAATTAGAAGAGAAAGGTAGTTTTTTACCATTTTCCAAGAAATAAAACACGATGTATAATCATTCTGAGAAACTTAACGCAGGGAAAGTAAATTGCACGAGAAAAGCTTTTTGTTGCTTTTTCAAACAGTAATAAATATGACGAATATTAAAATGTACTTACTAAAATATGTTCAGTGAGAGAGAAATTTCCATATTTACACGAACAGCGGCGGAGAGCAACTCAGTTTGTGAAGGTGTTATTTACATTTAAAAAGAAACAAACGCCAATACTTTCAATAATTAGTTAGGAATGGAACGTAACATTGCTTTAAAAATGTAAAAATCAGCTGACATTCACGTGAGTTTTTCTACCTATCATTTAAAATATCTCTTATAAAAACAGAAATGGTTTATTTACGACTTGCTTTTAGATAAATGAAGGATTATACTAGACTAAAAGATAGTGAAATCTTTTCTGAGCGGGTCACTATGTGTTTTCAGTTAAATTCCACTCTACTTAAATGACTAGGATGAAAAAAGAATAACGATTTCACATTTGACAACAGTATAAATATCGCAAAGTTTAAATCGATGACAAGAATATACCTGAAATTATTTAACTCCAAAAGAATATATTTTACATAAATTGTTTGTGTTAACACTACATATTTTTATTTCTTTTTATTTACACGAAATTTTTCCAAAATGATGCGGTTGAGAAAGCTATTCCCAGGAATTCAAGATTAGATTTTATTTGTGATGTCACTATGCTTGATATTTGCTATTTTAATTAAAATTTGTATAGACACTTTTGAGTAAGTCGATAATTCCTTGTAATCTCAGTAAAGGGTGGTTTTAGGGGTTTTTCTGAAAATCTTTGTTGTGTATCTTTGTAAAATACTGAACTTAAATACCAAGTTAGGTATATAACTGCTCGTTTTTGAGTAATATCGTTCACAGGTATACAGCCGGGCATTTTTCAAAAAAATTATTTTTTAGATTCATGTTCTCAAAACGTGTACATTTGCCTAAATATTTGTATCTACTTTTTCGGAGGAATGTGATATATTCACTTCCTATTACGTACTTTTTACGTAGTAGAAAAGCAAAGGTATCTTTCTAAATACGAACTAAATAAAATATTAGCTTTTATTGCTTAAATAAAATATTAGACTAAAATATCAGACTAAAACAATTACGGTTATTCTATACTTAGATTGCAGTACATAGGAAGAGGTGTTTTATTCCACCCAAAAATTCGGTTCCAGGAATTCACTAGAAATACACGTTTTAGGGTCCTCTGTATCCCAAAAAATTTTTGGAAACATGGCCATGGGTATGTGTGCGCTCTTGCATTTCTGTGTGTGTGTATTTGTGTGTGTGTGTGTCTGGGGTCAGCTTAACTCAAAAACGACAACACCGTTAAAAAGCATACTTTTTATTTATGTTTATCATCTTCCAAGGAAGCGAAACGAAGATTTAAAAAAATCTTATGTGTTCCATTCACATTACTTTTTCTAAATCTCTGCAACAAATTATTCCATTTACTTCATGCTAATCGAGAAAAAACTAGCTGAAATAGTCTTATTACTTGCTTCCTTGTAAGTAGAAGTGAAATAAGGGAGTAGCATAGGTTATAGTGATAGTCAAAAGCTCGTTGCTATGTAACTGAAGTTCCTTTGTTTGTATGGACAGGAGTTGACAAATTCCTGTACGAGAAAAGTATAAGTTTTTCAGACCTAAAGCCAAAAAAAAAAGAATATCTAAAAAACCTAATCTCCACGAGAAGAAAATTACAAAACATAAATTGTGTGTTTTAACGTGCTCTAAATTTTTGTACTTCAAGTTTTAGTCCATCTCTTACGGTTTAGCAGCTATGTAAAATTCCGTAAAATACATCCAGAATAAAGTAGTCTTTAGAGGCTATTCCCAGAGAATTCAAGACATACGTTTATTTTATTTGTCAGGTAAATATTTTTAATATAAGATATTTTAATCAAAATCGTAAGAGCCATTTTTAAGAGAATCAGAATTATCGAAGTTTTTCCATGTAAAGGGTAGTTTAGGGTGGGGAGATTTTCTAGAAAATCTTCGTGTCGCATCCTTGGACGATACTGAACTTAAATACCAGGACACACAAACGAACATGTTTCTAAAAATTTTTTTTTATTCAGGGGTTCTCAAAACATATATTTCCGGTGAAATCTCGGTATCGAGTTTTTGGGTGCAATGCAATACCTGCTCTATACACAATGTACATGGTACGTGTAGAGAAAGTAAAGGTCTTCCCCATCATAAACTACTCTTTACCTGTAAATATTTTTCAATTTTATTCTTTAAAATTGCACTAACGACTTTTATTAAAATCGTTGCATATTAAAGATATGTACTCTACAAATAAAATGTCTATTTTGAATTTCTGGGAATAGCCTCTGAAGACCTCTTTCTTCTGTATGACTTTTGTATAGCTTTGGTATAAATGGTAAATTGTAAGAAATAAATAAAAAATTACTACATAAACACGCATATCTCACTACAACACACAATTTGTGATAATACATTTTTTGCACAGCGAAGAGAACCAATTTTAAAACACTTGACTATCACTTTAACCTATGGTACTCCTTTATTTCCCTTATACTAACAAGGAAGCAAATAGAAGACCAATTCTGCATAATACAGATACAAGAAAAATCTGATGTGTTACACTCACATGACTTTCTCTAGCTGCTCTACAAAACTAATACAAAAGATTATTCTTCTTTGTACACAATGTTAATCGAGGTAAATATTAACAGAATGCTCTTATTACTTAGTTCCTTATAAGTAGAAGGGAATAAGGGAATGCACTATGCTAAAGTGATTGTCAAATGTTTTAAAAGCTATCGTTATGCGATTGTCATTGCAAATCACTTCTTTGCTTGGCCAGGAGTAGAACAAAAGAAAATAGACACTTCCTGTGTGAGAAAAGTTTAAGTACTTCATAATTGAAACCAACAACAAGGAATGTCTCGTCTCGAAAACGGTTACCTCCAAAACAAAAACGTAAAGGACAAAAATTGTGTGTTTTGTCATGAGGTACATTTTTTGTGTAGTGTGCTCTTTTCTATCTCTTACGGTTTAACAGTTCAGCAAAATTCAGCAAAATTCATCCAGAATAAAGAGATCATCAGAGGCTATTCCCAAAATATTCGAGATATACATTTTATTTCGGACATAATTAGCTTTAATATACGGGATCTTAATCAAAATCGTTAGTGGCATTTTTAAGAAAATCAAAATTTTCGAAATTTTTTCCATGTAAAGGGTAGTTTGTGGTGGGGGGATTGTTTTGAAAATATTCGTGTCACATGGAAAATGCTAAACCAAAATACCCAGTTTGGTATTTAACGGTTTTTTGTTTTGAGGCTATGCTGTCCACAGACACGAACACACGTGGACCTTTTTTGCACTTTCTCTAGCCCCGTATATATAATGTACATAGGGATTTGTATGGACAGGAGTTGACAAATTCCTGTATGAGAAAAGTATAAGTTTTTCAAAGCCGAAACCAAGAAAAACGATCAACTCCAGGAAAAAAATGTACATAACATAAATTGTGTGCTTTAACGTGCTCTACATTTTTTGTGTGGTAAGCTTTTGTGCATCCCTTACGGTTTATTAGTTATGCAAAATTCATGCATAATAAAGTAGTCTTCAGAGGCTAACCCAGAAAATTGAAAATAAACATTTTATTTGTCAGCTAAATATCTTTAATATATGATATTTTAATCAAAATCGTTAGCCATTTTTTAGAAAATCAAAATTTTCGAAAAAATTTCCATGTAAAGGGTAGTTTGGGGTGGGGGGATATTTTTCAAAATCTTCGTGTCGCATGCCTGGAAGATACTAAACTTAAATTCCAAGTTTGGTATTTTACCGACTTTTCGTTTTTGAGTTATCGTGTTCACAAGCACACGGACACACGGTCCTTTTCCTGAAAATACTTTTTTGGATACAGGGGACCCTAAAACATATATTTCCGGTGAAATCTAGGTATCGAACTTTTTGTTGGGGTGCAATACCTTCTCTATACTCTATGTACATAGTACGTATAGAGAAAATAAAAAACTGCACACACGACTCTATTAAGACCACGAGTTTGGAGAGGAACCAGTCCTTCTGAAACAAAACGTATCCAGACATTTCAAAACAAACTGTTGTGAATCTCAATGAACGCACCAGAAATAGTCCACTACATAGAGAAACTGGAATCAACATCAATCAATAGTCAAGATCTTTACGTCTCAAGAACCTTTCTCTTGGAAGAAACTCTAGCTATCCAACTCGCCGGTCACTGGACCAGCTCTCACCACAATGCTTTCTGTAAAATAAAAATCTGATGTGTTCCACTCACATGACATTCTCTACATCTCTACAACAAATTACTGTTAGAAAGCTTATGCTTTTATTTACTTCATCCTAATCGAGAAAAATTAGCTGAAATAGTCTTATTGCTTGCGTCCTTGTAAGTAGAAGGGAAATAAGGAAGTACCATATGTTAAAGTGAAAGCCAAAAGCTGGTTACTATGTGATTGAAGTTCCTTTGCTTGTATGAACAGGAGTGGACAAATTCCTGTATGAGAAAATTATAAGTTCTTTAACGCTGGAACAAATACAAGGATCTCGCTTAGGGTGAGTTACCCGGATAAGGTTTTTTTCGGGGGTTATCCTGATAAGACGAATGTCGAGTAACTTTAAGCTCCGTGGACCCCGAGATCATTTGAGCATCATTTCACCAATTTCATTCATCGTCCGATATGACCAACCAGGTTAAAGGACGTTAAACTAAAAAAAAAAAAAAAAGAAAAGGAATGTCTAAACAAATTAACTCCAAAAAAATATATATAATATAAATTGTGTGTTTTAAGAAGCTCTACATTTTTGTGTAGGTAGTAAGTTTTTATCTATCTCTTAGTAGAAAGTAGTCTTCAGAGGCTATTCCCAGAAAATTCAAGATAGGTATACATTTTATTTGTGAGGTAAATATATTTAATATACAATATTTTATTCAAAATTGTTAGAGCCATTTTTGAGAAGATATAATATAAAATGTATATAACATAAATAGTGTGCTTTAACGTGCCCTACATTTTTTGTGTGTTAAGTTTTTGTCCATCTCTTACGGTTTAGTAGTTATGCAAAATTCATCCATAATACTCTTCAGAGGCTATTCCCAGAAAATTCAAAATATACATTTTATTTGTCAGGTAAATATCTTTAATATACGATATGTTAATCAAAATCGTTACGAGCCATTTTTTACAAGATCAAAATTTTCGAAAAAAAATTACAAGCAAAGGGTAGTTTGGGATGGGGGGATTTTTCTCAAAATCTTCGTGTGGCATCCCTGGAAGACATTGAACTGAAGTACTAAGTTTGGTATTTTACGGAACTTTCGTTCTTGAATAATCATGTTCACAGACACACGGTCACACACATTTTTCTGAAAATGCGTTTTTTTTTATCCAGGGGACCCTAAAACATATATTTCCGGTGAAATCTTGAAATCGAATTTTTGGGTGGAATGCAATACCTTCTCTATGCACTATGTACATAGTGCGTGTAGGGAAAGTAAAAAACTTATGACAATGATATAATTAGAAGATTAAACATGGTGTAATAATAACAATAATACTACTATCAATAATAACAATAATAATGATAACAACAATAATAATATATTGTAGAGAATCACTCAAGATTTAGTAGTAGTGTGGTATACTTTCATTGAGGTTATGGAGGTTATTCCACGCAACAAAGAATTACGTTTTGAGCACCCTACTCTGTTTATTACCATACTGTAAATTGCATGCACAAACAAAATTAATTGTAATGCCACAACTCTCTGCCTACTGTACGAATGCAAGAACAAAGTACGGCAACGGGTATAAAAGATGAAAAGCAGAGATAAACCGGCATTTCTTTGTTCTCTTTCTTTATGAACACGAGCGGAAATTAGGCGAGGGAGAAAGACCTGCCAGTCACAAACAGCTTTACCTTTGTTGAACTGACTCTATCAAAAGCCGACCTGATGGGCGTGGTTTATAATCCAGCTTGGGGACGATTTTAGCCATTAGGAGTGGGAGATTTCTCTTACTAAAAGCTGAGGGCTCCAAATTTATATCAGCTACTCCGTTTATTCTCTTCATAAATACAGGCTGATGCAAACATAATTATAAAGTTCGGAGACGGTTCCTTAAAGCAAAATAAAAAAAAAACATATGTGTTCCATTCACATGACTTTCTCTACATCTCTGCAACAAATTATGGTTAAAAAGCTTATTCTTCTATTTACTTCATGCTAATCGAGAAAAAATAGTCTTATTACTTGCTTCTTTGTAAGAAGAAGCGAAATAGGAGAGTATCATAGGTTAAAGTGATAGTCAAAACCTAGTTTCTATGTCACTGAGGTTCATTTGTTTGTATGGACAGTAGTTAACAAATTCCTGTATGAGTAAATTTAAGGTGAAACCGAAAACAATGAATGACTAAAAAACGGTAAACTCCACGAAAAAAATCTATATAACATAAATTGTGTGTTTTAACGTGCTCTACATTTTCTGTGCAGTAAGATTTTGTGTATCTCTTACCGTTTAGTAGTTAAGCAAATTTCGGCAAAATGTATTAGAATAAAGAGGTCTTCAGAGACCGCTCCCTGAAAATTGAAGATATACATTTTATATGGTATATAAATGTCAGTAATATACGGAATTTTAATCAAAATCGTTAGAGCCATTTTTTAGAAAATCAAAAGTTTCAAAAAAGCTCCATGTAAAGGGTAGTTTGGGGTGGGGGGATTTTCTTGAAAATCTTCGTGTCGCATCCTTCAAATATACAAAGCTTAAATACCAAGTTTAGTTTTTAACGGTGTTTTCGTTTTTGAGTTATGCTGCCCACAGACCCCACCCCACACACACACAAACACATAGACAGACACACACAAATGGACATGTTTCTAAAAATGTTTTGTTTTTTTTTTGGATTCAGGAGGTCTCAAAACATTTATTTCGGGTGAAATCTGGGTATTGAATTTTTGGGTGCAATGTACACTATGTACATAGTACGTACAGATAAAGTAAAAAATTCAGAATCATTACGAGGTTAAAAACAAATACCTACACTGCAAAAAGTATTTAACTTTTGAAAGAAGGAGATTAATTTCTTTGAATGCAAATAAATGCTTAGAAAAATATGGAAAGTTAAACATTTTAAAGATAAACGTAGTTTACTGAGAGAATGCTCTGACGTAGTATTCTATTGGGTATGTTGGGTCAAAAACAGCAAATGTCTGGAAAAACTCGCTCCAGAAGATGAAAACACTCAAGAACCATGTTGAAATAAAGACCTACTAATCGAAGGGGAAATGGAAATAATAATAATAATAATAATAATAATAATAATGATAATAATAATGATGATAATGATAATGATAATAATAATAATAATAATAATAATAATAATAATAATAATAATAATAATAATAATAATAATAATAATAATAATAATACAGGATTCGACAACAATGCTGATTCAAGAGAAGAAACGACCACTGGATCGGAAACCGACACGGCAAGTGAGAGAGATATAACGGAATAATGCCAAGCTCGCGAGAGAGTGAGAGAGATGTACAAATTTATTGTAATGTAACGAATTTGACAATATATTTTAACACACACAAGGGAAATGCTATCATGAACTATCGCTCGCGATTTCCCAACTGGACTGTACAGGCGGAAGGGGAAGCTATTAGATGTACAAGTGGCGCTCCCCGGTACAGGACTCTATTCGCCCTTAAATTACCTTGGCATTAGAGCTTTGGTGTGTAGCGCAGAGAAAGTATTAATCTAATTTTAAACTCCCGGTGATAGGGGTGGATTATTGTCCAACCAGAAGGTTCCCAACTTCAATTGTCGCAAGCTACGTTTCATGTTCATCTTCTTCCCTTCGGTAACGTGGCCTGTTCAATTCGCTTTTAAGAGCATAGCAAACAGGTGGAAGACATGGGTGGAGTCAAGGATAAGACCCTGTTTTATGATAAGCATTTCCAGGCATATTTTTATTATCTTTGCGTGTACAACAAGTATGCCTTGAAAGTCCCTTTAGGATAGCTATGGTTTACTGTAGTTGCATAAATAGATAAATAAACAATAATGATAACAACCACTCCGTGGCACGAAGTATTTCCGGGAATATTCTTATTACCTTTGAGTGTACACCAATTATGCCTTCAAAGTCCATTTAGGATAGCTAAGCTTAATGTTTAGTGTAGTTATATAATAATAATAATAATAATAATAATAATAATAATAATAATAATAATAATAATAATAATAATAATAATAACTCCACGGCACGACAGCCGCTGCGTCCCCCATCCTCACAGTATTGGAGTGTGAGATGTGGTCAGCGACGTGAACCCCCCTCAATTGGCACCTCAGGGGGCTGAGTGCACCCCAGACTAGGTCTCCCCACGCCGGTACCGGGAATCGAGCACAGGTCTCCCGCTTGACTTACAGCTACGCTACCACCGCGCTAAGGAGAGTTTATATAGCACCACGAGCACCTCTACCACCACATTCTGGTCCTTCAAGGAAAAGCTTCTCCTGCATACGTTGTTATGATCAGGAGGTGTCTTTCTGGTGTGCCAGATTGGAAATGTTCACAGGTGAGAAATGAAGAAAAATGAAAAAAAAAAAAAAACATGAACTCCTTTATTTGCTCATGCCGCAAATCCAAGTTTTGCTGCAATTGCCGCGTTTGAGAAAATCCAAAAGGAATTTCCTTTTTGCATCTAAAAGAGTTGGCCCACAATCTCTTTTTGTGATGATTCCCCGCTATGCTTCATTTTCGACGTAACAATGTTTCGCGCCCCCACGCTTACGACGTAAGCCGATAAGCATCTGGTTTTGTGTAAGCGTTTCGGGACCAGGCGTGTTTTGTAAGTTACTAAAGCAAAGCTCAAATCGCTTGTCTGAAGATCACAGTGATGGAATATGAAGCTACCCTTTTAAGATAAGGTACTACATGCAGCAGCCCATTTTCACTCTCTTGGAGATAGAGAAACATAAGGTTGACGGAAAAAAAATCTCATGTGTTCTATTCACATGACTTTCCCTACATCTCTGCAAAAAATATTATTAAAAAGCTTATGCTTCTATTTACTTCATGCTAATCGAGAAAAAATTAGCAGAAATAGTCTTATTACTTGCTACCTGTATGTAGAAGCGAAATAAGGGAGTAGTATAGGTTAAAGTGATAGTCAAAAGCTGGTTGCTAGGTGACTGAAGCTCCTTTGTTTGTATGGACAAGAAAGTGTAACCATAAACTAAGAATATCAAAAAAGGTCAACTCCACGAAAAAATGTATATAACATAGATTGTGTGTTTTAACCTGCTCTACATTTTTTGTGTGGTAAGTTTTTGTCCATCTCTTACAGTATAGCAGTTATACAAAATTCCGTAAAATTTATTCAGAATAAAGTAGCCTTCCGAAATCATTCCTAGAAAATTCAAGATATATATTTTGTTTGTTACGTAAATATCTTTAATATATGATATTTCAATGAAAATCCTTAAAGCCATTTTTGAGAAAATAAACATTTTTGAAAAAAGTTCCGTGTAAAGGGTAGTTGGGGACGGGGGGGGGGGAATTTTCTTGAAAATATTGGTGTCACATCCTTGGAACATACAAAACTACCAAATTTGGTTTTAACGAACTTTTCGTTTTTGAGCTATGCTGCACACACAAACGGAAACTCTTCTAAAAATGCCTTTTTTTTATTCATGTATTTCGAGTGAAATCTTGGTATCGAATTTTTGGGTGCATTACAATACCTTCTCTATACACTATGTACATAGTAGGTGTAGAGAAAGTAAAAAATCAAGGAAGGGAAATTCAGATAATTTGAACTGAATGCAGAGAGTGAAACTTATGTACTATATTCAGCCTGTTACTCCAGGCCAACTGAAATAATTTAAATTGTGGAAGGCACAGGGGAGGGCTCTAAAAGTAATAGGCGAACTTTGTTGAATTATGTCAAATCCAGTTTCAACACATTTACTTATTAAAGGAACACAATATTAACAATTTAAAGCGGCAGAGTATTAATTGCGCACTTGTAAAAACTCAAGACATCACTAGGTTTGAATAATCAATTAAACAAAATTAACGTTTCTCTGGTTGCCAGTAATTTAAATGCATGATACATAAGAAAGGTTAAACAAAATAGACAAGCCAAATTTGCCTGCACCAGATTTACGCAAGACGTCGACCCCTAAGTTCCTCCTGGAAGACTGAAGTGAATGCACTTGCTTCGTCTTCGCCAGGTGTGTCTGGGCATGCGCAACTGGTCTCTGACTCCACCCAATTCCAAAGGTAAGGTTTTTATAGAGCTGCTCCATGGAGATCGGAATAACACTAGCGCTGCAGCTGGGATTTGGTCGGAGTTCGTAACTTGTAGGCGTAACGACACGTTACAAGTCCAAGAAAAGATGTAGACACAGAATAGTGAACGAAAAACAGTCCCAGAGTACTAGACTGTTTGTTGTCGCTTGTCAATTCGTATCTATTTTGTTACTGAATAACAATTAAACATAAAAATTCAGTAAATATAGACATTTTTATTAAATTATTTGTATTCTTTTATATATACGCAAATACTTATTTTGAGTCTTCTTGAATAAAATAAGTATTTTTAGGGGAAAAAGTCCATTTTCAAGAAAATCTCCCCACCCTATATCCATTGCATGAAACACTTTTCGAAAATATAGAATTTCTCAAAAATGTCTTTCAATGGCTTACATATAACTGGTAAATCAGTTACAGACGAAAGGTTACTAGAACAAAAAATGTATGTTAAAACACAATTTATGAAGTGTATATTCTAGAGTTAAGTATTTCGGAGATATCGCTTGTTATTGCTTTTATTTTGAAATTACTTACAATTTTCTCAAACAAAAAGTTTACAGTGTTCCGTTTGTTTACTCTTGGCCATGCAAAGAAACGAATATGAACGCCAATCGGATAGCGACAGCTTTTAAAATATTTGACTATCGCTTTAGCCTAGTGGTTAAAATTAGGTAGTATTCCTGTAAATATAAGTTTTTTATTAAATACATAACAATATTTAATGAATCCAATTATTGCAATTACAATTCCTGTTGCGGCTTTAAGAAGTCAAGATCTTGTAGGAGCACATGCCATATGCTCACAAAACATATAAAAAGGAATATTGTATATAATATTATTAGCTTATAGAAAGCAAAGTAAAATAATTGTGAATATTTAAGGGTAGAAATATGCATAAATGCAAGTTGATGTAACTTAGGTAATTAAGGCAAGGCGAGCTAGCTTAATGCCAGGAAACAGTTCACCAACCACCAGCTGCTAATGAGCACAGGATTTAGGCTAAAGAATGTAAGATAGAAAAGAACAGACATAGAAAGAAGTGAGACAGGAATAGATACTTGTCTTCCAAGTAGCACAGGGAATTGGAGCATCAGACAAAGCAAGCATAAAGTGAAAGTGAGAGGAACCATTGGGTTTTTCCAAACGCGTCATGTGCACGCTATGACGACAAAATTTGACACAATTTACTCTCGTAGCTTGTGAGGTGATGCTAACTAAGAACCAATAAGAGATACTGTTACCTTTTATGGCGCAGAAGTTGGCGTCACCCAAGATTGGTATATAAGAGACCGCAGAATGTGGTTACTCTGTTATTCTAACTCATCCTTCATCTTGAGTTGCGCGTACGTCCACGTGCTTGAGTGGTGGGGGAGTGATGTGCATATTATTAGATTAGGCTCCTGATTAATGATTAAAGTGGTGGGATGCTATTTATTACAGTTGTAGGGAAACAAGCTAGCTAGCCGTTAAATCTGTGACGCAATAAATTCAAGTTGTAAGGGAAAATGCAGTGTTTTTACTTTCTCTACACGTACTATGCCCATATTGTATAGAGAAGGTATTATATTCCACCCAAAAATTCGATACCGAGATTTAATTTCAAATACATGTTTTGAATCCCCCTGAATCCAAAATAAAGCATTTTTGGAAAAAGGTCCGTGTGTATGCGTATGTGTGTGTGTGTCTGTCGACAGCATAGCTCAAAAACGAAAAGGCCGTTAAATACCACACTTGATATTTAAGTTTGGTATCTTCCAAGGATGCGACACGAAGATGTTCAAGAAAATCCCCCCGCCCCCAAATACTTTTACAAGGAATTGTTTTCGAAAGTTTTGATTTGATCAAAAACGGCTCTAACGATATGGATAAAAATATCATATATTAAAGATATTTACCTGACAAATAAAATGTATATATTGACTTTTCTGGGAATAGCCTCTGAAGACTAGTTTATTCTGGATGAATTTTACGGGATTTTGCACAACTGCTTAACCGTAAGAGATGGACAAAAACTTACCAGACAAAAAATGTAGAGCACGTTAAAGCACACAATTTATGTTATATACATTTTTTCGTGGAATATATCTTTTTTTAGATATTCCTTATTTTTCGTTTCAGCTTTAAAAACATATTTTTCTCATACAGGAATTTGTCAACTTCCTGTCCATACGAACAAACGAAGTCACATAGGAACCAGCTTTTGACTATCAGCTTAACATATGGTACTCCCTTATTTTGCTTCTACTTACAAGGAAGCAAGTAATAAGACTATATCTGCTAATTTTTCTCGATTAGCATGAAGTAAAAAACAGCATAAGCTTTTTAACAATAATTTGTTGCAGATATGTAAGGAAAGTCATATGAATGGAACACATCAGATTTTTTTTTTTATTTTCGATTTACTTTCACTACAAAATACTAGTACAAACTGTAACATCAATGTTCATAACGGACTCTTGTAAAGCTAATCAAAATGGCCTTCACAATTAACACGATATTGTTGTTGAAAGGAAAAGAAAATAACCAAATAGGAAATAGAGCGTTAACTGCATTCAAAAATCCTGTGTCCGTGAATTAGATTACAGATGGGGTATCTGCTCTTCCGTTGCCATCTAGCTGCATGTATATTTTCCGCAAATACCAGTGCGGAAAGGCACAACCAAGCGAAGGTCTGAGCGATGAATATTACACGAGACTAAAATATGATTAGCTGGCAGACGTACCTCACAAAGAGAAGCCTCGACGGAAAGGTAATCCCTATTCGAACGTATACGGTCTTATGCTCAGTGTTTCTGACTAAAATCCAGGTATCGCAACCTCGATATTTGAAGCACCTGGTAAAGATGGATCTGACAACTCCAAAAACTATTAACAAGACTAGAGTAAAACATAAGATAGATGAGGCTTAAGTTATTTAAAATTTAGAGTAGTAACAAAGAATTCCTTGGAAACGTTTACTCCACAAAAAATATCTTCTTCGGCCTTTCAAGGATTAGGCATCTCCATTCCATCCTTTAACTGGACTTCCTATGTCCCTCTTTCCTATAGGGTTATATTGTAAATCCATCTTTGGAATCATAATTTCTTCCATTCTTTTCAGATGATCCTTCGATTTTAGTTTATGTCCTTTTCTGCAAAAATGTTTAAAACTTTATTTACTGTATTTTTCAACCGAATTGTCATGGCTATCAAAGTATTTATTGTCACGTGCTACCGGTTTTTCAACGCAGATGTTGTACTCTTTCACCGATAAAGATCCTAGCAAAGATGTCACTGCCACTTTGAGGTCTTCCGGCTGGAAAATCTTTTCCACCCAAAGTCATATTTGGTGTCCAATTTGAAACACCGGGTTTTCTGAAGTTTTATCAGCATTTGCTTTCAACTCCTCCATAACCACTGATGAATTTCCACTGCGTATTTTTCGGACATGCTGGTTCTGTTTTGATCACTCGTAAATTACGCACCATTTCCTCACTGAAGATTCGTTCATTCCATTATCACTATACACTTGCGTTACTTGCATATAAAATTCGATGGGCCGAGCAGTTTGTTTATTCAAAAAATAAGTTCTTTGGTGGTAGAAAAGTATAACATAAACATTGAAAATTTTTCTACCACGTGACAGTAAATATGTTGACAGAATGGCGATTGCGTTGAAAACTAGATTAAGGAACTGTAACTTTGAAAATAAAGTTTTTGTTGATAGCTTTCGTTATTATTTGGTTATACTAAAATCATCTGTCATTTTCTTGATGGCCCTCGTATGTTGTACATAGTGCTAGAGAAAGTAATACAGGGCTATTCAAAAAGAGAGAACAGATTTCAAATATTTATTGCTTCCAAACTACAAAAGATAGAATCATGATTCCAACGTTCATGGAGATAGAAAAGTGTGCATTTTTATAATGTGCATTCAATGTGAGCATCGTGTATTACACGACATATGTCAAAACGGTGGCACATTTCTTGCCACACACGAATCAGCTGGTCTCCAGTTATCGAATTCAACGCTTCAACAATTCGATGTCGCAGATCTTCAAGAGTGTCAGGCATAGGAGGGATAAAAACACGGTATTTTACGTAACCTCATAGATAAAAATCACACGGAGTGAGATCTGGAGACCTGGGAGGCCACCGGCGATAAAGTTGATCTGCTCCTCCTCTCGCAATCCAACGTCCTGCAGCAAATGTGTTATTCAAGTAACGTCGGACGTGGTAAGAGAAATGAGGCAGGGCACCATATTGCATGAAAATGTTCATTGGAAAACATTAATCGTTGAGCAAAACTGTGTTCTTCCACATCTTCTAACATGCCAATATACAATTCGTACCGTTCGTTGTGGTCGTCAGGATTCAATGCAGTTTGCATGTCTTCAGGTGCAGACGATGTTTTAGAACTCACCATACCGTTGGTTGCTTGCTCGTGATGTGGATTTCTTTGGGATTCTTTCGTTGAACTGCAACAATGGACTCCCAGCTTTGCTAATTGCAGCACACAAAATGATTTCTCTTGAGGTGTCACCGCCATTTCACTACAGACATACAACAGCAAACAAAAGCGCCAATGCGGCAGTGATTGGAACTTTTACCCCCCGCGCTATTTCAATTGTAAACTTTTCTCTCTCCATGAACGTTGGAATCATGCTTCTATCTTTTGTAGTTTGGAAGCAATAAAAGTTTGAAATGTGTTCTTTCTTTTTTAATAACCCTGTATATTTAGAATATATGTCAGCAACTACTTGATAATGTTAATCTCTTCTTTACTGTGTTTATTATTAGTGAAACTCAATGTACATATAAGTCTCTATGATGGTGCCGATAGTCGCACCATGCTAACTCCGTATACCCAAGATCGCGGGCTCAAACCCAGCGGAGGACGATGGATTTTTTTCGGATGTAAAAATCCTTAGTAGAGCTTCCTTCGGAAGGGAAGTAAAACTGTTGGCTCCATTTCGAAGACTTAGGACACGTAAAAGAACCTCAAGTCTGATAAAGAGGCCTCTGAGAAAAAGTAAGCGGTCTTTCACGCCCAATATAGAATGGGACGCTGAGAGCTACAGCAGTTAAAGAGCATCTACAAATAAAACACCATTTCATTTCACGGTGCCGATTTCTCGGAGTACATCTGGCAATTCGTAATTATATCAGCACCTACTCAGACGATTCAGACCACTTCCTACTGTATTCAAGAGTTCACCATAGCAGCAGTTAGTAATAATGGTATCCCGGTTCGATTCCCGGCTGTGGAGGTGAATTTTTCTTTAACCAGAATTATTCCCTATCCCCCCCATAGAGTCTGGAAGTATGTATGAGAGGGTGAGTGTGTGTGTTTGAGGAAAATAAAACTATTTAAACCCCCCATAAAGAACCTTGTTTCTAATTCAATGATCTTAGATGTTAAATGTAAATGAAACATAACAAAACCATCTTGTGCATCAAAATTAGCATCGTACATATACTAGAGAATGTAATAGCTTTAGAATATATGTCAGTAACTGCTTGTTGATGGTAATTTTTACTTTACGGTTGGAATTTTCGCCACAGTTTTCGCGCTGGTTTAAAACGTTATGTAGAGCTGAAGGACAGGCATTTTAAAGAACTAAGGAGAGAACAAAAGAGTAAACCTTTCCTGCTTATGCTGCACTGAAATATTTTCCGTGTGTTATCTACCATTCGTCCGTCTACTAAAACCAACTAGTGCCGCTATACTTTCTTCTGGAAACGTGAAGGGTGCTGCACCACATTCATTTGCACGACGGCAAGCTTAATGTCCACAGAATGAACAGTGATCCATGCTGGAAGAGTTATCGACGCTATGTTTGGTCGTTTTCCAAATGGCCGGATTGTGGTTATCCTTGGTCACACCTAGTACCAGGCCCTGATCCCTTCTTCTCTGAAAGCTAAGCCCTACACATATGGTTGCTCTTATCTCCATTAGGGGGCCAAGCGGACTGGAAAACAGAACCTAAACATAATCGCTAGCAGTTGCAGGGCAAGGCACAAATAATTAGAACGTATGGCAAGCGGCAGAGACTACATGGTCCATTTACAGCTTCCCATCCCGGATTAGAAGCTAGAACGGAACGCGTGCACACAACAGAAATCTGGAAACAACTTTTCCCAGGACTGGCAATCTGGAGGTCAGCTTTTCGTGATGAAAAGGAGGGCACGATATTGCTGCGGCTACAGGAAACAAAATTTAAATGTTTTTGCTAATGGTTTCCGACAACTTTTGTAACGATAAAAAGCCACAGAGGGCACCAGCTGCTCATTACGTTGTACTACTTTTATAAATTTGTAGCGCGGGTCTTAAAGGGTATGTGCTACAGCTGCCTCGGAAACGATTCTCTAAAACAAGTATTTGAAATACTTTCCGACCTTTTAGCTGGTAATGGAGGAGTTGTTGCTATTAGAAATATAACGACAGCTTTATGAAAGGTAAACCTGCCTTACGTATCAGTTTTTCATTGCAACATATCTAAGATGTTCTATTCACATGACATTCTCTACAAACTCTGTTGCAAGTGACAATTTGGCTTAAGAATTAAAGCGCAAAATGAAATGATAAATATATCACAACCTAAGATAATTTCTGAGGTTTTATGATTTAAGCCCCACAAATAAACTTTATGCTTTCTTTAAAACATGTCTACACAAGCAAATCGAGATTTACAAAATTCACATAATTTTATTAATTATATTATATTAGCTGACACGGCCAACTTTCTTCCGCGTTAGAAGCAATAAATGAGCAGATTTTAGATTTTATTGAGTTCAATTTTTATAAGGATAATAAATATAAATACAAAAAATCAAGTATTTTAATAACTATTTATTGGCCGTGTATTTTGGTGCATGGGTTGCACTCTTCAGTGCAGCATCTTGTGATAGACGACATTTCTTGTTTTATTATCAGGCGCAAGAACAAATAACGCAGATGGGCTTCCGACCCGTGAACATGCCACATATAATTGACCATGGGGAAAAACATGGATTTTCTAGACTCAGATCATAAATGGTCAAGGATTGGCCTTGTGATTTGTTAATGGTCATGGCGAATGCAAGACGGGTCGGAAATTGAAGTGGTTTAAACTCAAATGGCAAATCGGTTGGGATCATCAGGATCCTCGGAATGAGAACTTTCTCACCTTCGAATTTTCCTTTGAGTATCGTCGCGTAAATCACATTGTTCATCAATTTACTTACCACCAAACGCCTTCCGTTGCACAGTTGGTTGGTTTATGTTCCGAAGCATGATTACTGCGGAGCCAACCTTTAGTCCTAAATTGTGCGGTGATAAGCCAGGCACATCCAAGGAATTCAAAAAATTAATGGATAGTTGCTCTTCACGTGCAATTTCATTCGCAATGTTTCGAATCCTAGTTGCATTACGGCTTTGTCGGGAAAGATTCGATTGTCCTGGTCGCGGCATTGTTAATGATAATATCGGCACAATAAGCTAATAGAAACTCGAAACAAACACCATACACAACAATGCGTTTAGATGTCTGTTGCGTTTTGTTATACCACGTTTTATGTCACGTCCCACGGAAACGTGATAAAAAGTATCCTATGTCCATCTCCTGGTTCTAAGCCACCTCCCCACCAATTTTCAGCCAAATCAGTTCAGTCGTTCTTGAGTTATAAATAGTGTAACTAACACGAATTTGTTTTATATATATATTATAATCTAATATTTTAAAAAGTTTCTTTAACTTCTACATGTTTTTTAGTGTCAAATCTTGCTTTATGTGCTTATCGCGGTCATCTGACTGGAGCGATATTGTCGAAACATCTTAACGCAGCAGACGTTCATTTGTACAATCTCCTGTCTTGGTTATTGGTAACAAGGTGGCAATCCAGTCAGCCAACCGTCACTTTTAATAACTGTCAGTTCTCCATTTGTACATTCAAATAATTCAGCTACAATGTTTATTTAAACTTTTATCCAGTTCATAATGTATTTAGCTCAAGAAAGGAGTGTAAATAATCATTATTTGTATTTCTTATGTAAGATATGAGTGCAATAACCTGAAATAAAATAACGTTTGTTTCCATTTCATATATTAGTTATTAAAAACTGAAACAAAATAATTGCTCCCAACCTATATACACATTTTATTTGTCATATAAATATATTCAGTATATGAATTTTAATCAAAATTGTTAAAGTACATCATTTTTCATTAATTCTTCCATGTAAAGGGTAGTTTGGTGTGGGTGGGCTTTCTTGAATATCTTCATGTGGTATCCACATGAAGATTTAAACTTAAACTTAAGATACTTTCTAAACCTACGTTGTTTGTCAAGTTGTTATTTAGTGAACTTTTGTTTTTGAATTATCCTGTCACACACTCACTTTTTTTTCTAAAAATGTAATGTGTTGCATTCACATGGATTTCTCTACCTATTCTGCAACCAAAATGTACTTGAACAAAATATTCTTATATCTGCAGCCTACTAAACGAGATACGCGTTAAAACAATTGGTCGTATTATTAAGCTCCTTACAATCAGATGGGAATGCACCAAGCTAATGCGATGTATATGTAAACAATTGAAGTTCGGATCGCCTTGCATTTTCCAGTAAAACAAAACAGAAATGAAACAAAATGGACCCCGTTTGAAAACATGTGTAGTTTAAAACTGAAACCAATAACAAGGAATATCTCGAAAACGGTCAACTCTGCAACAAAAATATAAATATGACATAAATTGTATGTTTTAACGCGATCTACATTTTTTGTTGAGTAAGCTTTTGTTTATCTCTTACGGTTTACCAGCTATTCAAAATTTAGAAAAAATCATCCAAAATAAACAGATCTTCAGAAGCTATTCCCAGAAAATTCTAGATATCCATTTTACTTCTGTGTAAATAGTTTTATTGTACTGTACTTTAATGAAAGTTGTTTCAGCTATTTTTGAGAGAAGCCATCTTTTCCAAAAAATTTCCATATAAAAGGTAGTTTAGAATGGGGGAATTTTCTTCTAAATCTTGTGCTGCATCCTAGAAGATACCAAAGTCAAGTACCAAATTTTGTATTTAACTATCTTTTACATTTTGAGCTATGGTGTCCACAGGTACACACGCACACAAAGGATATTTTTCTTTTCTATTTTTTTTTATTTGGGAGACCTCAAAACATATATTTCCGGTGGAATCTCTATCATCGAATTTTGGGTGAAATACAATAACTTCTCTATACACTTTGTACATAGTACGTGTAGAGAAAGTAAAAATGTATGTGACAAGAATTGTGTTTTAATGAAATCTACATTTTGTTTTATCGTAATTTTTTAAGTAAGTTACCAGTTATGAAAAAAAATTATTATCTTGGATGTAAATATGCGGTATTTTAATCAAAATCGTTAGAGACATTTTTGAGAAAATCAAAATAATCGATAATGTTTCCATTTAAAAGGTGTGCATTTTCTTTAAAATCTTCGTGTCGCATCCATGGAAGATACTAAACCTAAATAACAATTTTGGTATTTAACTGTGTTTTACTTTTTGAACTATTGTGTTCACAGGTACACACTCAGAGGACCTTTTTTAAAAATGCTCTTTTTTTTTTTTTTTTGGATTCAGGGAACCTCAAAACATATATTTCCGTGAAATCTATCTAATTTTGGGTGGAATACAATACATTAATTATCTACTATGTACGCTATACATATGCGCTAGAGAAAGTAAAAGGAACAAAGATCTTTGACACGAAAACGGGTTAGAGAAATACTGGACTTACCTAGGCAGTTCGAACCAGAATTTCTAAGTTGTGAATGTGGCGAAGTCAGCAATTAAGCAAGTGTAGCCGCGATACAAACGTAAGCTTCAGGTAAACCTCGTTAAAATCAACCACAACGTGATCCGTTCAGCGTGCCGCGTAACCACGTGGGCGAATTACGTGATATTCCAATAATCATGCATTCAACCGAAGACACATAGATATCCGCCTCAACTTAGCTTACAGTTCAGCTTCGTAATTCTGCACTTTCCTATATGCATAAACTTCAAGTAGATTCATTGCATTCTTCTTAAAGTGATACCTCTGTGAAATTGGGAAAATGCACTATATTTAAGGCATCGTGATATACTGATATGTATAAAAATGATAGCCTGCATGTTAATTGTTTAAATTCACATTTTTAATATATGAGGCATGAGATTCATTTATAAAATATTCAGTTTAAAATCCAATTTTACAGCCAATGATTTTAAAAATAGATGCGTAGTATTAAATTAGCCCTAATTGGTGTAGAAAAATGATTACTTTTCATTATCTCCAAAACTCTCTATATTTTCAAATCTTAATGATTTATTTATCAAAACTGAGTATAATTTGAAAAATTAATATGACCATTTTCGTTATACCTTAGAAAGCAGTGTAAAATTGTTGAAATAATTAATGAAGATTTGAACCGTTTTAAATATTACGAGAGCGGAATAATGTAGAAAATAGTTGTGAGAAAATAAGTGTTAAAGTTTGTAGTGTCTATTAATGCGCCCACACATCTATAAATTCAGTTAACTGACAGTTCAAGCTCGCCAAGTTGTAAAACTGTTATTTTATTAAAGTGTAGAATTCATATTGTTTTATTATGAAACAACTTTTTTTTAATTTTTCGTCTTAAAAGTAATAGAAAAAAATCTGATGTGTACCATTCAAATGACTTTCTCTACATATATGCAACAAATTGTAGTTAAAGAGCTTATTCTTCTATTTACTTCATGCTAATTGAGAAACATTAGCAGAAACAGTCTTATTATTTGCTTCCTTGTAAGTAGAAACGAAATGAGAGAGTACCATTGGTTAAAATGATAGCCAAATGCTGGTTGCTATGTGATTGAAGTTCCTTTGTTTTTATGGGCAGGAGTTAACAAATTCCTGTATGAGAAAAGTATGTTTTTCAAAGCAGAAACGAAAAACTAAGAATATCTTAAAAATGATCAACTCAACAAAAAAATGTATATGACATAAATTGTGTGTTTTAACGTGCTCTACATTTTTCATGTAAGTTTTTGTCCATCTCTTATGGTTTAGTAATTATGCACAATTCCGTAAAATTCATCCAGAATAAAGTTTACTTCAGAGGCCATTCCCAGAAAATTCAAGATGTACATTTTATTTGTCAGGTAAATATCTTCACTATACGATATTTTAATCAAAATCGTTGGAGCCAATCGTTGGATTTCACAGGCACACGGACACATGGACACACACACATATGGACATTTTTCTGAAAATGCTTTTTTTGGATTCAGGGGGTCCTAAAATATATATTTCCGGTGAAATTTCGGAATCGAATTTTTGGGTGGAGTGCAATTCCTTCTCTATCCCTATGCACATTGCACATACGGGGCTAGAGAAAGTAAAACAAGACAAAATGATATTTATAACGTAAACATGAAGCCAGTAAGGTAAAGATCCATGTAGTCGAAAACGAATATGAGGATTATTTCAGGCAGTATAGCATAGGATGTCTCTACTATAAAATATGAAGCAGAAGTGGTATTTATTATTTTAGCTAGACAATGTGGCTTGTTCAAGTTAGCCGTTCCTTGTAGATACATGTTTGGCCTTCAAAATGACCACAAATATCTTTCGTTACCGTGAAAAATGCGAAAACAATGCACTGACTGACATGTATCACTCCGCGTTGCTGGCAATACAAGTAGTGACGTCATCTCTGTCTCCCTCGAGTTGGTGCTGGTCGAAGAAAGAGGAAGCTATGAGAAACTGATTAAACTTAATTTGCTTATTACATAATTTCAGCTAAATAAGGTAGATTGATAATTGAACACTTTTTGAGTACAAATCAAATGTTATATTTAACTACATAAAATTCTCAAATATTTAATGGTATTAAACCTCCAATTTCAAGGAAAACGTCCAGCATGTCTCGATCTTGTTAAAATTAGCTACCATCACTTCCTGACCATAAGTAGTATTTATAAATTATAGCTGGGTGTCGCTTTGCTTTTTATATCCAATGTAGAATTGGAAAGAATTAATGTAATTTACTGCCGTTATGCAAATGCAGCAAGAAAAATGTTTTTCATGAGGAAAATAATATCTTAGTGAAAGCAAAAGAAGTTGATGCTTATATTACGGTGTTTACCCTTGCTAATTTGTTTTTAAATAGACTTTAAGCAGGTACAAAAATCAACAAAAAGCTCTAAGAACGATAGATTATAACAGGCTTTTTGAACCATTTGTTGATGTGGGTGCATCATTCTGTTTTACTTTGATTCTACTTATATGTGTTATTTATCAAGTATTTAATTAGGAGATATTAGTAAGAGCAAATACTAAATTAGTATAGCACCTCAAAATATTTATGTTCAAAGTAAAACATTACCTATTAATCCAGTTGCTATTACTGGTTTAAAGTACCAAAAAGCAAGTCTACAAAGTAAGGGTTGTAAAAGATGAATTGGAGAATATTAGAAACAAAGGAAAAAATATTAAAATTTTTTTTAAAATGCACAGAAAGAGGATATAAAGATACTGAAATGAAGGAACCTAACGTGTCACATTCACATTACCTTTTCACTTTCTCTACGTGTAATATTTACATGCCATATAGAGAACTATTGTATTTCACTCAAAAATTCAATACCGACTTTTTACTAGAAATACATGATTTTAGGCAACCTGAATAAAAAAGCATTTTTAGAAAAAGGTCCATGTATGTCTGTGGGTAACATTGCTTAAAAACGTAAACTCCGTTAAATACAAACTTTGTATTTAAGTTTAGAATCTCCCAGTTCAAGAAAATCTCCCCACCCCCAATAACCCTTGCATGGAATATTTTCGAAAATGTAGATGCTCTCAAACATGGTTCTAACGATTTTTATTAACGTGTCATGTGTTTAAGACATTTTCATGATAAACGAAATATATATCTTGAATTTTCTAGGAATAGCCTCTGAAGACCTCTTCATTATTGATGAATGTTGTACAACTGCCAAAGTGTAGGGTACAAAGATGTTGATTTATTACAAGACACAATTTATAGCTTGTAGTTTTTTTTTTTTTTTTTTTTTTTAAAGAGCTAACCGTTTTGGATGGGTTCTGTATTAAACTTAAACTTTTCTTGAATGGGAAACATCTTTCTTTTCGTCTCTCTTTTGTTTACTACTAGCAAGCAAAGAGAACCAAATTGCAATTGTTTCACATAGCGACAGACTTAATAGATGTAACAATTGCTTTAGCCTAATATATTCCCTTATTCCTTCTACTTATAAAGAAGTAAAAAAGAATAATAGTGGTAATCCGTATTTCGTTTAGTATTATGTACCTTTATGAAAGAATATTTTTTCATGAGAAAATTTTATTTTTAAAATGTTAAGGAAAGTCATGGAATGGAACACAATAAGATTTTTATTATTTACTGGTGGCAATACAGAGTTTATTTTTCTATGTAGGTACTTAATTGTATTTGAAATAAATCTTTGCAGTAATAACTACGATACACATTTCTTACACATACAAAGGGAAATACGATAGTCAAATGTTTAAGATCTGGAAGTAAAGCTGATCTTAAAATGTTCTACTCTTTACAATTGAATATCGTGATATCTTTAAGACACTATCAAAAGTATTGATTGCAAGGTAAACGTTGTCAGAATGACTTAAAACAGATAAAAAAAAAATAAATAATAATGCATTATAATTGGGTATATCTAGCAAGAGATAGATGAAATATAGAAATCAAAACAGGTGATTGTGTTACAATTTTTTTAAATAAAAATTAGTGGAAAAGTATTGAGAATATCGAACAGATATTTCGGAAAGGCTACAAAAGGCTGCTTAAAACAAATTGTGTCTTTTTGCTTTCTAGCACAGACAGAGAAGGTAAAGCACTGCACTAAAATAATTTGATACAGTAATTTCATTGGAAATACCGGTTTGGGGGTACCTGAATCAAAAATCATGTTTAGCAAAAGGCACATGTGTATATGCGTCTATGTCTGTGTGTCCGCATGTCTGTGAACACAATATCTAAAACGAAAAGCTGGTTAAATACCAAACAATGTCTTCCAATAATGCGCCACAAAGATTTCCAAGAAAATCTCCCAACCCTAAATCACCAATTACGGTTCTTAACGATTTTGATTAAATACGTGTATTAAAGATATTTATATAAAAATAAAAAAAATCTGAAGTGTTAAACTCACATGACTTTCTCTATATCTATGCAACAATTTTTTGTTAGAAAGTTGATGCTTCTGTTTACTTCATGCTAAAAGAGAAAAAAATTAGCAGAAATAGTCTCATTACTTGCTTCCCTATAAGTAGAAGCGAAATAACGGAGTACCATAGGTTAAAGTGATGGTCAAAAGCTGGTTACTATGTGACTGAAATTCCTTTGTTTGTATGGACAGGAGTTGACAAATTCCTGTATAATAAAAGTAAGTTTTTTTAACGCTGAAACAAAATACAAGGAATATCTAAAAAACTATTAACTCCACGAAAAAATGTATATTACATAAATTGTATGTTTTAATCTACTCTACATTTTTTGTGTGGTAAGTTTTTGTCTAACTCTTACGGTTCACCAGTTACACAAAATTCCGTAAAATTCATCCAGAATAAAGTGGTCTTCAGAGGCTATTCCCAGAAAATTCAAGATATATATACTATTTGTCAAGTATATATCTTTAATATATGACATTTTAATCAAAATCGTTAGAGCCATGTTTTAGAAAATCAACATTTTCGAAAACGTTTCCTTGTGAAGGGGGATTTTCTTGAAAATCTTTGTGTAGCAGAGATACTGAACTTATATACCAAGCTTGGTATTTAACGGTCATTTCGTTTTTGAGTTATGCTGCCCACAAACACACACACACACACACACACACACACGTACATACGTACAGACACACACGGACATTTTTCTAAATATGCTTTTTTTGGATTCGGGTGGTCTCAAAACATGTATTTCCGTTGAAATCTCGGTATCGAATTTTCTGGTACAATGCAATATCTTCTCTCTACACTATGTACATAGCACGTATAGAGAAAGTAATATGTTGAGATTCCAGGAAATTTTACAAAAGGTTATTATTTTATTTACATAATGCTAATCAAAGTAACCATTGCCAGAAATGGCCTTATTACTTAGTTCCTGTAAGTAGAAGGGAAATAAAAGGAAAACACTAACATAAAGCAACAGTCAAATCTTTTAAAAGAGGTTGCTATTCGTTTAGCAGTAGAATTCAACTCTCTGAACATGGGCAAGAGTTAAAAAAAAAAAAAAAAAAACAGAGATACGAAACGGATGAGGACATCTGGAATATCTTTAAAATGATTATCTGTAAAATAAGGTGTTTTAATTAGATGCATATTTTTTATATAATAAGTTTTTGTCTGTCTTATGGCCTACCAGTTGTGCAAAATTCATTCAGAATGAATAGGACTTCAGAGACTATTCTCAGAAAGTTATTTAATTAAAATGGTTTAAGCCATTTTTAGAAAATAGAAAATTTAAAAAAATGGTCCTGTAAAAAGTAGTTAGTGGTGGAAGGATCTTACTGGAAATCTGGGTGTCGTATTCTTGGAAGATAACATTTATTTAAACATGTTTTCGTTTTTAAGCTATAGAGACACACACACACACACACACACACACACAGAAACACACGAAGGGTCCTCAAAGCAAGATTATGAATTTAATTCTCAGTATAGACTTTTTTGTTGGAATGCAATACCTTCTCTACCTAACTGTACACTACATTCGCCCTAGAGAAAGTAAAAGTTATATATTTGTTACAAGTTCAAAACTAATCTTATTTAATAATGAAAAATGTAAGTTTCTTTTCTCTCAATATCGTTGGTAAAATTTCACTGATTATGTTCATTATCTTTAAGACTACCAAGAAGATAAAGGCGGTTATAAAGGAACCCCGTTTTTCTGACTCTTCTAAAGTAAGTGTTGCAACGAAAAAGTTGGTTCGTGTGTATTTAATTATCTTAATTTTTTATACCTCTATCATGCAGACTCTTCCCTCTTCTCAGGTTTGTGGTATACGAGACGCGTTCTGTATTTTGATGTCAGCTACCATCAATAAATATTGCCGTTATTCTTTTGAATGTATTGTGAATCATTGCAGACACACACAGAACCAAGTTATAACACTTATTTTTCACCAGAATATAACATTTTTACTTCTTCTTGTTTTGTTGTTAAGCCAAATTGAACTTCCGTTTTCTTTACAGAAATTATAAACAGAAATATCTGTAAAATAAGAACTATAGCTTTCCTGGCGACGTGTTAATTCAAAATCTTCTCGGGCTTCTAGCCAAAGTTATTACCTGGCTAGAAGCCCGAGAAGATTTTGAAGAAATATCTGTGTTGGCGTGCGTTCGTTCCAAGGCCGTGTGACGTATGTCAGTTTTAGCAATGCACATACGTATAACTCCTTCCATCTCTTTCTATCATTGTTGCGATTGTTGGTCACGTCTCCAGGCAACACATTACAAACTTCTTTACTTAAACCTTTAGAATAAACACAACGTCTCCCAACTATATTAATAATACAAGTAAAACAATTCAGAAGTAACAATTCACACACAAATTAACAGTTAAATGTATGTTTTAAGCTGTTATTTAGCCCAAATAAATTTCAAGTTATTATTAAAATTACAAAATGAAAACCTTTTACCTTGTGGCTTGTGGACTTTAATATTTTCACAGTATTTAAACCACAAAAACCTTTGACAAGTTGAGTCATATACCATATTTTCCATTTCGGGAACGTATGTGGTTACTTTGCTAGCGTCGCTGAGACTGGAGTATACACTCGGAGCTCCAGTAATGTTTACCCTGTCATTGTCAGCATCTTGGGGCATAAAACTTCAAACGGGGCGCTTAACCCACGATCCGCTGATCCAGCATAAGTAGCCTTAATCAGCTATGCCTGGAAGTGGATTATGGGATACCTTATGTAGGTCCTTCCATTTATCAGCTGTTCCCAAAATCCAAATGGACTTCATGGACCATTAGACACGAACACAATGGCCCGTAGCAATAGGCAATATATCTCTTCAACTTTCTCTGTTGCTCAGAAGACGAGATACAAGTTTTGGGAAGCAGGTTACCAAACAATAACACAAACAAACACGCTTACAGATAAGTTCAAGGTCATCCAGAAAGTGACAGGCGATTGGGAATACGTAAATAATAGCGGAACCCATCAACACAAAACTTTATATAGGTACAAGGTTACAGTAAATAACTATTTCTTAATGTAATCTCCATTCTGTGAACACATTTATTGTTACGCGTACCATTTTTACTTTCTCTAGCCCCATATGTACAATGTAGAGAAGTATAGTATTCCACCCAAAAATTCGATACCGAGATTTCACCGGAAATACATGTTTTAGGACCCCCTGTATCAAAAAAAAAAAAGCATTTTGAGAAAAAGGCCCGTGTGTGTACACAATAACTCAAAAACGAAAAGTAGCTAAAATACCAAACTTGGTATTTAAGTTTAGTATCTTCCAGGGATGCGACACGAAGATTTTGAGAAAAATCCCCCGCCCCAAACTACGCTTTAGATGGAACTTTTTTTGAAAATTTTGATTTTCTAACGATTTTGATTAAAATAAAATGTATTAAAGATATTTACCTAACAAATAAAATGTATCCCTTGAATTTTCTGGGAGTAGCCTCTGAAGACTACTTTATTCTAGGTCAATTTTACGGTATTTTGCATAACTGCTGAACCGTAAGAGATGGACAAAAAATTACCACACAACAAATGAAGAGCACTTTAAAACACACAATGCATGCTATGTACAATTTTTTTTTTCGTGGAGGTGATTGTTTTTGAGATATTCCTTGTTTTTGGTTTCAGCTATACAAACTTATACTTTTCTCATACAGGACTCTGTGAACATACAAACAAAGGAACTTCAGTTGCAGAGCAACCAGCTTTTGAGTATCACTTTAACCTATGGTACTCCCTTATTTCGCTTCTATTAAAAGGAAGCAAGTAATAAGTTTATTTCTGCTAAATTTTTCTCGATGAACAGGAAGTACAGATAAGCACAAGCTTTTTAAAAAGAATTTATTGCAGAGATATAGATAAACTCATGTGAATGTAACAATCATATGTTTTATTTATTAGTGTGACTTATTTAAGAGTTTCTCTAGTCACATGGAAAAATATATATGATTAGGGAAATATACAAAAAATGTTTTAAGTGAGCATCACAAAAAATATTTTACTATACAATATAATAGTTATATAAAATTAAGGTATGAGAACAAATTGTAAAAAAGCTTATAAAATGTGCAACAACAATACAAGTTATAAGAATAAAAGAGAAAAACTATAAAAATAAAGCGACCTATAAACAATAATTCATTTTAAGTTTGTTTAAGACATACAAATGATTTCGATAAATGGCTACGGAATGTTTTATGATATTTTCTGTGATCTTGTTCCACCCTTGTGTTGATTTTATACATTTCTACCGCACACACACACGGACCTTTTTCTGAAAATACTTTTTTTGGATACAATGGGCCCTAAAACATATATTTCCGGTGAAATTTCGGTATCGAATTTTTTGTTTAGTGCAATACATTCTCTGTACACTATGTACATAGTGCGTATAGAGAAAGTAAAAAGTACGTTTAAAACTAAACTTGGTATATACATTTGGTATCTTCCAAGGATGCGATACCAAGATTTTCAAGAAAATCCCTCCACCCCCAAAAACACTTTACGAGCTATTTTTTTTTCGAAACTTTTGATTTTTACTTTTTCTATACGCACGATGTACATAGTGTACAGAGAATGTATTGCAATCCACCCAAAAATTCGATACCGAGATTTCACCGGAAATATATGTATTAGGATCTCCAATATCCAAAAAAAGCATTTTCACAAAAAGGTCCATGTGTGTATGTATGTGTCCGTGTGTCCGTGTGTCTGTGAACTCGATAACTCAAAAACGAAAAGTCAATAAAATAACAAACTTGGTATTTAAGTTTACTATTTTCCAGGGATGCGACACGAAGATTTTGAGAAAAATCCCCCCACCCCAACTACCGTTTACAAGGAACTTTTTCGAAAATTCTGATTTTCTCAAAAATGGCTCTAACGATTTTGATTAAAATTTCGTATATTAAAGATATTTACCTGACAAACAAAATGTATATCTTGAATTCTCTGGGAATAGCCTCTGAAGAATAGTTTATTCTGGATGAATTTTACTGAATTTTGAATAACTGCTAAATTGTAAGAGATGGACAAAAACTTACTGCACAAAAAATGTAGACCACATTAAAACCACAATTTATGTTGTATACATTTTTACTTTCTCTATACTCACTATGTACATAGTGTATAGAGGATGCATTGCACTCCACAAAAAAATTCGATACCGAGATTTCACCGGAAATATATGTTTTAGGGTCCCCTGTATCCAAAAAAAGTATTTTCAGAAAAAGGTCCGTGTGTGTGTGTGTGTCCGTGTGTCTGTGAACACGATAACTCAAAAACGAAAAGTCGGTAAAATACCAAACTTGGTATTTAAGTTTAGTAGCTTTCAGGGATACGACACGAAGATTTCGAGAAAGATCCCCCCACCCCAAACTACCCTTTACATAGAACTTTTTTTCAAAATTTTGATTTTTTAAAAAGTTGCTCTAACGATTTTAATTAAAATATCGTATATTAAAGTTATTTACCTGATGAATAAAGTGTATATTTTGAATTTTCTGGGAATAGCCTCTGAAGACTACTTTATTCTGGATAAATTTTTCATAACTACTAAACCGTAAGAGATAGACAAAAACTTAATGCACAAAAAATGTAAAGCACGTTAAAACACCCAATTTATGCTATTTACATTTTTTTCGTGGAGTTGATCGTTTTCGAGATATTCCTTTTTCTTGGTTTCAGCTTTGAAAAACATACTTTTCTCATACAGGAATTTGTCAACTTCTGTCCATACAAAGGAACATTTGTCACATAGCAACCAGCTTTTGGCTTTCGCTTTAACCTATGGTACTCCCTTATTTCGCTTCTACTTACAAGAAAGCAAGAAATAATACTATTTCTGCTAATTTATCTCGATTAGCATGAAATAAATGAAAGATAAGTTTATTAACAATAATCATTTACAGAGATATAGAGCAAGTCATGTGAACGGAACACATCAGATTTTTGTACATGAGCATGAAGTAAATAGAAGCTTAAGCTTTTTAAGAATAATTTTTTGCAGGGATATAGAGAAAGTCATGTGAATGGTACACATCAGATTTTTTGTGTGGAGTTCGTCGTTTTTGAGTCATTCCTTATTTTTGGTTTCTGCTATGAAAAAGTATACTTTTCTCATACAGGAACTTGTCAACTCCTATCCATATAAACAAAGGAACTTCATTGATATAGCAACCAGCTTTTGACTATCACTTTAACCTATGGCAGTCCCTTATTTCGCTTTTACTTACAAGGAAGCAAGTAATAAGACTATTTCTGCTATTTTTTTTCTGATTAGCATGAAGTAAATAGAAGAATAATTTGTTTAAGAATAATTAGTTGCAGGGATATAGAGAAAGTCATGTGAATGGTACACATCAGATTTTTTTAAAAATGACTAACGATTTTGAATAAAATATCGTATATTAGAGATATTTACCTGACAAATAAAATGTATTTTCTGGGAATAGCCTCTGAAGACTACTTTAATCTGGACGAATTTTACGGAATTTTGAATTAACACTGTAAGAGATGGACAAACAGTTAACACACAAAAATGCACAGCACGTTTAAACACACAATTTATGTTATATGCATTTTTGTCGTGGATTTGATCGTATTTTAGATATTTCTTTTTACTGGTTTCAGCTATGAAAAACTTATTTTCTCATACAGGAATTTGTCAACTCCTGTTCATACAAACAAAGGAACATCAGTCACATAGCAACCAGCTTTTGTCTATCACTTTAACCTATGGTACTCCCTTATTTCGCTTGTACTTACAAGGAAGCAAGTAATAAGACCATTTCTGCTAATTTTTTTCTCGATTAGCATGAAGTAAATAGAAACATAAGCTTTCTAACAATAATTTGTTACAGAGATGTAGATAAAGTCATGTGAATGGAACACAAAAGATTTTTTTATCTAATCGAGTAACTCTATTTTATCTAGCCATGTAAAAACATCTTATATGCTCCATTCACATGACTTTCTCTAAATCTCTTTGACAAATTATTGATAGTAAACTTCTTCTTTTATATACGTCATTCTACTCGAGAAAAACTTGAGCAGAAGCGGTATTATTGCTTAGTTCCATATAAGTGGAAGGGAAATAAGCGAATACAGTAGGCATGTCATATGTTTTAAGTGTGGTTGCTATGGAATTGTAATCCGTTTCTTTGGGTGGCCTAGAGTTGACAAATTCTTGTATGAGAAAGGTTTAAGTATTTTAATACTGAAACTATTAACCAGGAATATTTCGTAAATGCTCAACCCCGGAAAAAAGTGTGTATGAAATAAATTGTGTTTTCTAAGGATCTTTACAGCTTTTGTTAGGTAAATTTTGTCTCTCTTTTACGGTATACTAGTTGTAGAAAATGTAAACAAAATCGTCCAGAACAAAGAAAAAATTTAGAGACTATTCATATAAAATTCAATATATACATTTTAGTTTCCAAGTAAATATCTCTAATATACTGTATTATAATAAAAATTGCTAAGATCTTTTTGTGATAAACAAAATTTCCAAAATTTTTCAGGTAAAGGGAAGCTTTTGGGTGGATTTTTTTTTAAATGTTTGTGTTGCATGCTTAGACTAAACATAAACACCAAGTTTGGATTTTATTGGTATTTTCGTTTTTGAGTTATGCTGTCCATAAACGAACACACTGGAATATTTTTCTAATACAAGATAGTGTCGTGGTAGAATTTCTGTCTGGGTAGTGTGGTGGTAGCATATCTGTTTGGATAGTGTGGTGGTAGCATATCTGTCTGGGTAGTGTGCTGGTAGCATATCTGTCAGGGTAGTCTGCTGGTAGCATATCTGTCTGAGTAGTGTGCTGGTAGCATATCTGTCTGGGTAGTCTGCTGGTAGCATATCTGTCTGAGTAGTCTGCTGGTAGCATATCTGTCTGCGTAGTGTGTTGGTAGCATATCTGTCTGAGTAGTCTGTTGGTAGCATATCTGTCTGGGTAGTCTGCTGGTAGCATATCTGCCTTAGTAGCCTGCTGGTAGCATATCTGTCTGCGTAGTGTGTTGGTAGCATATCTGTCTGAGTAGTCTGCTGGTAGCATATCTGTCTGAGTAGTCTGCTGGTAGCATATCTGTCTGCGTAGTGTGTTGGTAGCATATCTGTCTGAGTAGTCTGTTGGTAGCATATCTGTCTGGGTAGTCTGCTGGTAGCATATCTGCCTTAGTAGCCTGCTGGTAGCATATCTGTCTGCGTAGTGTGTTGGTAGCATATCTGTCTGAGTAGTCTGCTGGTAGCATATCTGTCTGAGTAGTCTGTTGGTAGCATATCTGTCTGAGTAGTCTGCTGGTAGCATATCTGTCTG
The DNA here is from genome assembly GCA_030762935.1 of Hymenopus coronatus. Taxonomy (NCBI): domain Eukaryota; kingdom Metazoa; phylum Arthropoda; class Insecta; order Mantodea; family Hymenopodidae; genus Hymenopus; species Hymenopus coronatus. The sequence continues at coordinate 80,050,961 of CM060885.1, forward strand.
AGTAGTCTGTTGGTAGCATATCTGTCTGAGTAGTCTGTTGGTAGCATATCTGTCTGAGTAGTCTGTTGGTAGCATATCTGTCTGAGTAGTCTGTTGGTAGCATATCTGCCTGGGTAGTGTGTTGGTAGCATATCTGTCTGAGTAGTCTGTTGGTAGCATATCTGTCTGCGTAGTGTGTTGGTAGCATATCTGTCTGAGTAGTCTGCTGGTAGCATATCTGTCTGCGTAGTGTGTTGGTAGCATATCTGCCTGGGTAGTGTGTTGGTAGCATATCTGTCTGAGTAGTCTGTTGGTAGCATATCTGTCTGCGTAGTGTGTTGGTAGCATATCTGCCTGGGTAGTGTGTTGGTAGCATATCTGTCTGAGTAGTCTGTTGGTAGCATATCTGCCTGGGTAGTGTGTTGGTAGCATATCTGTCTGAGTAGTCTGTTGGTAGCATATCTGCCTGGGTAGTGTGTTGGTAGCATATCTGTCTGAGTAGTCTGCTGGTAGCATATCTGTCTGCGTAGTGTGTTGGTAGCATATCTGCCTGGGTAGTGTGCTGGTAGCATATCTGTCTGAGTGGTGTGGCGGTAGCATATCTGTCTGAGTAGTGTGCTGGTAGCATATGTGCCTGGGTAGTGTGCTGGTAGCATATCTGTCTGAGTGGTGTGGCGGTAGCATATCTGTCTGAGTAGTGTGCTGGTAGCATATCTGTCTGAGTAGTGTGCTGGTAGCATATCTGTCTGAGTAGTGTGCTGGTAGCATATCTCTCTGAGTGGTGTGGCGGTAGCATATCTGTCTGAGTAGTGTGCTGGTAGCATATCTGTCTGAGTGGTGTGGTGGTAGCATATCTGTCTGGGTGGTGTGGCGGTAGCATATCTGTCTGAGTGGTGTGGCGGTAGCATATCTGTCTGAGTAGTGTGCTGGTAGCATATCTGTCTGAGTAGTGTGCTGGTAGCAAATCTGTCTGGGTAGTGTGGCGGTAGCATATCTGTCTGGGTAGTGTGCTGGTAGCATATCTGTCTGAGTAGTGTGCTGGTAGCATATCTGTCTGAGTAGTTTGCTGGTAGCATATCTGTCTGAGTAGTGTGCTGGTAGCATATCTGTCTGAGTAGTCTGCTGGTAGCATATCTGTCTGGGTAGTGTGCTGGTAGCATATCTGTCTGAGTAGTGTGCTGGTAGCATATCTGTCTGGGTAGTGTGCTGATAGCATATCTGTCTGAGTAGTCTGCTGGTAGCATATCTGTCTGAGTAGTGTGCTGGTAGCATATCTGTCTGAGTAGTGTGTTGGTAGCATATCTGCCTGAGTAGTGTGTTGGTAGCATATCTGTCTGAGTAGTGTGTTGGTAGCAAATCTGTCTGAGTAGTGTGGTGGTAGCATATCTGTCTGAGTAGTGTGTTGGTAGCATATCTGTCTGAGTGGTGTGGTGGTAGCATATCTGTCTGAGTAGTGTTCTGGTAGCAAATCTGTCTGAGTGGTCTGCTGGTAGCATATCTGTCTGAGTAGTGTGCTGGTAGCATATCTGTCTGAGTAGTGTTCTGGTAGCAAATCTGTCTGAGTAGTGTGCTGGTAGCAAATCTGTCTGGGTAGTGTGCTGGTAGCATATCTGTCTGGGTAGTGTGCTGGTAGCATATCTGTCTGAGTAGTGTGCTGGTAGCATATCTGTCTGAGTAGTGTGCTGGTAGCATATCTGTCTGAGTAGTGTGTTGGTAGCATATCTGTCTGAGTGGTCTGCTGGTAGCATATCTGTCTGGGTAGTGTGCTGGTAGCATATCTGTCTGAGTAGTGTGCTGGTAGCATATCTGTCTGAGTAGTGTGCTGGTAGCATATCTGTCTGAGTAGTGTGGCGGTAGCATATCTGTCTGAGTAGTGTGCTGGTAGCATATCTGTCTGGGTAGTGTTGTGGTAGCATATCAGTCTGGGTAGTGTGCTGGTAGCATATCTGTCTGGGTAGTGTTCTGGTAGAATATCTGTCTGGGTAGTGTTCTGGTAGAATATCTGTCTGAGTGGTGTGCTGGTAGCATATCTGTCTGAGTGGTGTGCTGGTAGCATATCTGTCTGGGTAGTGTGCTGGTAGCATATCTGTCTGAGTGGTGTGCTGGTAGCATATCTGTCTGGGTAGTGTGCTGGTAGCATATCTGTCTGAGTGGTGTGCTGGTAGCATATCTGTCTGGGTAGTGTGCTGGTAGCATATCTGTCTGAGTGGTCTGCTGGTAGCATGTCTGTCTGAGTGGTCTGCTGGTAGCATATCTGTCTGGGTAGTGTGCTGGTAGCATATCTGTCTGAGTGGTGTGGTGGTAGCATATCTGTCTGGGTAGTGTGCTGGTAGCATATCTGTCTGAGTGGTCTGCTGGTAGCATATCTGTCTGGGTAGTGTGCTGGTAGCATATCTGTCTGAGTGGTGTGCTGCTAGCATATCTGTCTGGGTAGTGTGCTGGTAGCATATCTGTCTGAGTGGTGTGCTGCTAGCATATCTGTCTGAGTGGTGTGGCGGTAGCATATCTGTCTGAGTGGTGTGCTGGTAGCATATCTGTCTGGGTAGTGTGCTGGTAGCATATCTGTCTGAGTGGTCTGCTGGTAGCATATCTGTCTGAGTGGTGTGCTGGTAGCATATCTGTCTGAGTGGTGTGGCGGTAGCATATCTGTCTGAGTAGTGTGCTGGAGGCATATCTGTCTGAGTAGTGTGCTGGTAGCATATCTGTCTGAGTGGTCTGCTGGTAGCATATCTGTCTGAGTAGTGTGCTGGTAGCATATCTGTCTGGGTAGTGTGCTGGTAGCATATCTGTCTGAGTAGTGTGCTGGTAGCATATCTGTCTGGGTAGTGTGCTGGTAGCAAATCTGTCTGAGTAGTGTGCTGGTAGCATATCTGTCTGAGTAGTGTGCTGGTAGCATATCTGTCTGAGTGGTCTGCTGGTAGCATATCTGTCTGAGTAATGTGCTGGTAGCATATCTGTCTGGGTAGTGTGCTGGTAGCATATCTGTCTGAGTAGTGTGCTGGTAGCATATCTGTCTGAGTAGTGTGCTGGTAGCATATCTGTCTGGGTGGTGTGGCGGTAGCATATCTGTCTGGGTGGTGTGGCGGTAGCATATCTGTCTGAGTGGTGTGGCGGTAGCATATCTGTCTGGGTAGTGTGCTGGTAGCATATCTGTCTGGGTAGTGTTCTGGTAGCATATCTGTCTGAGTAGTGTGCTGGTAGCATATCTGTCTGAGTAGTGTGCTGGTAGCATATCTGTCTGAGTAGTGTGCTGGTAGCATATCTGTCTGAGTGGTCTGCTGGTAGCATATCTGTCTGAGTAGTGTTCTGGTAGCAAATCTGTCGGAGTAGTGTGCTGGTAGCATATCTGTCTGGGTAGTGTGCTGGTAGCATATCTGTCTGAGTAGTCTGCTGGTAGCATATCTGTCTGGGTAGTGTGCTGGTAGCATATCTGTCTGAGTAGTGTGCTGGTAGCATATCTGTCTGGGTAGTGTGCTGGTAGCATATCTGTCTGAGTAGTCTGCTGGTAGCATATCTGTCTGGGTAGTGTGCTGGTAGCATATCTGTCTGACTAGTCTGCTGGTAGCATATCTGTCTGGGTAGTGTGCTGGTAGCATATCTGTCTGAGTAGTGTGCTGGTAGCATATCTGTCTGGGTAGTGTGCTGGTAGCATATCTGTCTGGGTAGTGTGCTGGTAGCATATCTGTCTGAGTAGTGTGCTGGTAGCATATCTGTCTGGGTAGTGTTCTGGTAGCATATCTGTCTGAGTAGTGTGCTGGTAGCAAATCTGTCTGAGTAGTGTGCTGGTAGCATATCTGTCTGGGTAGTGTTCTGGTAGCATATCTGTCTGAGTAGTGTGCTGGAAGCATATCTGTCTGAGTAGTGTGTTGGTAGCATATCTGTCTGGGTAGTGTTCTGGTAGCATATCTGTCTGAGTGGTCTGCTGGTATCATATCTGTCTGAGTAGTGTGCTTGTAGCATATCTGTCTGAGTAGTCTGCTGGTAGCATATCTGTCTGGGTAGTGTGCTGGTAGCATATCTGTCTGGGTAGTGTGCTGGTAGCATATCTGTCTGAGTAGTGTGCTGGTAGCATATCTGTCTGAGTGGTCTGCTGGTAGCATATCTGTCTGGGTAGTGTTCTGGTAGCATATCTGTCTGAGTAGTGTGCTGGTAGCATATCTGTCTGAGTAGTGTGCTGGTAGCATATCTGTCTGGGTAGTGTGCTGGTAGCATATCTGTCTGAGTAGTCTGCTGGTAGCATATCTGTCTGGGTAGTGTGCTGGTAGCATATCTGTCTGACTAGTCTGCTGGTAGCATATCTGTCTGGGTAGTGTGCTGGTAGCATATCTGTCTGAGTAGTGTGCTGGTAGCATATCTGTCTGGGTAGTGTGCTGGTAGCATATCTGTCTGGGTAGTGTGCTGGTAGCATATCTGTCTGAGTAGTGTGCTGGTAGCATATCTGTCTGGGTAGTGTTCTGGTAGCATATCTGTCTGAGTAGTGTGCTGGTAGCAAATCTGTCTGAGTAGTGTGCTGGTAGCATATCTGTCTGGGTAGTGTTCTGGTAGCATATCTGTCTGAGTAGTGTGCTGGAAGCATATCTGTCTGAGTAGTGTGTTGGTAGCATATCTGTCTGGGTAGTGTTCTGGTAGCATATCTGTCTGAGTGGTCTGCTGGTAGCATATCTGTCTGAGTAGTGTGCTGGTAGCATATCTGTCTGGGTAGTGTGCTGGTAGCATATCTGTCTGAGTGGTGTGCTGGTAGCATATCTGTCTGAGTAGTGTGCTGGTAGCATATCTGTCTGAGTAGTGTGCTGGTAGCATATCTGTCTGGGTAGTGTTCTGGTAGAATATCTGTCTGAGTAGTGTGCTGGTAGCATATCTGTCTGGGTAGTGTTCTGGTAGCATATCTGTCTGAGTAGTGTGCTGGTAGCATATCTGTCTGAGTAGTGTGCTGGTAGCATATCTGTCTGGGTAGTGTGCTGGTAGCATATCTGTCTGAGTAGTCTGCTGGTAGCATATCTGTCTGGGTAGTGTGCTGGTAGCATATCTGTCTGAGTAGTCTGCTGGTAGCATATCTGTCTGGGTAGTGTGCTGGTAGCATATCTGTCTGAGTAGTGTGCTGGTGGCATATCTGTCTGGGTAGTGTGGTGGTAGCATATCTGTCTGGGTAGTGTGCTGGTAGCATATCTGTCTGAGTAGTGTGCTGGTAGCATATCTGTCTGGGTAGTGTTCTGGTAGCATATCTGTCTGAGTAGTGTGCTGGTAGCAAATCTGTCTGAGTAGTGTGCTGGTAGCATATCTGTCTGGGTAGTGTTCTGGTAGCATATCTGTCTGAGTAGTGTGCTGGAAGCATATCTGTCTGAGTAGTGTGTTGGTAGCATATCTGTCTGAGTAGTGTGCTGGTAGCATATCTGTCTGAGTGGTCTGCTGGTAGCATATCTGTCTGTGTGCTGGTAGCATATATGTCTGGGTAGTGTGCTGGTAGCATATCTGTCTGGGTGGTGTGGTGGTAGCATATCTGTCTGGGTAGTGTGCTGGTAGCATATCTGTCTGAGTGGTCTGCTGGTAGCATATCTGTCTGTGTGCTGGTAGCATATATGTCTGGGTAGTGTGCTGGTAGCATATCTGTCTGAGTGGTGTGGTGGTAGCATATCTGTCTGGGTAGTGTGCTGGTAGCATATCTGTCTGAGTGGTCTGCTGGTAGCATATCTGTCTGTGTGCTGGTAGCATATATGTCTGGGTAGTGTTCTGGTAGCATATCTGTCTGAGTGGTCTGCTGGTAGCATATCTGTCTGTGTGCTGGTAGCATATCTGTCTGGGTAGTGTGCTGGTAGCATATCTGTCTGAGTGGTGTGCTGGTAGCATATCTGTCTGAGTAGTGTGCTGGTAGCATATCTGTCTGAGTAGTGTGCTGGTAGCATATCTGTCTGGGTAGTGTTCTGGTAGAATATCTGTCTGAGTAGTGTGCTGGTAGCATATCTGTCTGGGTAGTGTTCTGGTAGCATATCTGTCTGAGTAGTGTGCTGGTAGCATATCTGTCTGAGTAGTGTGCTGGTAGCATATCTGTCTGGGTAGTGTTCTGGTAGAATATCTGTCTGAGTAGTGTGCTGGTAGCATATCTGTCTGGGTAGTGTGCTGGTAGCATATCTGTCTGAGTAGTCTGCTGGTAGCACATCTGTCTGAGTAGTTTGCTGGTAGCATATCTGTCTGAGTAGTGTGCTGGTAGCATATCTGTCTGGGTAGTGTGCTGGTAGCATATCTGTCTGAGTAGTGTGCTGGTAGCAAATCTGTCTGGGTAGTGTGCTGGTAGCAAATCTGTCTGGGTAGTGTGCTGGTAGCAAATCTGTCTGGGTAGTGTGCTGGTAGCATATCTGTTTGGATAGTGTGGTGGTAGCATATCTGCCTGAGTAGTGTGGTGGTAGCATATCTGTCAGGGTAGTGTTTTGGTAGCATATCTGTCTGAGTGGTCTGCAGGTAGCATATCTGTCTGGGTAGTGTGCTGGTAGCAAATCTGTCTGAGTAGTCTGCTGGTAGCAAATCTGTCTGGGTAGTGTGCTGGTAGCAAATCTGTCTGAGTAGTCTGCTGGTAGCATATCTGTCTGGGTAGTGTGCTGGTAGCAAATCTGTCTGAGTAGTCTGCTGGTAGCATATCTGTCTGGGTGGTGTGCTGGTAGCAAATCTGTCTGGGTAGTGTGCTGGTAGCATATCTGTCTGAGTGGTCTGCAGGTAGCATATCTGTCTGAGTGGTGTGGCGGTAGCATATCTGTCTGAGTAGTGTGCTGGTAGCATATCTGTCTGAGTGGTCTGCTGGTAGCATATCTGTCTGAGTAGTGTGCTGGTAGCATATCTGTCTGAGTAGTCTGATGGTAGCATATCTGTCTGGGTGGTCTGCTGGTAGCATATCTGTCTGGGTAGTGTTCTGGTAGCATATCGGTCTGAGTAGTCTGATGGTAGCATATCTGTCTGGGTGGTCTGCTGGTAGCATATCTGTCTGGGTAGTGTTCTGGTAGCATATCTGTCTGAGTAGTGTGCTGGTAGCATATCTGTCTGAGTAGTCTGATGGTAGCATATCTGTCTGAGTGGTCTGCTGGTAGCATATCTGTCTGGGTAGTGTTCTGGTAGCATATCGGTCTGAGTAGTGTGCTGGTAGCATATCTGTCTGAGTGGTCTGCTGGTAGCATATCTGTCTGAGTAGTGTGCTGGTAACATATCTGTCTGGGTAGTGTGCTGGTAGCATATCTGTCTGAGTAGTCTGATGGTAGCAAATCTTTCTGGGTAGTGTGCTGGTAGCATATCTGTTTGGATAGTGTGGTGGTAGCATATCTGCCTGAGTAGTGTGGTGGTAGCATATCTGTCTGGGTAGTGTGTTGGTAGCATATCTGTCTGAGTGGTCTGCAGGTAGCATATCTGTCTGGGTAGTGTGCTGGTAGCAAATCTGTCTGAGTAGTCTGCTGGTAGCAAATCTGTCTGGGTAGTGTGCTGGTAGCAAATCTGTCTGAGTAGTCTGCTGGTAGCATATCTGTCTGGGTAGTGTGCTGGTAGCAAATCTGTCTGAGTAGTCTGCTGGTAGCATATCTGTCTGGGTGGTGTGCTGGTAGCAAATCTGTCTGGGTAGTGTGCTGGTAGCATATCTGTCTGAGTGGTCTGCAGGTAGCATATCTGTCTGGGTAGTGTTCTGGTAGCATATCTGCCTGCTGCCACGCACCCTGACTTGAGGGCTTAGCGAAGTTGATCTGAAAAGCAAGGTTTTATTAACATTTCAATCTTGATTTTGGCTAAACCCCTGGACTTGCGGGAAAAAGACACTAAATGAATTTGTTCTGAAAGTAATACGCTTTTGTTTCTGCAACAATCTGTCTACATTCAGAGCAACTTTCACGATAAGTTGTTTTAAATTTTAGTACATTTTTCGTAAACCACATCTTAGCGATTAAAATTGCAAAACAATTATTTGTTGCATGAAGAATATTGTCTTAACGAATTCTTTTCGGACACAAAGAGATAATTCTGATGAATTTACGACATCGAATTTTTGGATGGAATACAATACTTTCTGAAGCTCCTGTATATATGCATTAGTCCTAGAGAAAGTAAACATTGTTTTTCTGTTTTTTAAAATGTGATGTGTTATAATTAAAACTTTACCCCTAGTGATTCTTTTCTTGCTCTAGATCTTGAGCCACTGCTTCTTTTTCAGCCCTTGTTTTGCTGTTTCTTCAAAGAAAGCATGGGATCTTTGTGTAGAAAGCTGACATACACTATCATGGCTAGATAAGGCAGGGAACATATTTATGCACTGCGAGTTGGGAGCCAAGCTCGAGGCGCTCAGTCACCACTAGTGTTTGCTTCCTTTTTTCGATCTAACCGAGTAACTCTCTTTTATCTAGCCAAGTAAAAGATAAAAATGGACAGATCTTTACTCTAGGAGTTTGGTAGCAGCCCCACTCCTCTACCTCATTTTCCTTGCATCGCCTTTCCACCTTCTCAGGCAGTTTTTCACGTCATCACATATGTGCGATCTCTATGCATACTTTAGTAGTCTATGGAGAATACCAAAGATGATAAACATGAAATACACCTACGTCTTTTAAACTGGGTTAGTAGCTCACACCGTACCGAATAAACCTTCAAGAGCCTTTGGCTTTTTAATTTCTCCAACATGCACAATGTAAATAGTACATAGACAAGATATTATATTCCAATCAAAATCCGATACCCAGATTTCACCGGAAATAATTGTTTAGAATTTCGTAATAAAAAAAAAATCTGATGTGTTACATTCACACGACGTTCTCTAAATCTCTGCAACAAATTATTGTTAAACAGCAGATGCTTCTATCTATTTTTGATAATTAAGAAAACATAGTCTTATAACTTGCTTCCTTGTAAGAAGAAACGTAATAAGGGAGTATCAAAGGTTAAAGTGATGGTCAAAACCTGTTTGATATGTGACTGAAGTTTCTTTGTTTGTATGGACAGAAGTTGACAAATTCCTGTATGAGAAAAGTATGCTTTTCAAAGCTGAAACCAAAAACAAGGAATATTTATAAAGGGATCAACTCCACGAAAAAAATTATACTACATAAATTGTGTGTTTTAACATGCTCTTCCTTTTTTGTGTGGTAAGTTTTTGTACATCTCTTACGGTTTAGTAGTTGTGTAAAATTCCGTAAAATGCATCCATAATAATAATGTAGTCTTCAGAGATTATTCCCAGAAAACTTAAATTTACATTTTGTTTGTCAGGTAAACATCTTTAATATATGATATTTTAATCAAAATCGTTAGATCCATTTTTGAGAAAATCAAAATTTTCTAAAAAAGTTGCATGGGAATGGTAATTTTATGTGGGGGAATTTTTCTCAAAATCTTCATGTCGCATCCCTGGATAATACTTAACTTAAATACCAAGTTTGGTATTTTACCGACTTTGGGTCTTTGAGTTATCGTGTTCATGGACACGCGGACACACACACGGAGGTTTTTCTGAAAATGCTATTGCTAGATACAGGGGAACCTAAAAATATATTTCCCGTGAAATCTCGGTATCGAATTTTTTGGTGGAGTGCGAAAACGAGAAGTCGGAAAAATACGAAACTTGGTTCGAAGGATGCGACACAAAGATTTTGAGGAATATCCACCAAGCTCGAATTACAATTACTCTTTATTTGTGGAAAACTTTTGAATGTTACTATTTTCAAAACTGTTTGTGGCAATCTTGATAAAAGTTATTTTGCGTGATAAATAAAACGCATATCTCCAGTTTTCTAATAATAGCCTCTGAAGGTCTCTTTATTTAGAATTGCATGGCACAAACTTAAGAGATAGATTAACATTTATTACATAAAAATGTAGATGTCATAAAATCACACATTTTAAGTCAGGTACAACTTTTTCGTAGAGTTGACTCTTTTCGAACTGTTACTTTACATAGTCTTCAATTTAGAAAACAAAATCTGATGTGTTCCATTCACATAACTTTTTCCACATATCTGCGACAAATTATAGTTGAAAACCTCATTCTTCTACTTATTTCTTGCTAATTTAGAAAAATTAACAGAAAAGGTCTTATTACTTGCTTCCTTGCAAGTAGAAAGCAAATAAGGGAGTACCATTGGCTAAAGTGATAGTCAAAACCTGGTTGCTATGTGACTGAAGTTCCTTTGTATGGACAGGAGACACCGGAAATACACGTTTTGGGTTCCCCTGAATCCAAAAAAAGCATTTTTGGAAAAAGGTCCATGTGTGTGTGTCTGTGGGCAGCATAGCTCAAAAACGAAAATACCGTTAAATACCAAACCTGGTATTTAAGTTTGGCATCTTCTTTTTTCGAAAATGTTGATTTTCTTAGAAATGGCTCTAACGATTTTGATTAAAATGTCGTATATTAGGATATTCTCCTGACAAATAAAATGTATATCTTGAATTTTCTGTAAATAGCCTCTGAAGACTACTTTATTCTGGATGCATTTTACGGAATTTTGCAAAACTGCTAAACCGTAAGATATGGACAAAAACTTACCACGCAGAAAATGTAGAGCACATTAAATATACATATTTTCGTGGAGTTCATCATTTTTCAGATATCCCTTGTTTTTGTTTTCAGCTATGAAAAACTTACTTTTCTCATACAGGAATTTGTCAACTCGTGTCCATACACACAAAGGAGCTTCAGTTACATAGCAACCAGCTTTTGACTATCACTTTAACCAATGGTACTCCCTTATTTCGCTTCTGCTTGCAAGGAAACAAGTAATAAGACCATTTCTGTTAATTTTTTCTCGATTAGCATGAAGTAAATAAAAGTATATGCTTTCTAACAATAACTTGTTGCAGAGATATAGAGATAGTCATGTGAGTGGAACACATCAGATTTTTATGAAAGTTAACAGAGACAAAATGCGGTATTCGCCAGAGTCAATTTCGCGAACATAGCTTTACTAACTGCATTGTTATCAAGTGTAGGATTAATGGACATTTTGCTGATATGAGTCATGTAGTAGGAAATAGTGACTAACTGACACGGGGTCCATAATGTGGTGACAGGCGTTCAACGACTGTTCACAGTAATCACAGAGAAAGCATTTTACATCCGTTTCAAACGAGAGGTCAAACCGTTTTCAAACAAAGCAACGGAATTTAAATGGTGCCCTCTACTAACAATCTATAGTGATATAAAACAAAAGCATAAACCGTGGTGCTCACAAGTGGAATAATGATCAGCTAACACGTGTGTCCCATGCATTCGTTTTAACAAAAAATGCTTCACAAACAAAACTAGAAACAACACACTTTGGTATTTCCAATTTACAACACAGAATCAAACACCAACACTTGGGAAGCGCGTTCTATTTCAGTAACTATGAAGCGAGTGTGACGTTCAGGAAATATCTGGGTTGCCATCATTTTTCACTATAAACCTGTGCATTAGACACATTTATTCAAATTAAGAGAGCGTTATTAGGATTAATAATCGAGTGACGTGTGCAACGCCAATGCGACAACTGCCATCTATACTTTAGAACTTTTACTTTCTCTACAAGTACTATGTACATAGTGTATAGGAAAGTATAGTAATCCACACAAAAATTCGATTTCACCGGAAATACATATTTTGGGTTCTCCTGAATCCAAAAAAGCACACAGACATTTCTCTGGATCCAGGGGGATCTGAAAAATTTATTTCCGGTGAAATCTCGGTATCGAATTTTTGGTGGAATACAATACCTTCTCTATACACTATGTACATAGTACGTGTAGAGAAGGTAAAATACTCATCGAAACACTTGCAACCATTTTTGTGAATAGGAAATGTCACATATCTCTTCTAGTTTTGATCATGTATATGAATATTACTTTCTCTACACGTACCATGTACTTAGTGTGAGGATAAAGTATTGTATTCCACCCAAAAATTTGATATCGAGAAATATAGGTTTTGGGTCCCCCTGAATCAAAAAAAAAAAACACTTCATAGCTCTAAATCGAAAAGACAGTTAAAACTATACTTGGTATTTAAGTTACGTATATTCCCCAAACTACCCTTTACATGGAAAAAATTTCGAAAGCTTTATTTTTGTCAAAAATGACTAACGATTTTGATTAAATCTCTTACATTTAAGATATCTACTTGCCAAATAAAATGTAAATCTTGAACTTTCTGGGAATAGCCTCTAATGGAATATTTTTATCGAGTGCTGCATATCTGGTAAATGGCAAGAGAGAGCAAATATTGATCACGATAAAACACAATTTATATCATATACATTTTTTTGTGGAGTTGATCCGTTTTTCAGATAATCCTTGTTTTGGTTTCAGCTTTAAAACATACTTTTTCTCATACAGGAATTTGTCAACTTATATCCATACAAACAAAGGAACTTCAGTCACATAGCAACAACGTTTTGACTATCACTTTAACCTATGGTACTCCCTTATTTCGCTTCTACTTACAAGGGAGCAAGTAATAAGGCAATTTGTGCTAATTTTTTCTCAATTAGCATGAAGTAAATAGAAGCATAAGCTTTTTAACAATAATTTGTTGCAGAGATGTAGAGAAAGTCATGTAAATGGAACACATCAGATTTTACATGTTAGCAATTTCAAACATTCCTGTTTGTTAATCAACTATATATAAATTACCATTATTGAATATCCAGAAATCATTTGTTCGTTTATCAGGTCCCATAGACGTATTGATAGAAAACACTTACTTTGTTCACTTTCATTTTTGGTGTTTTTCTTTGGCAGTAATAAAAGCATTGTTAGTTAAGGACGGTTCAAGGAACTAGGTAGAAGAAAGCTCGCAGTATTTTCTCTTCCCTTTGTATCGGAGATACGGCTTTCTGTTGTGAAACGAAACCCTTTGTGTCTACGCTACACTTTCTAGAAGGTAGAATACGGCTTCCCTTACAAAGGTCACTACTTGTTTCAAAGTTACGAGTACAAAATATAGGGATTAAAATTTTTCTTTTAAGGGTTTAGTTAAGTATTAAAGTTAATAAGGGAATTAAACCCTTTCATTATGATTTCAAGACAACTTTATCCCTGCTAATCCATTAGTGACACCAGTTCATATTCAACCAGAATGGTATTTCCTATTCGCTTATGTCATGCAGTGCAGTGTATAGAGAAAGTATTTTATTCCACCCAAAATTCGATTCCGAGGAATACACGTTTTAGGACCCCTGAATCAAAAAAAAAAATAAAAAAACATTTTCATAAAAAGTTCCGGGTGTGTATGTATGTGCGTGTCTCTCTGTCTGTCTGTCTGTCTGTCTGTCTGTGTGTGCCTGTGGACAGCATAACTCAGAAACGAAAAGAGCGTTAAATTCAAAACTTGGTATTTAATTTTAGTATTTTCCAAGGATGCGACACGAAAATTTTCAAGAAAGTTCCCCCACCTCCAATCACGCTTTACATGGAACTTTTTTTCGAAAATTTTGCTTTTCTCAAAAATGGTTCTAACGACTTTGATTAAAATATCGTATATTAAAGATACCTATTTATTTGACAAATAAAATGTATATTTTGCATTTTTTGGGAATAGCCTCTGAAGACTACTTTATTCTGGATGGAAATTACGGAATTTTGTATAACTGTTAAACTGTAAGAGATACACAAAACCTTACCACAACAAAAAGTGTTATACACATTTTTCTCGTGGAGTTATTCGTTTTTTTGATATTCCTTGTTTTTGGTTTAAGCTTTGAAAAACTTATACTTTTCTCATACAGGAATTTGTCAACTTCTGTCCATTCAAACAAAGCAGCTTCAGTTACTAGACAACCAACTTTTGACTATCACTTTAGCCTATGGTACTCCCTTATTTCACTTCTACTTACCAGAGGGCAAGTAATTAAGACCATTTCTGCTATTTTTTTCTTGGATAGCATGAAGTAAATAAAAGCGTTTACTTTTTAACAATAATTTGTAGCAGAGATTTAGAAAAAATCATGTGAATGCAACACATCACATTTTTATTAAAATATCACATGATAAACATTAGCAGAAATTGTCTTAATTACTTTGCTTCCTTGCAAGTAGTAAGAGAATGATGGAATACATTAGGCTAAAACGACAGTCAAACTTTTTAAAATCTGGTTAAAATGTGGTTGAAATCCGTTTACAACCATCATGTGAGAAAATTTTAAGTATTTAAAATTGAAACGCGTAAAAAGGAATATCTCATAAAAAAGTATATGACATAAATTGTGTTTTTCAACGTACTCTACATTTTTGGTGTAGTAAGTTTGTCTAACACGGTTTACCAGTTCACGCAAAATTCGCTCATAGTAAAGAGGTCTTTAAAGGCTATTCTCATAAAGTTCAAGATTTATATTTTATTTTCCATGTAAATATCTTTAATGTACGGTATTTAAATAAAAATCGTTAGTCATTTTTGAGAAAATCAAAATTTTCGAAATTTTTAGAATTTAAGGGTAGTTTTGGTTGAAGATTTTTTTTTCTTCAAAATCTTCGTGTCGCATACCTGAAAAATACTAAACTTAAATACCAATTTGGTATTTTTCGTTTTTGAGTTCACAGACACATACAGGATCACTTTCCAAAAATGTTTTTAGATCAAGGGAATCCTAAAACATGTATTTCCGGTGAAATTTTGATATCGAATTTTTGGGTGCATTACAATACCTTCTCTATACACTATATAGATAGTACGTGTAGAGAAAGTAAAAAAATAAAACTCCGTGGCACAACAGTCCAAAGTCGGGGCCAATGTTTACCACCCGATCGCTGCATCCTCCATCTCTACAGGCATCATGCTTGGGGTGCAGCGCTGGAGGATGAGACGTGGTTAGTGCCCCGAATCCCTCTCGGCCGGTTAATGCGGTCCTCAATTGTCCCTCAGGGACCTTACGAGGCTGAGTGCACCCTAGTCCCAGTCTCTCAGCGGGAACAAATCCCTACAAAGGTACCGGAAGTCAAACCCGGGCTTCGATTTGGTAAGCAGCCACACTACTACCGCTAAGGAGATGACCAAATTATTATTATTATTATTATTATTATTATTATTATTATTATTATTATTATTATTATATAGGTAGAGACAGACTGAAAAATTCAATGCCATAGCCGGGATTTGAACCACGAATCTCCCGATCTTTAGCCCATTGCTAAACCACTGAGCTACCATGGCAATATGCCGGCATAGCACTCAATTTCTCAACTGACTCTCCATTATTTTGAGATAACCAATGGCGACTTACAATGTTGTAAGTACTTGAAGTCCCAGGATTCATAGCATAGCCAACTATTGTGGTCAATTGGTATTGGATTAATTGGTTTTTCACACAAGCCGTTGAATGACTATGAATCCTAGGAGGTTGTTTGGGGTTGTCACCTCAAAATAATTTTAAATCACCTTGTGGTTTACGCGAAATAGGCGCGTCAGTCGAGAAATTCAATACCATGACGGCAAGTTGCCATGTTAGCTCAGGGGTAGAGCAACCGGCTAGAGATCGGGAGATACGTGGTTCAAATCCCGGCTATGGCAATGAATTTTTCAGTCTGGCTCTACCTATCGAACTCCTGTCCTATATACGGCTTGTGTAAAAAAACAGTTAAACCAATTATCATCATCATCATCAAATTAGAATAAGAATGCAAGCGCTGATTGGAGTTGCATCAGCAGACACAATGTACACACTGTTATTTGAGGTCGACTACGTAGTAATTGTGCAATAATATCAACATATTGATTTTATGTTTCGAAAGTTCGAAAGTCTGAAAATATATTTTATAACATATTGTGATGGTTTTGTCTTCTTTAGCAATAATTCTCACGTTCGCCTTTGTATGTGCGTCATCACATCACAGGAAGAGCGATTTAGCGGTAATCGGAAACTTCGGGAACGCGACACTAGATGCTTCGGCTTCCAGAGGCGTCTAGTATCTTCGACAAGCTTCCAGAAAGTCTGCGAGATCATTTTCTCACTATAAAACAAGGAAGAATTTTGTTGTAAATACTTATACTGAGTACCAAATGACTAGAGTGTTAGCGCAGAGTGATGTAAGTCATGGATAACTACGACCCGTAAACTGTCGAAATGTCAGTTTACTACTTGCAGCAGTAAATTAGGGACAGCATTTGTAAGTAATCTTTGAGTGAATAATGACATTTTCTATAATATTATATGGGATGTGGACAGAAACTAAAGACTTTGGTTTTGGAGTAACAAAAAGGTTCTAGTAGACAAGATGAAGGGCTTCATTATTTGGTGGCTAAAACGGCTCCGTGACTGAGTGATTAGACCGCTCGCCTCCCACTTAGGCGATCTCGGTTGTATCCCAAGGTGCCCCATGTGAGATTTGTGGTGCACGATGCGGCGACTGGGCGGGTTTCTTCGGGTCCTCCGGTTTCCCCCGCGAATCATTCCAAAAATGACTCCACCATTTCCCATTTCGCTTACACTTCATGCACTTCCTCACGCTCATGCCTGACTACGGGTCGAGCAGTCTTTCCAGGTTCTCCATTCTGTGGTTTCGTGGCGTTGGTTCCCCCAAAGGCTTCTGACTCCTAGGATCCGCTTGAAGTTCTATGGGGTGATAGTCATAAATACAGGGAGGGCAAGCCAACTACGAAAAAGATATCTGATGCGTCCTATTTACATGACTTTCTCTACATTTCTGTAACAAATTATTGTTAATAATTTATGCTAATTGAGAAAAAATTAGCAGAAATAGTCTTATTAGTTGCTTCCTTGTAAGTAGAAGCGAAATAAGGGGGTACCATAGGTTAAAGTGATAGTCAAAAGCTAGTTGCTATGTGAATGAAGTTGTTTGTATAGATAGGAGTTTACAAATTCCAAAATGTGAAAAGTATAAGTTTTTCAAAGCTGAATCAAGAAAACAAAGAATATCTAAAAAACGATCAACACCACGAAAACATTTTTATAACATACATTGTGTGTTTTAACGGGCTTACATTTTCTGTGTGGTAAGTTTTCGTCCATCTCTTACAGAATAGCAGTTATGCAAAAGTCCTTAAAATTCATCCAGAATAAAGTAGTCTTCAGAGGCTATTTCCAGAAAATTCAGAATATACATTTTATTGGTCAGGTACATATCTTTAATATACGATATTTTAATCAAAATCGTTACGTCCATTTTTTAGAAAATCAAAATTTTCGAAAAATGTTCCATGTAAAGGGTAGTTTGTGGTAAGGGGAATATCTTGAAAGTCGCATCCTTGAAAGATATCAAACTTAAATACCAAGTTTGGTATTTAACGGTCTCTTCGTTTCTGAGCTATGCTGCCCACAGACACACGCACACACAGACAGACATACTCGGACATTTTTCTAAAAATTCTTTTTTTGGATTCAGGGGGACCCAAAACATGTAATTCCGGTGAAAGCTCGGTATCGAATTTTTGGGTGCACATTACAATACCTTTTCTGTACACTATGTACATAGTACGTGTAGAGAAAGTAATGGTTTACATCCTTCAAGGGTATTTCAGAATTTTTGAAGAACATCTCCTCCACACCAAACTACTCTCCATATGGATATATTTTGTAAAATTTTGTTTTTCTCAAAAATAGCTCTAACGACTTTTATTAAATTACGGTATATTAAAGATAGATTTATGACCAACAAAATGTATATCTTGAATTTTCTAGGAATACCCTCTGAAGATTTCTTCATTGTAGATCATTTTGCAAAAATGATAAAACTAATAGGTACACAAAAGCATATCACACAAAAAATGTAGATGTCCTTAAAACACCGAATATATAGCATAAATATTCTTTGTGGAGTTTCTTGTTACTAGTTCCAATTTTAAAATATTTTAACTTGTCTCAAACGGAAATTTGTAGTTGCTTTTTGTTTTACTTCTATCCATGCAAAGAGTACCGCATTTGAATCACTAACAACCAACTTCAGAAAGACTATCTATCATTTCAGCCTAGTATATTCCCTTTTTCCCTTCTACTTATAATTAGCTTAGTGATAATACCAATTTGGTTAATGTTTATCTCGATTTAGCATAGGCTTTTGCAAAAATTGTTTGATAAAGAATAAGTAGATAAAGCCATGTGAATGGACCATGAGATCTTTTATGCTTTGTGTTCTTTTTCTGGAAGATAGTATAATATTTTAGCGTGTGAAAAATTATATAAACCAGAGAGCTGCAAACCATGATGCGTATAAAATCGAAAAACCTACCTTAGATTTGAAGTCATTACTCGTAACGTTTTGAAGTTATTTCAAGTTATGTTGTGATGTTTTTCTACCCAAAGTAGAAAATATAGATTACCTGTAAGAATAATAAAACAGAATAAGTCAGCATAATACTTTTATAATGTTTACTACATACTCTCTCTGCATTTTAAAAACTTTAGAAATATATAACAAATATACAAACATCAGGTTGTTACTAACACATACTTTAAAGTTTAATTAAACTTTTTACTTTCTCTACGTGTACTATGTACATAGTGTATAGAGAAAATATTGCATTGTACCCAAAGTTCGGTACCGAGATTTCATCGGAAATACAGGTTTTGGGTCCCCCTCAATCCAAAACAAGAATTTTCATAAAAAGTTCCGTATGTGTGCATGTGTGTATCTGCGGGTGTGTGTGTGTGTGTGTCTTTGGAGAGAATAGCTCAAAAACGAAAAGACCGTTGAAAACCAAGCTTGCTATTTGAGTTTGGTATCTTCCAAGGATGCGACACAAAATAACGCCACGCACAACTACCCTTTACATGGAACTTTTTTCGAAAATTTTGATTTTCTTATAATGGCTCTAACGGTTTTGGATAACATATCTATATTAAAGATATTTACATGACAAACATTATGTATGTCTTGAATTTTCTGGGAATAGCCTCTGAAGACTACTTTATTCTGGATCAATTTTACGTAACTGCTAAATCGTAAGAGATGGACAAAAACTCACCACACAAAAAATGTAGAGCACGTTAAAACACACAATTTATATTATATACATTTTTCGTGGAGTTGATTGTTTTTTAGATATTCCTTGAAAACTTGTACTTTTCTCATACAGGAATTTGTCAACTCCTGTCCATACAAAGAAAGGAACTTCAGTCACAAGCAACCAGCTTTTCATTATCACTTTAACCTATGGTACTTCCTTATTTCGCTTTTACTTACAAGGAAGCAACTAATAAAACTATTTCTGCTAATTTTTTCTCGATTAGCAGGAAGTAAATAGAAGCATAAGCTTTTTACCAATAATTTATTGCAGAGTTGTAGAGAAAGTCATGTGAAAGGAACACATCAGATGTTTTGTGTAGTGACTTACACAAAAGTCATCCTGAATGAATGAATACTCAGAGGCTATTTCCATAAATTCAAAATACACATTTTATTTGTCGATACATATATTTAGCTTACGCTACTTTTAATTAAAATTGTAAGAACTATTTTTTAGAAAATCATAACCTTCCCAATGTTTTTTGTGAAAGCGATAGTTTGGCGTGGATTGTTTTTGTTTTATTAATTTTTGAGAAACTCGAAATATTCGAAATTTGCAAACGGTAGATTCGGATGAAAAAAATCTTCAACATTTACGTATTGCATCCTTAGAAGATAATTAACTTTATCAAGTTTTATATTTTGACTTTTCATTTTTGAGTTGTGTTCACTGACACACAGATACGCACACACTAAACACCTTTTTCTATAGATACATTTATTTGGATTCAGTGGATCCTAAAAAGTGTATTACCGGTGCGATCTTTATCGAGAAATTTTGAGAAAATAGAACACCATCTCTGTCTGTGTAGTGGCTAGGGAAGGTAATAGTTATTTATGATACAAGAAGTTAAAAATGTAGTTTTATTTCGCGAGAAGGAAAGTTTGCGTAACGAGGCCGTAAGGTCGAGTGTAGCTATCCTAGGAGCAAAACAAAATCACTTTTAACTTGACTATCAACATTTCTTTTCTTCAAGGAATAGTACGTTTTCCTATCGCTTGGAGGCGTGTGTGTATATGGAAATAGAATTAGTCTATCGATATAGATTGGTAATCGATGTATTAACGTCAGTTCTTAATCTTTACTATAAATCTTATCAATTAACAATTCGAATCCATTGCTTCTGCTATTAAATGATAAACTAGAGTATGTGACAACCAAACACCCAGCAAACACGTTTTATATGTTTGAAGTTGCCAATCGAAGAAAATTGTTGCCTAATTGAGCATGTTTAGACACGTGAACGGATTAGTAAAGAAGGCGGTGGTACTATTAAAGATTTTATTTCTTTTCTCAGGAATATAACCTCATTTATTTTTATACAGATAAATAACAAAAACAAACATATACAATTATTATTAATAATAGGCAACATAAAGCTCTTAACTGTGCAATTGTGATGAAAGTGTGATATTTATTGTACAATTAGAAATATTCATTCCTTGTGATGAGGTACTTGGTGTGTTTGTGTTGCTAAATTCAGACATCTTACTATTATCAGGTGGTGTTGCTGACATTGGAGTGTTATAAATATTTTATAAATCTAGAGTTATACAGTACAAGTTTTATTTCGTGTTTTGTGTTAAAAAGCTTA
The DNA here is from genome assembly GCA_030762935.1 of Hymenopus coronatus. Classification (NCBI taxonomy): domain Eukaryota; kingdom Metazoa; phylum Arthropoda; class Insecta; order Mantodea; family Hymenopodidae; genus Hymenopus; species Hymenopus coronatus. The sequence goes on from CM060885.1 coordinate 80,071,480, forward strand.
CTTTTAACAATGTCTGTCTAAAATGTTTTTTGTATTTGATTTTAGGGGATCCCAAAGCATGTAATTCCATTGAAATTTCGGTATCGAGTTTTCCGTTTAATGTAACATGTACGTGCTAGAGAAAGTAACAATTTCAGCTCAATCTACGCATTAGTCCTTTGTGAAATCCATTTTGGCAATGTTTACTTTCTCTATACGTGCTATATACATAGTGTATAGTAGAGAAGGTATTGCACCAAAAAATTCGATTCCGCGATATCATCGGAAATATATGTTTTAGTGTTTTACGGTTCCCTGTATCATAAAAGGATCTGTGTGTGCGTGTGACTGTGAACACGATAGCTCAAAAACGAAAAGTCGGTAAAATACTAAACTTGGTATTTAAGTTTAGTATATTCCAGGGATGCGACACGAAGATTTTGAGAAAAATCACCCCAACCAAAACTAGCCTTTAAATGCAACTTTTTTCGAAAATTTTGATTTTCTCAAAAGTGGCTCCAATGATTTTGATTAAAATATCATATTCTAAAAATATTTACCTGACAAATAAACTGTATATCTTGGATTTTCTGGGAATAGCCTCTGAAGACTACTGGATGAATATCACGGAATTATGCATAACTGCTAAACCGTAAGAGATGGAGAAAAAACTTACCACACAAAAAATGTAGAGCACTTTAAAACACACAGTTTATGTTATATGCATTTTTTTCTTGTAGTTGATCGTTTTTGAGATATTCCTTGTTTTTAGTTTCAGCTTTAAAAAACATACTTTTCTCACACAGGACTTTGTCTACTTCTGTCCATACAAACAAAGGAAATTCAATCACATAGCAACCACTTTAACCTATGGTACTCCCTTATTTTGCTTCTACTTACCAGGAAGCAAGTAATAAGACTGTTTGTGGTAATTTTTTTCGATTAGCATGAAGTAAATAGAAGCATAAGCTTTCTAACAATAGTTAGTTGCAGAGGTGTAGAGAAAGACATGTGAAAGTTAAAAAAAGCATCATATTTTGTAACTTTTTCTGTCAATGTTTATCCTAGATGCACTCTACAGCTACGAATATGTAACAGAGGTGTAGAGAAAGACATGTGAAAGTTAAAAAAAGCATCATATTTTGTAACTTTTTCTGTCAATGTTTATCCTAGATGCACTCTACAGCTACGAATATGTAACAGAGGTGTAGAGAAAGACATGTGAAAGTTACAAAAAGCATCATATTTTGTAACTTTTTCTATCGATGTTTGTCCTAGATGCACTCTACAGCTACGAATATGTAACAGAGGTGTAGAGAAAGACATGTGAAAGTTAAAAAAAGCATCATATTTTGTAACTTTTTCTATCGATGTTTGTCCTAGATGCACTCTACAGCTACGAATATGTAACAGAGGTGTAGAGAAAGACATGTGAAAGTTAAAAAAAGCATCATATTTTGTAACTTTTTCTATCGATGTTTGTCCTAGATGCACTCTACAGCTACGAATATGTAACAGAGGTGTAGAGAAAGACATGTGAAAGTTAAAAAAAGCATCATATTTTGTAACTTTTTCTATCGATGTTTGTCCTAGATGCACTCTACAGCTACGAATATGTAACAGAGGTGTAGAGAAAGACATGTGAAAGTTAAAAAAAGCATCATATTTTGTAACTTTTTCTATCGATGTTTGTCCTAGATGCACTCTACAGCTACGAATATGTAACAGAGGTGTAGAGAAAGACATGTGAAAGTTAAAAAAAGCATCATATTTTGTAACTTTTTCTATCGATGTTTGTCCTAGATGCACTCTACAGCTACGAATATGTAACAGAGGTGTAGAGAAAGACATGTGAAAGTTAAAAAAAGCATCATATTTTGTAACTTTTTCTATCGATGTTTGTCCTAGATGCACTCTACAGCTACGAATATGTAACAGAGGTGTAGAGAAAGACATGTGAAAGTTAAAAAAAGCATCATATTTTGTAACTTTTTCTATCGATGTTTGTCCTAGATGCACTCTACAGCTACGAATATGTAACAGAGGTGTAGAGAAAGACATGTGAAAGTTAAAAAAAGCATCATATTTTGTAACTTTTTCTATCGATGTTTGTCCTAGATGCACTCTACAGCTACGAATATGTAAGACACATGTGGATGTTAGGTATTTTGTTGCCGTAGATGAATATCCTAAGAGATCGGCAGGATAGTCTGAGAAAACACAATATCGTTTCTTGATTTGCATGATGGTGTCGCCAGCTGTTTATAAGACAAATGACGAATCCTCCAGCAAAGCACACGAGCTCTTTGCTGCGGGTGGCAAATGCGGAATCGATACGTAAGCTCTGATGCCTAAAGCCCGGGAAAGAGGAAACTGTGAGTGATGGTGGTTGATATTGTTGGCCCCATTTCACAGCTTTCCTATTCCAGAAGCTGGGCCGCGATGTATCTTTAATAAATCTTCCCGGGATAACATGAACATCACAGAGGTATGAACAGGGTCAAGGTGAACCTCTATAAAATGCCAGCAAAAGAATTCTTTGAAAAATGTGGTGTTCGTTTCCAACTATGCGCTCCAGGACTGAGAAAGGCTCATGAAATATCCATACTACCTACCTCCTGTATGAAAAGCAGTGCTGAATTTTTACTTTCTCTACACGTACTATGTACATAGTGTATATAGAAGCTATTGTATTGCACAAAAAATTTTGATACCGAGATTTATGTGGAAATATATATATATATATGTGTGTTGACAGCCCCTGAATAAAAAAAAAAAAAAAATATTCGTGTGTGTATGTGGGAGCTAAACTTGACATTTAAGTTCAGTATCTTCAAAGGATGCGACGCAGAGATTTTCACGGAAATCCCCCACCCAATTACCCTTAAACTCTTTAACTAACTACATGGCACGACAGTCCACAAGGGACCTTGGCCTACCGCTGCAGCCCCTCTCGGCCCGAGGGCGTCATTAATGGGGTGCAGTGCTGGAGGGTGAGATTGGTCAGCCTCTCGAGCCCCTCCCGACCGGTTGATGCGGTCTTCTCAAACTGGAGCAGCACTTCTCCATCAAGTAGCACCTCAATTGGCCCCCCCCCAAAGACCTTACGCGGCAAGCGCACTCCAGACCAGGGGGAAAATTCCCACGTTAGTACCGGGAATCGAACCCAGATCTCCCTCTTGGCAAGCAGCCGCGTTACCACCGCGTTAATGAGAAGACCCAAATACCCTTTACATTGAGACATTTTCGAAAGCTTTAATTTTCTCAAAAATGACTAACGATTTTGATTAAAATGTCGTATATTAAGGATATTTACCTGACACATAAAATATATATATATATATATATATATATATATATATATATATATATATTGTACTTTCCGGGAGTAGCTCCTTAAGCCTTTATTCTGGATGAATTTTGCATTATAGGTAAACCGTAATTGATAGACATAAACTTAAGAAAAATGCATAGCATGTCAAAATACACAATTTATGTTATATATACATATATATATATATATATATATTTGTGTGTGTATATATGTATATATACATTTGTAATTGGTTATTTGAGATATTTCTAATAATTGGTTTCAGTTTTAAAATACTTAAAATGTCTTCATAAGGGAACTAGTCAACTCCAGGTCACACAAAGAAATGGAATTCAAGCCCATAGCAACTAATTTTTAAAACAGTTGACTTCCGCTTTAGCAATTTCCGTTATTTCCCTTCTACTTAAAAGGAACTAAATAATAAGACCGTATCTGCTAATGTTTATCTCGGTATCTTGAAGTGGATAGAAGAATAAGCTTATCAACAATAATTTCTTGCCGAGATGTAGAGAAAGTCATGTGACTGAACACATCAGATTTCTAATTTTGTTTTAAAGGTTAGGCTTGTCTGCTCCCGTGCGGATTAATCGAAACAGATCAATAACATTTTTCATGCTTTCATGAATTTAGTCATAAATTACCTTCAATTTCCATTTATTAATACTTGATATGTCTTCCTTTTTCTATAAGTTACATTACAGGATTCGGATTTGATTGCACAACATTGGAACACATATATTTGAGATCATGAAACCACACTTGAGTCAAAGCTAATATGAATAATTATTTTGTGGAACAATCATATTTTATAGGTCTGATTATGCACATACCTCACAGGCTGTCGATAGGGTTAATGCCAGGCGAACTTCTTTGCCAATCAAGCACAAGAAAATATTTAGCTTTGAAGAATTTCTTTGCTTTCTTAGAAGTGTGACAAGAAGTTAAATCTTGTTGAAAAATTCCGCCATTTTCCAGACATCTTTTTTACTTTCTCTACACGTAATATAAACATAGTGTATAGAGAAGTTATTGTATTGCACCCAAAAATTCGATAACGAGATTTCGCCGGAAATACATATTTTGGGTCCCCCTGCATCCAAAAATAAAATTTCCAGAAAATGGTCCGTGGGTGCATGTGTGTGTCTGTGTGTTTGTGGACAGCATAGCTCAAAAACGAAAACACCGTTGAATACCAAACTTGGTATTTAAATTTAGTATCTTCCAAGGATGCGACACGAAGATATTGAAGAAAATTCCCCCACATAAAACTTCTTTTACATGTAACATTTTTCTAAAATTTGGAATTTCTTAAAAATTACTCTATAGATTTTGATTAAAATATCGTATATTAAAGATATATATCTGAAAAATAAAATGTATAGCTTGAATTTTCTGGGAATATGCTCTGAAGACTACTTTTGTTCTGGATCAATTTTACGGAATTTTACGTAGCCGCTAAACCGTAAGAGATAGACAAAAACTTACCACACAAAAAATGTAGAGCACGTTAAAACACACAATTTATGTACTATACATATTTTTTCGTGGAATTTATCGCTTTTTAGATAGCCATTGTTTTTGTTTTCAGTTTTGAAAAACTTATACTTTTGTCAACTCCTGTCCGTAAAAACAAAGGAACTTCAGTCACATAGCAACAAGCTTTTGACTATCATTTTAACCTATGCTACTCCCTTATTTTGCTTCTACTTACAAGGAAGCAAGTAATAAGACTATTTCTGGTAATTTTTTCTGGATTAGCATGAAGTAAATAAGAGCATTAGCTTTTTAACAATAATTCGTTACAGAGACGTAGAGAAAGTCATGTGAATGGAACACATCAGATTATTACATGATTAGGCATTGACTCCAAAAAATTGGAGCACATATTTTTGAGATCATTAAACCACCCTTGAATGAAAGCTAATATGAATCATTATTTTGTGGAACAATCATATTTTGAGTTTACACATAGCCCACAAGTTGTCGATAGGGTTAACGTCAGCCAAATTTCCTTGCCAATCAAGCACGTGAAAATTGTTATCTTTGAAGAATTTCTTCACTTTATTAGAAGTCTTGCTGAAAAATGCCGTCACTTTCCAGACACATTTTTACTTTCTCTATACGCACTATGTATAGAGAAGGTATTGCACTCCACCCAAAAATACGATACCGAGATTTCACCGGAAATATATGTTTTAGGGTCCCCTTTATCTAAAAAAAGCATTTTCGGAGAAAGGGCCATGTGTGTGTGTCCGTGTGTCTGTGAACACGATAACTCAAAAACGAAAAGCAGGTAAAATACCAAACTTGGTATTTAAGTTTAGTATCTTCCAGGGATGCGACACGAAGATTTTGAGAAAAATCCCCCCACCCCCAACTACCCTTTACATGGAATTTTTTTCGAAAATTTTGATTCTCAAAAATGGCTCTAAAGATTTTGATTAAAATTTCGTATATTAAAGATATTTACCTAACAAATTAAATTTATATCTTGAATTTTCTGGGAATAGCCTCTGAAGAGTAGTTTATTCTGGATGAATTTTACTGAATTTTGAATAACTGCTAAATCGTAAGAGATGCACAAAGACTTAACACACAAAAAATGTAGAGCACGTTAAAGCACATATTTTTATGTTATATACAGTTTTTTCGTGGAGTTCGCCGCTTTTTAGACATTCCTTGTTTTTGGTTTCTGCTATGAAAAACTTGTACTTTTGTCATACAGGAATTTGTCAACTGCTGTCCATACAAACAAAGGAAATTCAGTGACATAGCAACCAGCTTTTGCCTATCACTTTAACCTATGGTACTCCCTTATTTCGCTTCTACTTACAAGGAAGCAAGTAATAACACTATTTCTGATAATTTTTTTCTGATTAGCATGAAGTAAATAGGAATATAAGCTTTTTAACAATAACTTGTTGCAGAGATATAGAGAAAGTCATGTGAATGGTACACATCAGATTTTTTTGGAATTCACAACAACTCTCAGTGCTACTTGATGTGCTGATCAAACATGTTCTTCTCAGGGTGTTTTACAGTGTTCAAAACTGCTGAATTTGCAGGTTCATTATTTTCTCGGCGCAAAAAATGAACCATAGTAATGCTTCAAAGGTTGTTGTGTGCTTGATTGGCCAGGGAATTCAAAAGTCATTAACACCATAGAAAATATGTGGGATGTTCGCAAAAGGATACTTCAAAATAGCATAAAAGAACGTTTGATATTAACTTTAATTCAAATGTCTTTTATGATGATCCCAAAAATGTGAGCGCCAATCTAATAGTGTAATGTAAACTTGTAAAATTGAAAGGATGATATATTAAATATCAACAAATGTAAATTGGAAGTAATTTATGATCAGATTCATAAAAGCATGAAAATGTGTAATTGTCCTGTTCTGACTAATTTGCAAGGTAAAATGGTTACATTGTCTGCTAAGCCTAGATAGTTGGCCCAATAGTCTTACATTAGTGGTGGCGTGAAGTAACTTGCGAGCTCAGGAATAAAATGTAGAAATTATATTTTGTTCAATTATTATTCATATTAACTAAGCAACACATAATAGCTTGAAATTACTGTTGATTGTAATAATTCTAGATTTTAAAAAAGTGTGATGTGCTCTATTCACATGACTTTCTCTACAACTCTGCAATAAATTATTCTTAAAAAAGTTATGCTTCTAATTACTTCCTGCTAATGGAGAAAAAATTAGCAGAAATAGTCATATTACTTGCTTACTGGTAAGTAGAAGCGAAATAAGGGAGTACCATAGCTTAAAGTGATAGTCAAAATCTGGTTGCTATGTGCTGAAGTTTCTTTGTTTGTATGCACACGAGTTCATAATGTCCTGTATGAGAAAATTATGTTTTTTATAGCTGAAACCGAAAACAAGGAATATCTAAAAAACAATCAACTCCAAGAAAAAATTTTATATAGCATAAATTGTGTATTTTAAAGTACTCTACATTTGTTTTGCGGTAAGCTTTTGTCCATCTCTTACGGTTTATCAGCTATGCAAAATTCCGTAAAATTGAGGCTGTTCCCAGAAAATTCAAAATATAAATTTTATTTAACAGGTAAATATCTTTAATATACGATATTTTAATCAAAATCTTAACAGCCATTTTTTAGAGAATCTAAAATTTTCGAAAAATGTTCCATATAAAGGGTAGTTTGGAGTGGGGGGATTTTTCTCAAAATATTCGTTTCGCATCCCTGGTAGATACTAAACTTAAATACCAAGTTTCGTTTTCGTTTTTGAATTATCGTGTTCAAAGACACACGGACACACACACATACGGATATTTTTCTGAAAATACTTTTTTTGGATACAGGAGACCCTAAAACATATATTTCTGGTAAAATGTAGGTACCGAATCTTTTGGTGGAGTGCAGTACCTTCTCTATACACTATGTACATAGTACGTATAGAGAAAATAAAAATCTGATGTGTTCCAATCAGATAACTCTCTCTACATTAAAGAAAGTAATTAAAATGGAACACATCAGACTTTTATTCTGGGAATAATTTCCAGTGAAATCTGGAAAGAGTTTTTGTGTTCTACCTCTATGAAATGTGATGCATATCCGGATGTTTGAGCGACTCATAAAGGAGGCCATGAGATCCTGATCTCTCCACAAAGAGTCAACTCTGTATCGGCTGTGTAAGTGCCAGAAGGGTTGCTTTAAGCTCCTACACAGCGCTTGCTTACGGCGGGGATTACTGCTGTGTTCCTCTGGATAAAGACTGATGGAGTACAAAGGCTGCTGTAATAAACTTGCTGGAATTTCTGCTCTCTCCGAATTAATTAGCATACGACGTACACTTGCCGAAAATTCCGTTATTAATTAAGAAGTTATTCGCCATGAAATGCACAAGCTGTAAACTTAGCTAGGTCTATTACACATTTCTGTCATCGCGGATGTATACTCTGAAGTCACTCAGCTTCATAAGCAAATATGTTAACCATTTGAGCTAAAAACTTCTTAAGTTGTGGTCAAATAATAGTTTCCTACGTTAAAAATCTGATGTATTCCATTCTTTCACTACATCTCTGCAAAAAATTATTGTTAAAGATCTTATGCTTCTATTTACTTCATACTAATCAAGAAAAAATTAGCAGAAATAGTCTTATCACTTTGTTCCTTGTAAGTAGAAGTGAAATAAGGGGAATCATAGGTTAAAGTGATAGTCAAAAGCTTTAAACGCCAACATGTTAATGAAATTGTTTAATGCATTTAATTTTTCTAAAGGAGTTAGATATATTAATCTTAAAATATTGTTTCAAGAAATAAAACTGTTTGCCCATTGTAATATTACAAACGATACTTGCGCACATTGTGAGAAATTTTAGCTATGCGAAAACAAAAATTGAGATGCATGGAACATGTCGAATGTGTGAAAATGCTGTTTTATGAAATATGCTAAGAAATAGGTGTATCGTACAATTTCAAAATGGCTATAGAGCCCAAAGCAAGGGGAGGACAACTAAATGTTAGATTCTTTGGGTATAAAGAATTATTTGCTATAAAAATCTAATGTGTTCTATTCATATGACTTTCTCTACATTTGTGTAACAAATTATTGTTAATTACTTATTACTTTCTCTATAGGCACTATGTACATAGTGTATAGAAAATGTATTGCACTCCACCAAAAAATTCGATACCGAGATTTCACCGGAAATATACGTTTTAGGGTCCCCTTTATCTAAAAAAAGCATTTTCGGAAAAAAGGTCCATGTGTGTGTGTGTGTGTGTGTGTGTGTGTGTGTGTGTGTCTGTGAAGATAATAACTCAAAAACGAAAAGTAGGTAAACTACCAAACTTGGTATTTAAGTTTAGTATCTTCCAGGGCTGCGACACGAAGATTTTGAGAAAAATCCCCCCAACTCCAACTACCCTTTACATGGAACATTTTCCGAAAAATTTTGATTTTCTCAAAAATTGCTCTAACGATTTTGATTAAAATTTCGTATATTAAAGATATTTACCTGACAAATTAAATGTATATTTTGAATTTTCTGTAAATAGCCTTTAAAGAGTGGTTTATTCTGGATGAATTTTACTAAATTTTGGATAACTGCTAAACCGTAAGAGATGGACAAGAACTTACTGCGCAAAAATGTAGAGCACGTTAAAACACACAATTTATGTTATATACATTTCTTACGTGGAGTTCGTCGTTTTTGTGACATTCCTTATTTTTGGTTTCTGCTATGAAAAACTTATACATTTCTCATACAAGAATTTGTCAACCGCTGTCCATACAAACAAAGGAACTTCAGTGACATAGCAACCAGCTTTTAATTATCACTTTAACCTATGAACTCCCTTATTTCACCTCTACTTACAAGGAAGCAAGTAATATGGCTATTTCTGCGAATGTTTTACTGATTAGCATGAAGTTAATAGAAATATAAGCTTTTTAAGGATAATTTGTTGCAGTGATATAGAGAAAAGTCATGTGAATGCTACACATCAGATTTTTTTCTATGTATTTCATGCTAAAAGATTCGCAGAAACGGTCTTATTATTTTGTTCCTTGTAAATGAAAAGGAAATAAGAGAATACACTAGGGTAAACCGACAGTCAAATGTTTTAAAATGTAGCTGCTATGGGATTAAAATCCGTTTCTTTACGTGGCCAAGCGTTGACTAGTTCTTGTATGAGAAGAACATTTTAAAACTGAAATCAATAACAAGAAATATTTCAAAAACGATCAAATCCACGAAAAAAATGTATCTGATATTGTGTGTTTTACTGTGATCTATTTTTTTTTGTGTACTTTAAAGGCTATTCCCAGAAAATTAATGGACTCCATATTATTTGGGTGTAAATATCTTAAATATATGGGATTTTAATCTATATTTTTAGAGCTATTTTTGAGGAAATCAAAATTTTCAAAATTCTTTCAATGTAAAGGGTAGCTTGCGGTGGGGAATTTTTTTTTAAACATCTTCGCATCGCTTCCTTGGAAGTTATCAAACTTGGTATTTAACGGTCTTTTGTTTTTGAGCCATGTTGTACAGACACACACACACACACAGTCGGACCTTTTGCAAAAATGGATTCAGGGGAACCAAAATCCTGTTTTTCCGGTGAAATCTTGGTATCGAATTTTTGTGTGGAAAACAATACCTTCATTAAACACTATATACATAGTACGTGTAGAGAAAGTAAAAATTATTTTATACGAGGGCCATTTCAAAGGTCCTGCTGGCTATTTTCTATATTCTAAGACTGTAGAGAGAAGGTATTGCATTCCACCTAAAAATGCCATACCGATATTTCACCGGAAATATGTATTTTAGGGTCCCGTGTATCCAAAAAAAAAAACATTTGCAGAAAAAGGTCCGTGTTTGTGCGTGTACGTGTCTTAACACGATATCTCAAAAACGAAAAGTTGGTAAATATCAAACTTGGTATTTAACTTTAGTACCTTCCAGGAATGCCATAAAAAGATTTAGAGAAAAGTCACCCAATCCAAGCTACACTTTATATGGAACTTTTTTAGAAAATTTTGATTATCTCAAAAATAGCTCTAACGATTTTTATTAAAATTGCGTACCTATACTAAAGATATTTACCTGACAAATAAAATGTATATCTTGAATTTTTTGGGAATAACCTCTGAAAACTACTTTATTCTGCATGAATTTTACGGAATGTTGCGTAGCAGGTAATCCGTAAGAGATGGACCTAAACTTATCACACAAAAATGTAGAGCACGTTAAAATACACAATTTCTGTTATATAAGTTGATTGATTTTTAGATATTCATTTGTTTTTGGTTTCAGCTTTAAAAACGTACTTTATCCTCATTCGGGAAATGTTCAACTCCTGTCCATACAAACAAAGGAATTTCAGTCACATAACATCCAGTTTTTGACTATCACCTTAGATTATTGTACTCCCATATTTCGCTTCTACTTACAAGGAAGCAAGTAATAAGACTATTTCTGCTAATTTTTTCTCCATTAGCATGAAGTAAATAGAAGCAAAGCTTTTCAACAATAATTTGTTGCAGAGTTGCAGAGAAAGTCATGTAAATCATCAATTTTCTCCGACCATTTTTCTAAATAAGCACAAGATTGTTTCTCCAATCGCCTATGGCAACGAAACTACGTGATTGAAATAGCCGAAACTTTAACTGCCATCTAGTTACAGACGATGGTTAATAAATGTAATTCTTTGGAATTTTTCAAGGCCTTGTTGAAGGTCATTAATACTATTTTTATAAAATTAGACATGAAGTTGTCGAAATAAGCTGAAAAGTACCCAATTTCCCTATTTATTTTGATTACATGGCTCCTGTGGATGTCAGGTCATCATGAAATATGTATTTCTGTCGCAAATGGCGGAAGGTCTGTGTTTTATTATGAAAAGTATCAATTAAGGGTAAATAGATATTAGAGCTTACGGCCTTCCTACTCGTAAAATAAAGGCCTACTTTGCTGCAAACAAATTTTCCTTATAAAAGTTAATTCTTTTATCTACATCTCCTAATCTAAATAAATATTGGCAGAGTTGCTCCTGTTACTTGCTTCCTTGTAAGGAAATAAAGGGAATATATAAGGCTAAAGCGATAGTCAAATCTTTTAAAGCCAGTCGCTATGTGAAACCATTGAAATTCCGTTCTCTTTGCTTGCCAGGATTAAACAAAAGAGCCACGAACAGGAGATGAATTCCCGTTTGAAAAAAATTTAAATAGCTAATAAGGGAGTGCCTCTGAAACGATTAAATGTACAAAACTTCTGTGTTACACTCACATGACCTTCTCTAGGTGCTCAACAGACTTCTTATAAAAGATTCTTCTTCTTTCCACACAATGATGATTCAGAAAAACATTAGCAGAATGTTGGTATTTCTTAGTTCCTTATAAGTAGAAGGCAACTAAAGGAATGCGCTATGCTAAAGTGATAGCCAAATGTTTTAAGCTATCGTTTTGTTGTCAATGTAAATCGCTTCTTTGCTTGGAAAGGAGTCTGAGAAAAGTAAAAATACTTTACAATTGAAACCAATAACAAAAATATTGCGGAAATGGTTACCTCCACAACAAAAACGTGAAGGTCATAAATTGTGTGTATTGGCGAGATCTACATGTTTGTGCAGTTTTGTCTATGTCTTATGGCTGTCTGTTAAGCAAAACTCGGCCAAATTCATTCAGAATGAAGAGGTCTTCAGAGGTTATTCCCAGAAAATTTAAGATATATCTTTTTTGGGGGATGTAAATAGCTTTAATATACGTGATTTTAATCAAAATCGTTAGTCATTTTTTATAAAATCAAATCTTTTTAAACTTTTTCCATACAAAAGGTACTTTGTATAGGGGGAATTTTCAGGAAAATATTCGTGTCGCATTCTTGGAAGATACCAACCCTACATATCAAGTTTGGTATTTAACGACCTTTTCGTTTTTTAGCTATGCTGTCCACAGACAAACACACATGTACAGGCCGTGCCGTAGCCGAGTGGCAAAATTTATTAGTCTTTCACGCCCAATATAGAATTGGATGCTGAGAACTACAATATTTAAAGAGCGTCCATAAAAATCACTTCATTTCATTTTCAACGATTTTGATTAAAGTACCATATGTTTAAGACAGTTTTATTAGAAAAAATATAGATAAACCGCTAAATTTTGCTCATAAGCCTGTTTATCAGGCTTGAGGTTCTTTTACGTGCCGTAAATCTACGACACGGGACCAACAGCTTTACTTCCCTTCAGAAGTAAGCCATACTAAAGATTTTTACGTCTCAAAAAGTTCATCGTCCTGTGCCGAGTTTGAACCCCGAATCTTGGGTATATGAGGCTAGGATGGCAGCCACAATACCACGAAAGGCGACATCAAATTCATTGGAGCCATTATTTGGGGGAAATTAAAGTTTTCGAAAAATTTTTGATGTAAATGATATTAAGGTGTGGGCTGATTTTTCTGAAAATATTTGTGTTGCATCCTTGAAGAATAAATACCAAACACGGTATTTTATTCGATTTGTTTTTGGCACTCACGCACACACGGAGTTTTTTCTGAATATGCATTTTTGGATTCAGAGAACCATAATACATGTAGGTATTTCCGTTAAAATCTCGGTATCTATCCACTATACACATTGTACATACGTGCATGAGAAGGTAAAAGCTGTTGAGCCAGTGTTTTATCCCTCTAAAGCACAGTTTTATTTACAGCCATTCGGATCAAGGAAGGAAGACGTTCGCGTCCAGTAAAGCAGCTGCCAGAGTCCTACTAGTTTGGAGAATTTGCATGGAAATTGGTGCAGTACCTTTGGGATTAAATCCCGGGGCCCAGCCCCTCGCTTAGAAGACGACCGGAAGTGGCCGTTAAACAAGCTGATTACGGCCACATCTCCAATGTTGTGTAAACCCATCCTCAGGGCGCGAAGTCTCCATTTTCAAAATTACATTCTCAGAAGTGGAGCCAGACGACTTACTGAGAGCCATTTCACCAATCGTTCACTTTCCTATATTGCATCAAGTGGCATAATGGTTAGAGCACATGCTGCGGTGTCAACTTGTAATACACGATTCTTTTTTCACACAAGCCGTGAGTAGGAAGGTAGAGTCAAACTGAAAAATTCATGGCAAAGCCGGGATTTGAACTACGGATCTCTCTAGCCGGTTACTCTACCACTAAGCTACCATGGCAACATGCTGGCATAGCATTGAATTTCTCAACTGACTCGCATGTTTGACACGGTAGCTCAGTGGTAGAACAAACGGCTAGAAACCGGGAGATCCCTGGTTCAAATCTCGGCTATGGCATTGAATTTTTCAGTCTAGCTCTACCTATTTAACTCCTGTCCTAACACGGCTTGTGTGAAAAAATAAAACAATTAAACCAATACTAATTGACCATAATAGCAGTTGATCGCTTTTGATATATTTCTTGTTATCGGGTTCAGCTTCAAAAAACTTGCAGATACTCTTCTCATACAGGAATTTGTCAACTCATGTCCATACAAACAAAGGAACATCAGTCACATAGCAACCAGCTTTTGGCTTTCACTTTAACCTATGGTACTCCCTTATTTCGGTTCTACTTACAAGGAATCAAGTAATAAGACTATTTCTGCTATTTTTATCAATTAGCATGAAGTAAATAGAAGCATAAGCTTTTTAACAATAATTTGTTGCAGAGATGTAGAGAAGGCCATGTGAATGGAACGCATCAGATATTTTGTTAATGTTGGATTATAGGAAACGTGATAGGGTGGCTTAATCCTTCTTATTCTTTCTACCACATAGTAATTGACAAATATAATGAGAATATTAAAGCGATAGTCAAATGCTTTAAAATCTGTCGCTATGCAATTGCCATAAGTAGGGATAGCATCTTGGGGACCATTAACGGGGCACAAGCGGATACCAGTTGCATACCTACCGAGTAGAGAGCGACCTGCACGCGCCGCATGCAAACAACCTGTAGTAACGCGTTGGGAAACGTGGCTCGACGCAGCAGTATTCTAAGCTGTACTTTACAATACAGTTTTAAGGTAATAAATGTTTTTAATGTAAAGGTATATGCTTCAATCAAAATGCTCTTCATGCTTCAAATGGATTTCATAAAGATTTGCAATTCACACAGAAGAACTTTGCAGATATATTTGAACACATGATTGGAAACTTGGAACATTGAAATACCTCGAGCCCTAAAAACTGTGTGTGTGTGCGTGTGAGTGTGATTGTAATGTATTCAAGTGCCACATATCAGTGCATTTTCATCGTCATGATATCTAGAACTAGAGGCCATACTAATCTTCTTCTACGGAACCTGTCCTATCTCTGTTAATTTTAGTGGTGCACCCTTCCCTGTTTTCCAAAAACGTTTAAGAATTAGGATATTTAATGCAGATTGGAGATCATCGGTGACCTTCAGTAGTGTCCCTCTCTTATTGGGTTGATGTTAAACGTCTCAAACTTTAATCTTGAACTCGGGTGGGTTTCAGAATCAGGACCGAAGGAAAAGGGTTAAATAAGCTTTAAGTTTAGTGTAGAACCAGGTAAGAAACGGGGACTAAGCGTATCAGTGTTTTCTTACAAAGATAAACCACTTATATCGGCACGATTCCACACACATGACTCAAGTGCTGAGCTGAATACACCAAGTGTCATATTTCAATTGCTGCAAATTTCGTGATTATCTGTTAGTAAAATGAGTTATTTATCGATGATGCTCAGGATGTTATATCACTGAAGGGCCTAAGCGCAAGACTCCAATCACGAAACCAGAAGTTAGGGTATTTAATATTTATTGGAGATTATCTGAGAATCAGTAGTGTCTGTCTCGTATTGGTTTGATGTTAAACGTCTCAGACTTTAATTTTGAACTTGATGAGGTGTCAATTGGATTGGTCGTTGAGGGGTGAAGTAAAATAAAACAAAGGCCCTTCCTCAAAAAAAGAAAAAAACACAAAAAATTCAAAATTTCAAAAACAAAACAAAACATTAGTTTATTTATACTACTTTTAGTATTTTATTTTACTCACAGATTCCATTTTCAGTTTCAAAAACAGGAACAAAGGAAAACAATCGTAAACCACTCAGCCATGAAACCAGGAGCTAGGGTATTTAATGTTTATTGCAGATTATCAGTGACAGTAGTCTACGTCTCAAATCTTAAGTTTGAACTTGGTAGGTTTCAGAATCAGGAGGGAAGGAAAGTGGAGTGTAGAACCAGGTAAGGGACAGCGTCTGGGCCTGTCAGTGTTTTCTATCATAAACCACTTATATGGGCACGATTCCACACACATGCTGAGCAGAATACACCAAGTGCCATATTTCATCGTCATGATATCTAGAACTAGTACGCATACTAATCTCTTTCGGATACACTCTACGGAACCTGGCTTATCTGTGTTAATCTTGGTGGTGCACCCTTCAGTGTCTAAGGGAATCAATGCATATTAATCAATTCTAATTACTCTCACATTCCGGTTTCCATTAATTTTGCCGCTGTCTACTCCGATGTGGGCGTTGTTTATATTCGATATAATTAATACAGAACAAGAAGCCAAGGAAATTAACACTGACGAGATGGGTAAATTAAATGAACGCCGTATGTGAAGGACGAGGTGGTAGCCGTTCTTGTAACCTTATGTAATTACACGTGTTCACAAACTTCCCCTGCAGCGATTTGCCCATTAAGCACGCTTCCATGGATCTCTTTGGGCTTAACAAGAGAGAGATTATACAAAAAAATCTGATGTCTGACATTCACATGACTTTCTCTACATCTTGCAACACATTATTATTAAAAAGCTTATTCTTCTATTTACTTAATGCTAATCGAGAAAAAAATAACAGAAATGGCCTAATTGCTTGTTTCCTTGCAAGTAGAAGCGAAAAAAGGGAATGCACTAGACTAAAGCGATAGTCAAATGTTTTAAAATGTGGTTGTCATGTGATTGAAGTTACTATATTTGCATGGCCAGGAGTTGAAAAATTCCCATATGAGAAAAGTATAAGTATTTTAAAAATTGAAACCATATATCTTTAAAACGGTTCACTTCACGAAATAAAAAAAAAAATGTATAGGACGTCAATGAACTCTACCGAAATATTTTCACTGAATATGTAGATTACTTAAATAATGAATTTGAGATAGGAGACTTATGGCCTGCTTATTGAAATGTCGAAGTAACGGGAATAAGTGTCTGAAGTACCAGTACGCCACGTATCGCGGCACTTCATATGGAATGAAGAAAATAATAAAAAACGATTTACTCTATAACAGCGATCGAACACATGACCTTTATAATTGCAGCTTCCCGCGATATGTATTAAGCCACCAGAGCAATTGAAAAAACGCCTCCAGAGTAGGCTACATAGCTCAAGAACATGGTTAATAAATGCTCAGTGTCGCACTGTCAAGTGATTAGTTCGTGATTTTACAGATCTTTTGGACATTAAATCTTGAGAACGCTAGCAACGAGCTGCTAAAAACCGATATTTCTATACTCGGGCAGCAGTTTTAAAGACATTCTAAGCCATTTTTCAACCTGCTTTACTTTAACACCGACTTATCAGCACCTGATACCCACACGTTTAACGCTATGTAGCTGCGTTATGTTTATCCGGGGACCATTCATCGCCGATCTCAAATTCCTTATGTAAGTCACGTGCACAATCTCGCAGATTATTCCGGTGCAGTTCATTAACAGCCTGTATATGGCTTAAAGTGTGTGTTTTATCGTGATCTACATTTTTCGTTTTATAATTTGTTGCCTATCTCTTACGATTTACCAATTATCAAAATTCAATAAAAATAATTCAGAATAGAGGTCTTTAGGGGCTATTCCTAGAAAATTCAACATATACATTTTATTTGGGATATCAATATCTTTAATAGACGGTAGTTTAATCAAAATTGTTAGAGCCATTTTTAAGAAAATCAACATTTTAGAACATTTTTCCATGTAAAGAGTAGTTCGTGGTGGGGAGATTTTTTTTTAAGATCTTCGTGTCGCATCCTTGGAAGACACTAAACTTAAATGTCAAGTTTGGTATTTAACGGACTTTTTGTTTTATGAGCTATGCTGTCCACACACACACACACGAAAATTTTGTAAACATCTGATGTGTTACACCCACATGATTTTCTCTACCTGCTCTAAAACCTTCTTACAAAAGATTATTCTTCTTTCTACACAATGCTAATCGAGATAAACATTAGCAGAATGGTCTTATTACTTAGTTCCTTATAAGTGGGAGGGAACTAAGGGAATGCATTAGGCTAAAACGATAGTCAAATGTTTTAAAAGCTGTCGTTATATGACTGTCATTGCAAATCGCTTTTTTTCCTTGGCCAGGAGCAGAACAAAAGAAAAGCGCACACTTCCTTGTCTAAGAAAAGGGTAAGTAATTTACAATTGGAACCAATAACACGGAATATCTCGGAAACGGTTACCTCCACAACACAAAAGTAAAGAACAAATACTGTTTGGCTAAATTCGTCCAGAATAAAGAGGTGTTCAGAGGCTATTTACAGAAAATTCAATATATACGTTTTATTTCCGATATTTATATATTTAGCATGTGGTATTTTAATCAAAATCGTTGAAGCCATTTTTGAGAAAAGCAAAATTTGCAAAAATCCTTCCATGTAAAGTGTAGTTCGTGGTGGGGGGATTTTCTTGAAAATTTTCGTGGAACATACTAAACCCAGATACCAAGTTTGGTATTTAACGGTCTTTTCGTTTTTGAGTTATACTGTCCACAGACACAAACATATGGACCTCTTTCTAAAAATGTTTCAGACTAATTAGAGCCCAAATCGAATATTTCCGGTGAAATCTCGGGATCGAATTTTTGGATGGAATACAATACCTTCTTTATACACTATGTACATAGTACGTGTAGAGAAAGTAAAAATATGGCGTATTAGTCGTGGTTTAAGTACTCAGGTACCAGGTTTATCATACAGATCTTTATTTTATTCTATTTTTTGGAACATACCGGCTAGAGAAAATAACAAAATAAATCAAATTATGAATTCTCCTCATCAGAGAAAACTATAAGCATTGGAAAATTTAAGCCTATAACAAGGACTTTTTCGAAAATTATAACTCTGCTAAAACTATATTTAACATATGCAAGGTGTTTCAAAACGGCACAAACGAAGAGGTCGTTCATACCGTACGTGATACGTGAATATCATTTTCAGCTCTAAATTCGACACATACAAAAACTGTCATAAAATCAACATGGATTATGCAGTCGTACATAACCAAATGTCACGTGCCGGTTGGTAGCGAAGGTCCCAGTCGCGTGGTGTAGACGTGGTTTGATAGACACGCCGACGCGGCACAGGTCACCTTAGTAATGTGACGCATGATTTAATGTTAAATAAATCAGGTCAAGAGAAAATGAAACAATACTGCCCTAAAATAATGTTATAAAATAATAAAACATATTGTATTGCAATGCAAGCCAAAGAATTGTATGTATAAAAATCGGATGTCTACCATTCACATGACTTTCTCCATATCCCTGCAACAAATAATTCTTAAAAAGCTTATACTTCTATTTACTTTATGCTAATCAGAAAAGATAGCAGAAATAGTCTTATTACTCGCATCCTTGTAAGAAGAAGCGAAATAAGGGACAACCGTAGGTTAAAGTGATAGTCAAACGCTGGTTGCTATGTCAATGAAGATCCTTTGTTTATATGGATAGGAGTTGACAAGTTCCAGTAAGAGAAAAGTATACGTTTTTCATAGCAGAAACCAAAAATAAGGAATGTCACAAAAACGACGAACTCCACGAAAAAAATGTATATAACATAAATTGTGTGATTTAATGTGCTCTACACTTTTTGTGCAGTAAGTTTTCGTCCATCTCTTACGGTTTAGCAGTTATTCAACATTTAGTAAAATTCATCCGGAATAAACTACTCTTCAGAGTCTATTCCCAGAATATTCAAGATATACATTTCATTTGTCAGGTAAATATGTTTAATATCCGAAATTTTAATCAAAATCGTTAGAGCCATTTTTGAGAAAATCAACATTTTCGAAAAAAGTTCCATCTAAAGGGTAGTTGGGGCTAGGGGGAGTTTTCTCAAAATCTTCGTGTCGCATCCCTGGAAGATACTAAACTTAAATACCAAGTTTGGTATTTTACCGACTTTTCGTTTTTGAGTTATCGTGTTCACAGACACACGGACACACACACACACACACACACACATACACACACGGACCCTTTTGTGAAAATGCTTTTTTTTGGATATTGGGGACCCTAAAACATATATTTGCGGTGAAATCTCGGTATCGAATTTTTGGTGGAGTGCAATACTTTCTCTATACTCTATGTACATAGTGCGAATGAAGAAAGTAAAAATGGCAGCGTGACGTCATCGCCTCACGCTACTCACAAAAATAGCCTAAATTGGTGTGCTTTTACGAAAATAACATAACCAAGGTTATGTAACGAATACAGCGCATTATAATGTATAACTAAGAATTGATGTTTAGACAAGCATATTAATAATAAAACATAATTAAAGTAGTAATATGGGAGGAGGAGAAGAAGAATAATAAAGGCGAACGAGATACTGGATGCTGTAAATTGTTTATACCATAACAAGGCATAAGAACAAAGTAAACAAATAATTGATTTAGAAATGCCAGTTATGTATAAAAAAAGAAATTTCATGTAAATTACAAATGTATTAATTTTAATTATTATGAGTGTATAAAAATGTATGTAAATGCGTATATCACGAAATGTGGAAGAAGGAAATCTGTCATCTCCATGGTGACGGACAGATTACAGTGTTAGAAAACAATGATCTTCAACTTTTGTATACATGTGAACATTTTGAAAAGGTACCGGGCCGCCAGTTTACTAGATAGAAGACAAGGATTCAGACGATAAGAGTTAATCTCGTAAATTGAGACCTCTAATACAGCAATTTAGTGTGAAATATTGTACTTTACTGATTATCAGCAAAAGAATTATTGTAAGTACATATTACAAAGTAAATATTTGGTACAGTATTCTCAAAAAGATACCAGTTTAAGTAGCGTGTCTAACTCACTACCTTGTTCCAACGATTTACGAAATAAAAGTTTGTAATTAACGAGAAAACCTTTAAAGTAATTCTCTACTGTATTAAATCCTACCGTCCAAGCAAGGGGATTAAGATTCTTTTACTCACCGAATGAAGCTAGCAAACATAGAATGGAAAACGTGGTTGAGCTGTAACTAAATAAGTAACTCGCCGCCGATAATAATCTTGCAACTGCTTCAACAATCAAGTCTGGCACAAATAGTTAATTCCAGTCTCGCCAAAAGATAGACTGACCAACTTCATACACAGCGGAAAATTTAAACCTCTAAAAAGTTTAAATAAATACCACATCGAGACGCCCAGCCGTACAGCAGCCCCTGCCTTTGTTCCTTCGGTACCTAATCCCAAATGTGAGATATTTTTAAGCACACAGAAAACTTTGGATAGAAGAGTTTGAAAGTTGCGACATCAAGTTTTGAACAAGTCAAAGTGTAAGCTAATCGACTGCTATCTTCGTTTGGTGTCGTTTTGAAACGGAATGCGAATAGACATCGAGCGGTTCGTCGAGGGCGGTAATTTGCACGTCCAGCACCTCCCGCTCGTCAGTCCAGAGGTGGTACGAACAATATCGCCACTGAGAGTGTACATTTATCAAGGAAAGGCCAAGGGTAAATGAAGAAAACGATTGAGAACGTCCTTGAGAGATTTATACGAAAACCTAAAATACCACTACGTAGAGCCAGACATTCAACTGTTCCAGATGTCCGGGAGCTAATCAAGTTATTTCCCTAGAAACTGCAGCCTGCCGATCCAGCAAAGAATCCAGCGCTTTGTGAGATCGAAGAGGTTAACGCCACAGCTCACGGTCAAGAATTAATTTCCCAACAAGACATTGCCTTAAAAATATGTTCCATTCACATGACTTTCTCTACATCTCTGCAACAAATAATTGTTAAAAAGCTTATGCCTCTATTTACTTCATGCTAATCGAGAAATAATTATCAGAAATAGTATTATTACTTCCTTCCTTGTAAGTAGAAGCGAAATAAGAGTGTACCACGTTAAAGTGATAGTCAAAAGCTGGTTGCTATGTGACTGAAGTTCCTTTGTTTGTATGGAGACGAGTTAAAAAAAAAACCCGTTTTTTAAAGCTGAAACCAAATATAAAATATACCTCAAAAACGATCCACACCACGAAAATAATATTAATGATATATATTGTGTTTTAACGTGCTCTACATTTTTGTGTGGAGAGTTTTTGTCCATCTCTTACGGTATAGCAGCCATGAAAAATTCCGTAAAACTCATCCAGAATAAAGTAGTCTTCAGATGCTATTCCCAGAAAATTCAAAATATACATTTTATTTGTCAGGTAAATATGTTTAATACATGATATTTTAATCAAAATCGTTTGAGCCATTTTTTAGAAAATCAAAATTTTCGAAAAAAGTTCCATGTAAAGGGTAGTTTGGGGTGGGGGGATTTTTCTCAAAATCTTCGTGTCGTATCCCTGGAGGGTACTAAACTTAAATACAAATTTTGATATTTTACCGACCTTTTTTGAGTTATCGTGTTCAATACCTTCTCTATACACTATGTACATAGTACGTGTAGAGAAAATAAAATGTCCCTGGGTACCTCAATCAACACCTGACCTGAGGGATGGATCGTAAAACAGCGGCAGACAACAGCCTATGATACCTGATCTTACTGTGTGCGATTTCTTCCAAAGTTGGTTTGATTTTAAGGTTTGGGTTTTGGTGGTTTGCAGTTGGGAACCAATTCTAAGTGTTGCCACGTCTTCAACTTACTGGCACCTAAGAGTATAAGGTACTATGAACGAGTCAAAAATGACAGTTTTCGTTTTTGATATTGTTAAATTCTCTGAAGTTTTCTGATTCCAAAAATGTATACTTTTAATATGATGCATCCATTTTACTTGTATAGAGAAGATATTGCACTCCACCCAGAAATTCCATACCGGGATTACACCGCAAATATATGTTTTTGGGTCCCCTGTGTCCAAAAAATGCATTTTCAAAAATAGGTCCGAGTGTGTGTGTGAACACAATAACTCAAAAACGAAAAGTCGGTAAAATATCAAACCTTGTATTTAACCTTAGTAGTATTTTCCAGGGATGCTTTTGAGAAAAATCCTCCCCCCCCAACCACTTTTTGCATGCAACTTTTTTCGGAAATGTTGATTTTTTCTAAATGACTTTAACGATTTTGATTAATATACCATATATTTACCTGACAAATAAAATGTATATTTTGAATTTTCTGGGAATAGCCTCCGAAGACTACTTTATTCTGGACGAATTTAACGGTATTTTGTATAACCGTAAGTGATGGAAAAAAAGCTTACCGCACAAAAAATGTAGAGCACTTTAAAACACATAATTTATCTAATATACATTTTTAGATGGAGTTGGTCGTTTTTGAGGTATTCCTTGTTTTTGGTTTCAGCTGTGAAAAGCTATACTTTCTCATACAGGAATTTGTTAACTCCGGTCCATACAAACAAAGGAACTTCAGTCACATGGCAATCAGTTTTTGACTATCACTTTAACTTATGGTACTCGCTTATTACGTTTCTACTTACAAGGAAGCAAGTAATATGACTATTTCTGCTAATTTTTCCTCGATTAGAATGAAATAAATAGAAGTATAAGCTTTTTAACAATAGTTTGTTGCGGAGTAGTAGAGAAGTCATGTGAATGGAACACATCAGGTTTTTTAACAATTATTTGTTACAGAGATGCAGCGAAAGTCATATAAATGGAATATATCAGATTTTTAATTAGATAGGGAATGCTAAATAATTATATAAAAGCTTTGTAAGAATCGGTTGTAAAAGAATGAGTGAGATGCAAATCATTAAATCCTCTTTGTTTTGGATTGATGTTTGTGGCCCATTGCTGTTCGGTAAAGAATCCCGGTGCGTTAGAAAACTCAGCATCGCTGTTTCCTTGGGCAGAAGCGGCAACAACGTCACTGAGGAGGCCACAAACAAACAAGTAAACTAAGCCACGGGATATTGAAAGCAACAAAAAAAAAAAAAAAAAAAAAAAAAAAAAAACACAAACTCTAAAATCCACTTAAGTTCTCAGCTGTATCAAAGGAAACCAGCGGGGATTTCTCTTTAATTAAAGTATCTGAAGTTTGCAGTTATTTTCTTTATTGCTTCCCGTTTCGTGTTCATAATCTCAAAGCGAATGCGCAAGATTATGAAATAAAACGAAAGTAAACAAATACGAGAGTACTTGGAAAGCTTTGTAAATACACGAACCAGGAAAGGAGCTTGCATACGAAAACTCTTTCCGAACAGACGACAGATCTCTTGCAACGAAACAACCGGCAAAGGTTTACATAATCGTATACCCCCAAACACGTTGATTCAACAATCTGATATGTTCCATTCACATGTCTTTCTCTATATCTCTGTAACAAATTATTGTTAATAAGCTTATTATTTTATTTATTTCACGCTAATCTAGAAAACTTAGCAAAAATAGTTTTATTTCTTGCTTTGTTATAAGGAAAAGCGAAATAAGGGAGTACCGTAGGTTAAAGTGAAAGCCAAAAGCTGGTTGCTATGTGACTAAAGTTCGTTTGTTTGCATGGACACGAGTTGGCAAACTCCTGTATGAGAAAAGTTTAAGTTTTTCAAAGCTGAAACTAAAAACAAGGAATACCTCAAAAACGATCAACTCCACGAAAAAAATGTATATAACATAAATTGAGCGTTTTAACGTTTTCTACATTTTTGTGTGTTAAATTTTTGTCCCTCTCTTACAGTTTAGTAGTTATGCAAAATTTATCCAGAATAAAGTAGTCTTCAGGGGCTATTCCCAGAAAATCAAAATATGTATATTATTTGTCAGGTAAATATCTTTAATATACGATATTTTAATCAAAATCATTAGAGTCCATTTTTGAGAAAATCAAAATTCTCGAAAAAATTTCCATGTAAAGCATAGTTGGGGGTGGAGGGATTTTCTTGAAAATCTTCGTCTCGCATGCTTGGAAGATACCAAATTTAAATACCAAGTTTGGTATTTAACGGTCTTTACGTTTTTGAGCTATGCTGTCCACACACACACACACACACACACAGACATACACACACAGGAACATTTTTCTAAAATCCCTTTTTTGGTTTAGGAGGTCTCAAAACATATATTTCCGGTGAAGTCTCGGTATCGAATTTTTGGTGCATTACAATTCCTTCTGTATACACTATGTACATAGCACGTATAGAGAAAGTAAAACAGTATAAGTACTTTATAATTGAAACTAATAACAAGGCATATCTCAAAAAGATCAACACCACGAAAATAATGTATATGACATAAATTGTGTGTTATATCGTGATCTACGTTTTTTGTGTATATGCTTTTTTTTTTTGTCTATCTCTCACGATTTAGCACTTGTGCAAAATTCCGTAAAATGTATCCAGAATAAAGTAGACCTCGGGGGCCTACCGTCGATAGCACAACCGATTTGTGGTGCCACAAGCCCCAAATTACACAAATCATGTTTCTTCTAATTCGCAGGGGTACGTCTTCAAGTATGTCTGAGACAGAATGATATACCTATTAAGGGCTGTAAAGGTTTGCTGGTAAGACACGACTGTAAATGTAAACAAGCACTCATCAAGGCTATCTCAGCAGAGTAAAATGGATCTAAGCTTTCCATGAACGAGTGAAAAGATAACTAAAGCTGTTGGACTGGACCCGGAAAGCTGTGAAATTATATTTTCATTAATCAATTGATAACGCGGTAGCGCAGTGGCCAAGTGGTTATACCAGGCTCATGCGCCCGCGTGTGGGATTTGTGGTGGAGGAAGCGACGTCTGGGTGGGTTTTCTCTGGGTCCTTCAGTTTTCCCCCAACTTCACCTTGTGTATCATCCTTCCCTTTCATTTCTATTCAACCATTTCCTCACGCTCATGCCTGGCTACGATTCGACCACCCGTTCCAGGTTCTCCATTCTGTGGTTTTGTGCCGTTGGCTCCCCGATAGGCTTCTCAGTCCTAGGTAGATGTCAGTCCTAATTAGGGACTTTCTCTACATCTCTGCAACAAATTATTTTGAAATCCTATTGTTTCTATTTACTTCATACTAATCGACAAAAAGTCAACAGAAATATTCCTATTACTTGCTTCCTTGTAAGTACAAGGGAGTACCATAGTTTAAAGTGATAGTCAAAAGCTGGTTGCTATGTAGGGGAAAGGGGGGCAGGCTCGGGTATCTAACAATAAATTATAATTTATTATAGCATATAAAGTTTTAAAAAATGTACTTTATTGTAAATTATTGTATCATGAATTGTGAAAATTTTAAAACATGTGCTTTGTTGCCATCTTTTATCACATACGTAATATAAATTAAAATGTTTTCGTCTGAAAAATACGGTTTTGCCCCTAGGGTAGGGGCAGAACCATTAAAACGGTGGGGCAATACCGGGTACTACAATTTTTCTGTGCTTAACAGTCATTACATTCAAAATATTTCAATGCCTTTTGGGGCCAACCTGTGCAAAGTTCATGGGCCCATCTGTTGCACTTCACACACTGAATCCAGTCGTCATTTCGTTTTGTCTCGCTATATTCGTCTTTCTTTGTTCTTGTTGCTCCACCAAACTTAGACTGAAGCGACTTTCTGCAAATTGCTGGTGATTAGGTTGAGTATTTTCCTTTTTTTGAAGCTCAAACTGATATGGTGACTCTGTAAGGACAGCTGTTTTCCCGCGGCGTCTTCCTGACGATGACCGAAGTCTTTTAACACAGGGAACTGGCAACACATCTTTTGTTGTAACTGCAAATGCTTGTGGTTCGGCCGATATTGTTATTTTGTGCAAATCATTGGAGTATGTCTGGGTGGAAGCTGATGCGACACCATTTGTTCTGAAGAACATTCTAGTTCTTTTAGAGAACTCTGATCTCCAATTTGTGTCTCTGCAATGTATGAGGGAAGAAGAGAGGCTGACTCACAAGGCTGGGTATGTAGTGATCCCTCAGATGTTGATGCTGATGGTTGAGGAGTGTGTTGTTCTGTGGTTTCAACATCACTAAACTTGTTCGGACACAGGATTGGTGGGATCCGGTTATGGCCCCCGCTTCTTTCCCCACACGCCATTTTGTTCTTCTTAAGGCATATACTACAATAAAATTTGCTTCCGGAGTTGTAACGACATTGAAAACAATACTTAAATAATTGCAAATTAAAGCAGTAAAAGTAAAATATGTTGCTGTAGACACTTACCTCTTAAACTCCGAGTTCAAATTTCACTTAAATTACTTCAAAACGCGGAAATTTCTGATCATAAAGATTACAGACACAATAATGAGACTATATTCTTCGAACTCCTGCTTCTGACTGCTGCCGATATGAGAACAGTTCAGCCAAGAAGTGGTAGATGGTAGAACTTTCCAGTTAAAAAAAAACCCATTTACACGGTTGTGCCTCAGTACCCGGCCCTGCCCCCCCCTTCCCCTAACTGAAGTTGTTTTGTTTGTATGGACAGGAATTGTTAAATTCCTGTATGAGAAAAGTATGTTTTTTAAAGCTGAAACCGAGCACAAGAAGTATCTCAAAAACGAACAACTCCACGAAAAAAATGTATATAAGATAAATTCTGTGTATTAATGTGCTCTACATTTTTTGTGTTGTAAGTTTTTGTACATCTCTTGCGGTTTACTAGTTATGCAAAATTCCGCAAAGTTCAACCAGAATAAAGTAGTCTTCAGATGCTATTCCCAGAAAATTCAAGATATACATTTTATTTGTCAGGTAAATATCTTTGATATACGACATTTTAATCAAAATCGTTACAGCCATTTTTGAGAAAATCAAAATTTTCGAAAAAAGTTCCATGTAAAGGGTAGTTGGGGGTGGGGGGAACTTTCTCAAAATCTTCGTGTCGCATCCCAGGAAGATACTAAACTTAAATGCCAACTTTGGTAATTTACGACTTTTCCTTTTTGAGTTATCGTGTTCATAGACTCACGTAGACACGCACACACGGATCTTTTTCCGAAAATTGTTTTTTTTATATAGGGGACCCTAAAACGTATATTTCCGGTGAAATCTCGGTATCAAATTTTTGGGTGGAGTGCAATACCTTCTCTATATACTATGTACATATTACGCATAGAGAAAGTATTAAATCAACATTTCTTTTCAATATTTTATCGGACATTAAGAAAAATTGAATTCCCGATGTGAACAAATAAGACATCTAAATTGTATGCACAAAGCCTTCTTATACACTCCTTTGTTAATTAAGTTTTCAATAGGTTCTTTACTTGAAGTAGCACATGACTCGAGTGTTACGTCACTTCCTAATTGTACTGTAAGTATTAATGACCTCTCAAACTCTTACAGTGCTTGTGGCCATGGGAATTAATAAATGAATTATACATTTAGCTTACATTAGCAAATATGTGTTCAGAATGATTAACTTACATATCAAGTATTTTAAAAAAGGATTTTTGAATCACCCTGTATAGCTTCATTAAATAGACCAATTAATTAGGTTTGTAATAAGATAGGTTCATTTATTCACTCGTAACCAGATTCCATTATATCAAAAGAAGAAAACGAATGTCCCTTCAGGGGAAATGACAAATGACAAGAGAAGTCCGTTCTGACAGGTTTTCAGTACTGCAGGGAAAGTTGATACTAACCCAGTAATACATTACAATCCGAAGCAACGGTTAAAGCCTTAGCTGTTACGAAATTCTACTGAATTAATTAACTTGCTTTCCAAGTATAAATTATTATTCATATTCATGTTGTGATGGATTTTCTACAGCCGTTGGTGCCATTTTGCATACTGTATCTGCACATTTCCATAGTTCAAGACCTTGTTTCAGAGTACGCTTGCTTCCATTACATGCTATACGCTTTACACTGACACAGCAAACTATCAACTTTGAGGATGAAAATCTAATATTTTCATTCACACGACTTCCTCTACTTTTTCTGCACCAAAGGTTCTTACAAAATCTTATTCTTTTATGTATTCCATGTTAATTAAGATAAACATTAACAGAAATGCAGATGAAAGGAGAATAAAGCACTCCAGCTTTATATATACGAGGGCCGTTTTTTTTTTCGACCTCCGATAGGCTATAAATAAAAGACAAGTTCATAGAATACATTAATTTATTACTAAAAGTTTTGTACAGTTATGGTTACCTTTCAACATAAAATCACCGAAAAGATTGAGACATTTATCGTACCTGTGCACAAGCTTTGCAACACCCGCTTCAAAAAATGTTGCCGTCAATGATTTCAAATGAGCATTGACGTTGTTTTGAAGATCTTCGTACTTTACGTTTGCGGAGAGCCATTCAAATCAAACGAAGAGGAATGCTGACTTCAGGAATTGTGTTGATCCATGACAACGCTCGTCCATACACTGCTAGCACAACCCATCGGATCCTTGAACAATTTCAATGGACATTTTCGATCATCCGCCGTACAGTCCTGACCTGGCAACAAGCGACTTTCACCGAAGACGTGGCTAGGAGGGCAGCAGTTTCAAACCAACAAAGATCTTCAAAACGTCAATATACGGCATTTTAATCAAAATCACTAGAGCCACTTTTGAGAAAATCAAAATTTACGAACATTTTTCCATGTAAAGGATAGTTTGTGGTG
Organism: Hymenopus coronatus; assembly: GCA_030762935.1. Taxonomy (NCBI): domain Eukaryota; kingdom Metazoa; phylum Arthropoda; class Insecta; order Mantodea; family Hymenopodidae; genus Hymenopus; species Hymenopus coronatus. The sequence goes on from CM060885.1 coordinate 80,101,003, forward strand.
GGGGTACATTATTGAAAATCTTCGTGTCTCATCCTAGAAGGATACTGAAGCTAAATACCAAGTTTGGTATTTAACGGTCTTTTCGTTTTTGAGCTATGCTGTCTACACACACATACACACGGACCTTTTTCTAAAAATGCGTTTTAGGACTGAGAGGACCCTAAACATATATTTCCAGTGAAATCTCGACATTGAAATTTTGGGTGGAGTAGAATACCTACTCTATCCAGTATGGAAATTGTATATAAGGGGATAGAGAATGTAAAAATATCGTTAAAATACTTCATTTATTTATGAAATATTGACCTTAAGGAATCACTTGAAATTTGTAGTAATCACTGTTATTCACACTCTTGTGTATGATGTATTATGCATATCTAATCATTTAAGGGGAGATGTAGGCAGAATGTACCTCGACACAACAATTCTACCATGGGCATACTTTTTGTCCTGAAACAATGAAATTTTGCACAGTTAATTTTCTTAATATCTTCTATCTCTGTGCTATTTTATAAGTAATTGTGTCAACAAATAAAGAAATTGCAGTACATAGCAATTTTCACATCAAAAAACTTATGTAACTTTTTCTTAGAATCCCTTTGGTGAAGTTACTTGAAAACAAATGTACATATAGTATTAGCATTATGTTGTATTTCGGTGCAGAACTTCTTTCAATATCTTCCTTCAATCATTTTTAAAGTATTTTTCAAGGTATGTGAGTTTTTTATTTCAAATGATTATGTATTTCATAGCACAATACCTATAGAATCTAAATCAAAAGAAAAATAGCTGCTTCAAAATACTCTTTGTCTAGTGAAATATATGTCTACACAATTTCATTGCAATATCTCGAATAGTTTCCAAGAAAAAGGTACATAAGTGTGAAAAATAATAAATCCGAGAAAACTAGAAAAAATTATTTAATTGTTTTATTTAGGGAGTGTTCTACACACTTAAATACTACCTAAAATTCACCATAGCTGTAGTCATCTTCTTCTTATTCCAGGTCAGAAACTAAAGAAGCATGCCTTCTAAATATTTATAACTATGTTTGCCTGTTAGAAATGTAGAGCAACAAGGGATCAAAGCTGATAATCAAGCAAGCAGAAAAAGTGGGCGTGGCATGACAAGTCCTAACTTTTTAAATTATTTGGACCACAAAGAAATATAATTAGGTTATACAACTTTGGAAACATAAAGCTGAATGTATTAACAATTAATTTGTGAAATAAAAAAAATTGAAAAAATCTCCATTTTTAGCCTAGGTCCCCCTAGTTACTTTCACTATACGCACTACGTACATAATGTATAGAGAAGGTATTGCACACCACCCAAAAATTCGATACCGTGATTTCACCGAAAATATATGTTTTAGGGTCCCCTATATCCAAAAAAAAAGAAGAATTTTCAGAAAAAGGTCCGTTTGTGTGTGTGAGTGTGTCTGTGTGTCTGTGAACACGATAACTCAAAAACGAAAAGTCGGTAAAGTACAAAACTTGATATTTAAGTTGAGTATCTTCCAGGGATACGACACAAAGCTTTTGAGAAAAATCCCCCCACCCCAAAGTACCCTTTACATGGAACTTTTTTTGGAAAATTTTTATTTTCTAAATATTGTTTCTAACGATTTTGATTAAAATGTCGTATATTAAAGATATTTACCTGACAAATGAAATGTATATCTTGAATTTTCTGGGAATAACCTCTGAAGACTACTTTATTCTGGATTAATTTTACGAAATTAAGCATATCTGCTAAACCGTAAGAAATAGACAAAAACTTACCGCACCAAACATGTAGAGCACGTTAAAACACACAGTTTATGTCATATACATTTTGTCACAGAGTTGATCGTTTTTAAGTTATTAATTGTTTTTAATTTCACCTTTAAAAAGCTTATACTTTTCTCACACGAGGATTTGTTAACTGCTGTCCATACAAACAAAGTAGCCTCAGTTACATAGCAACCAGCTTTTGACTATCACTTTAACCTATGGTACTCCCTGAATTTGCTTCTACTTACAAGGAAGCAAGTAATAAGACTATTTCTGCTAAGTTTTTCTCAATTAGTATGAAGTAAATAGAAGCATAAGCTTTTTAACAACAATTTGCTGCAGAGCTATAGAGAAAGTCATGTGAATGGAACACATCAGATTTTTTTATATATATACTTATGTAATGTGTTTATAATGACCTTTATTGTTAGCCCTAAATTTATTTATGTAATTTCAGTTAATATTTCTACTGTTTTGGTATGCTGCGTCATTTTGGTAACTGCTGAATAAAAGATATATAGCCAAGGAAGCTGTCAAGAATGTGAAACAATATGCATGTTTTTACACCCCGCTTGATTAAATATTCAGATATTCAGTCTTTAGGGAAAACGTGGGAAGAGCAAAGGAAGCAGATGAGAGTTCTTAGATCACTGAGTGTGAAAGCAAGCAACTCTACCTTGGTAGTGTAGTTACGGAAGTATTCAGTGCTGTAGATTTTTCCGATAGCAGATACCATTAACCCTATTATTATTTTGTTACATATGCCGCTTTTCCTTTAATTCCCATCCCTTTCACCGGCATCACAACTGTAGGGACTTGAATAGACCTGATTTTGGTAGAGTATAAAAAATCACAATTAGAGGGAAAGGAACATATGCATAAATAACTAGGGTGTTAACTATATATGTATAAGTTTCTAACTTGAAAAGATGAAATCATCTATCTATGTCTATTTATCTATCTAGATCTAGCTAAATATATCTATCTAAATCTATCTATCTCTCTATATATATATCTAAATCTATCTATCTAAATATATATGTATCCAAATCTATCTAAATATATCTTCTACCTACCTATCTAGATCTACCTACCTACCTATCTGAATGTGTCTATCTAGATATGTGCATATACATCTTTCTAGATCTATGTCTGCCTATCTAGATATATCTACTTAGATCTATGTGTCTAGAGTTATCTATCTAGCAGATCTATCTTAATATTTATGTCTATTTAAATCTATCCATCTAACTTGAGATGTGTAAACAGGAAAATGTGAGAATAACGAAAGAAGCACATGACAGAATTGTTTTGGTTGGTGAAGGGGTAAACTGAGAAAAATTACACAAAGGCCTCTCCTTTCAAAAAATGAAACTTTCCCAAAATTCAGACTTAAAAAAAGAAAACAAAACTTTGGTGCTATAACCAATACAATTAGTTTTTTTAATACTCATAGATTTAATTTTTTTCGAGAGTTCTTAGGTCACTGACTGGTTAAGGAGTGCAAGCAAATAACTTTAACTTGGTAGCAAGGTCAGAGATTCAGATTTTCCCGATACCAGACAACATTAATTAAAAGAGAAAGTTTATAAAGCTAAGTTAGCAATCCTTTACTTATATAAGGTAGCAGCAAAGTTGATTCGCTAGTGATCTACGATCTTTCTATGGCTAAGAACAATTATGTTGTTTGGAGAACTTCAATAATGCGCCCTACAACGTTTCTGGTGGAGCAAATTACCAAGTGAGATTTTCCTCTACCCCCCCCTAATTAAGGAAAATACTGGATATAAATTGCAGGTGTACCGTTCCCATGCTACTTAACCCCTTCTTTTCTATCGTAAATTAGGCTGTGAGGTTGCCCTAGAACAGTTTTAAGGGTAAAAGGCGCGTGCAAAGTAAATAAAGACGCTATGCTTCACTCCCTGGTGTACGACCCTGGAATCTTGCAATGTTTCTGCGCTGCACGAGGCGTGGAACACAAAAACAAACGTGTTCTTGGAGATTATATTTCTCATGTGGAACATGAACATTAGTACAGTAACAGACCAGAAATATGAAGACGTATGTAGGGTATATAAAATGTACAAATAGAGAACATTATACATAAATAGCCACAGTGTTGTAACGAATAAGTTGGTTCGTTTTTACTTTCTCTAGCCCCGTATGTACAATGTACATAAGGATAGAGAAGGTATTGCACTCCACCCAAAAATTCGATACCGAGATTTCACCGGAAATATATGTTTTAGTGTCCCCTGTATCCAAAAAAAGCATTTTCAGGAAAAGGTCCGTGTGTGTGTCTGTGTCTGTGAACACGAATACTCAAAAACGAAAAGTCTGTAAAATACCAAACTTGGTATTTAACTTTAGTATCTTCCAGGGATGTGACACGAAGTATTGAAAAAAAAATCCCCCCCCCAAACTAACCTTTACATGGAAGAAATTTCGAAAATTTTCATTTTCTTAAAAATGGCTCTAACGATTTTGATTGAAATATCGTATATTAAAGATATTTACCTGACAAATAAAATGTATATTTTGAATTTTCTGGGAATGGCCTCTGAAGACTACTTTAGCCTGGATGAATTTTACGGAATGGTGCATAACTGCTAAACCGTAAGAGATGGACAAAAACTTACTACATAAAAATGTAGAGCACGTTAAAACACACAATTTATGTCATAAACGTTTTTTTCGTAGAGTTGATCATGTTTAAGATATTCTTGGTTTTTCGTTTCTGCTTTGAATTTGTTAACTCCTGCCTACACAAACAAAGGAACTTCAGTTACATAACAATCAGCTTTTGACCATCATTTTAGCTATGGTACTCTCTCATTTCGCTTCTACTTACAAGGAAGCAAATAATAAGACTTTTTCTCGATTAGCATGAAGTAAATAAAAGCATAAAATTTTTAACTACAATTTGTTGCAAATATGTAGAGAAAGTCATGTGAATGGTACACATCAGATTTTTTATATTTTTACCATGTAGAGTCTTCTCGCTTTTCAGGTTTGTGGTATACGAGACGCGTTCTGTATTTTGGTTTCAACTACCATAAATAAATACTGTTGTTATTCATTTGAATTTATTGTAACTTTTTGCTGATACATAAACACACACAGAATCAAGTTATGGCACTTCTTTTTCACAAGAATACATCTTTTACTCCTCCTTGTTTCGTTGTTAAGATAACCGATCTTCCTTTTTCTTTACAGCTATTATAAACAGAAATATTTGTGTTGCTATGCTTTCATTCCATGGCCGTGTGACGTATGTCAGTTTTAGCAATGCACACACGTATAACACTTTCCGTCTCTTTCTATCATTGTTGCGATTGTTGGTCACGTCTCCAGCCAACACATTACAAACTGCTTTACTTAAACCTTTTTGCATTAGGATGAACACTCGTCTTACAAATATATTAATAACACAAGTAAAACAATTCACACAAAAACTAACAGTTAAATATATGCTTTAAGCTATTTAAACAAATACATTTCAAGTTTATAATAGAATTATAAAATAAAAACCTTATATCTTGCGGCTTGTGGCCTTAATATTGTCACAGTATTAACTATAAGATACAAATTCAGACTCTCCAATAAGGTTGCAATATATACTAAAAGGTAGTTGGAGGCGGGGGGATTTTCTTGAAAATCTTCCGTGTCCCATCCTTGGAAGATACTGAGAACTCTGCTGCTTAATGGACTTTTAATTTTTGAGCGAGCATCACAGACAGACACACACACACACACACACACACACACACACACACACACACACACACACACCGACAGTTTGACAAATAGTCACACTGGGACATTTTTATAAAAAAAAATTGTTTTTTTTTATTCAGGGTTCTCAAATCATGTATTTCAGGCTAAATATCGGTATCAAATTTTTGAGTGTAACACAATACCTTCTCTATACACTTTGAACATAGTACGTGTAGAGAAAGTAAAATGGTACGTTTCCTCAGTATCTGTAGAAGAAAATAGATTCTTAATTTAGCTAATAAAGTCGAATAAGTTGGTATGTCCAGAATGAAGGAACATTTTGAACCAAACTTGGTATGAATGCTTCTTTTTTAACCAACAATGTCTACACAAAAGCTCAGTCATATTTTATAAAATCACTTAAATCAGTTCGGTGTCCCTTAATTCCATACTCGAGAAAAGCCCTCGATATCTCTTAATTTGAGGAGAAAAGAAAACGAAGTAATCACATTTAAGAACTCTAAGAATTTTCCAATTAAACTAGACATTTTAATAACTTCATTTTGTTTTTGACACGTGTGATAATTGAATTATGAACTAAAACATCAACCTACAACTGTCAGTAAAGTTTGCAGTAAACTATATCTGATTCCCGGATAATACTTTGTTAACTACACTCTCTGCTCTGTGACAATGGAATTATTGGCATTCGTTTTTCTGTTTTTCAGCACTCAGTCAAAGCAGTCATTGGTGTGTGGTTATTAATTCAGCGCTGTGAAAACTGCAGCACTTCATGCAATTTATTTTGTACGGTCATGGTAAGCAATACAAACTTCAACTGCATAACGACTGACGAACAAGAACAAAAAATACCTTTTAAAATCTGGTGTGATATCCTGACGACCCTATGTTTAGTTTATACTACACAGGATTATTCAAAAATACTTTATAACGTTTGGAGATGGATTCCTGTCATCAAAACAACGAATTAGGTTCATTTAACATATGCTCTAAACCGATTCGCTTTCGCGTTATCAATTGATTACTGAAAGTCTTCTTCAACGGTTTTCCGGGTCCAACAGAATAACTTCATTTTTACTTTCTCTGCACGTACTATGAATGTAGTGTATAGAGAAGGTATTACATTGCGTCCAAAAATTCCATACCGAGATTTCACCGGAAATGTTTTGGGTCCCCCTGAATCCAAAAAACCATTTTCAGAAAAAGGTGCGTGTGTCACTGTGTGTGTAACTGTGGACAGCATAGCTCAAAAACGAAAAGACCGTTAAATATCATAATTGGTATTTAAGTTTGGCATCTTCCAAGGATGTGACACGAAGGTTTTCAAAAAAATCCCGCTATCCCAAACTACCCTTTACATGGAATTTTTTTCGAAAATTTGGAATTTCTCAAAAATGGCTTTAACAATTTTGATTAAAATATCGTATATTAAAGATATTTACCTGACAAATAAAAGTGTATCTTGAATTGTCTGGGAATGGCCTCTGAAGACTACTTTATTCTGGATGAATTTTACGGGATTTTGCATAACTGCTAAAGCGTAAGAGATAGAGAAAAACTTACCACACCAAAAAAATTAATACACACAGTTTATGTTATATAAATTATTTCGTGGGGTTGATCGTTTTTAGAATATTCCTTGTTTTTAATTTCACCTTAGAAAAACTTATACTTTTCCCATACGGAATTTGTCAACTCCTGCCCATACCAGATTTAACCTAGTGTACTCCCTTATTTCGCTTCTACTTACAAGGAAGCAAGTAATAAGACAATTTCTGTTACTTTTTTCTCAATTAGCATGAAGTAATCAGAAGCATAAGCTTTCTAACACTATTTTGTTCAGAGATATTGAGAAAGTCATGTGAATGGAACACATCAGATTTTTTTAACTGTCTCAGGGCGGTACTATTTTCTAATATCGGTCAAACTAAAGATGTGCATGTTAAATTTCGCGACTTTCCGTTGCTGCGTTTTAAAATGCTCATTACAAATACCTAGCAGAGAAAGCCAAGAAGCAGAGGCCGTTGGTCGATCCATACTGCGACCTATATCTCGAGGTCACCTTTAAGGTTCTTGGCATGCGAAAGTAGTCGCTTGGGAACGATAGAGAACCTCATAACTTTGTGGAAAACGATTTATCTGTTCCTTCTGTAGCAACTTACCACTCGAACTGCTGTAAACTTTTGATCATTACAACTGCTAAAGCGATATAGGTGATAAGTAATTGGATTCAGATTTACATAGTATCAAGGTATGCTACAAATAAACTAACTGCACGAACATTATTATATTGAACTTTACACAGTCGAGAGTAAAACAGATCAAGGTGCTGCAGGTGGTATACAAAGAAAAAATAAAAACTATTTCCACTAGCTGCAGTATAAACTATACTAACACTAGTCTAAAAACCAAACAGTCCAACTCTCAATTTTATTCTAAAGGCACTGGAAATAATAAAGAATCTAGAAATAACACAAATTAACGAGAAAAAAGTAGCAATTTACATTGACAGTAAAGATCATACTACAATCTTTATTTTTGGCCCGCTTTAACTACTTATGGCACCGCAGGCGGTGACACAGATGATACATTAATGATGATGGAGCACCGGTGAAATGACATGGCGGAGGAAACAGGAGTACCTGAAGAAAATCCTCCCCAGCGCCGCTTTGTCCACCACAAGTCTCACATGTGGTCGCTTGGAAACGAACCCAAGACATCTAGGTGAGAGGCTAGTGGTCTAGCCACTCGGCTACGGCGCAGCCCCAATACAATCGTTATCTAACACCAAAAATCACAACTACTTGATAGAAGCTATACGATATAACCTAGGAAAACTAAATAAAAACCTAATGTGTTCCATTCACATGACTTTCTCTACATCTCTGCAACAAATTATTGTTAAAAAGATTATGCTTCTATTTACTTCATGCTAATCGAGAGAAAATTAGCAGAAATAGTCTTATAACTTGCTTCCTTGTAAGTAGAAGTGAAATAAGGGAGGTTAAAGTGATAATCAAAAGCTGGTTGCTATGTCACTGAGTTATTTTGTTTCTATGGTCACGAGTTGACAAATTGCTATATGAGAAAGGTGTTTCAAAGTTGAGACCAAAAACAAGAGATATCTAAAAAGCGATCAACTCCACGAAAATATATATATATAGCATAAAGTGTGTTTTAACCTGCTCTACATTTTTTGTGTGGTAAGTTTTTGTCCATCTCTTATGATTTAGCATTTATGCAAAATTCAGTAAAATTCATCCAAAATAAAATAGTCTTCAGAGTCTATTGCTAGGAAATTCAAGAAATACATTTTATTTGTGAGGTAAAAATCTTCAATATACGATATTTTAAGGAAAATATTTAAAGCCATTTTTAACAAAATTAAAAAATTCGAAAAAAGTTCCATGTAAAGGGTAGTTAGGGTGGGGAGATTTTTTTTTTAAATCTTCGTGTCGCATCCTTGGAAGTTACGAAACTTAAATACCAAGTTTGGTACTCAATGGTCTTTTCGTTTTTGAGCTATGCTGTCCACAGACACACACACACACACAGACAGACAAACACACACGGACCTTTTTGTAAAAATGCTTTTTCTGTATTCAGGGGGTCCTAAAACATGTATTTCCGGTGAAATCTAGGTGTCTAATTTTTGGGTGGAATACAATACTTCCTCTAAAAACTATGTACATTGTACGTGTAGAGAAGGTAAAAACCTGATATGTTACATTCACATGCCTTTTCCTAGCTGGCCTACAAGCTTCTTACAAAAGATTATTTTTTTTTCTACACAATGCAAATCGAGATAAACTTTAGTAAAATGCTCTTGTTGCTTGGTTCCTTATAACAATGAAGGAACCAAAGGAATACGGTATGCTAAAGTGATAGTCTAATGTTTTAAAAGCTATTAAAAATCGCTTCTTTGCTTGGACAAGAATATAACCAAAGAAAAGACCAACACTACCTGTCTGAGAAAAGTATAAGTACTTCCCAATTGACAAGGAATATCTCGGACACGGTTGCCTCCACAACAAAACGTAAAGGATAAGTACTTCCCAATTGAAATCAATAACAAGGAATATCTCGGACACGGTTGCCTCCACAACAAAACGTAAAGGATAAGTACTTCCCAATTGAAATCCATAACAAGGAATATCTCGGACACGGTTGCCTCCACAACAAAAACGTAAAGGACATAAATGGTGTGTTTTGTTGTGTATCATGCTTTTATGTATCTCTTACAGTTTAGCAGCTAAGCAAAACTTGGCAAAAATTATCCAGAATAAGTAAGTCTTCAGAGTCTATTTCCAGCAAATTTAGGACATACATTTTATTTGTGATGGAAATGGCTTTAAAAGTGGTATTTTAATCAAAATCGTTAGAGCCATTTTTGAAAAAAAACAACAAACTTTCGAGTATTTTTTCATGTAGAGGGTAGTTTGGAGTGAGAAGATTTTCTTGAAAATCTTGGTGTCGCATTCTTGGAAGATTTCAAACTCAAATACCAAGTTTGCTATTCAACGGTCTTTTCGTTTTTGAGTTATGCTGTCCACAGACAAACATATTTCTTATAAAATGCCTTTTTTGGATTCAGGGGGACTCAAAATGTGTATACTGGCCTTTTCATGCCTGTGTAGCTTCTTTTGAATTTGAAACAAACTAAAATATTATCTCTTTACCTCTAAGAGTTCAAATTTTGCTGCCACCCTTTTTACTTTCTTCCTATGTACTATGTACGTATTGTATTGCACCCAAAAAGTCAATACTGATATTTCACCGGAAATGTATGTTTTGCGACCCCTTAAATCCCAAAAAAAAACATTTCCAAAAAAGTGTCCGTCTGTGTGTGTCTGTGGACAGCATAGCTCAAAAACGAAAAGACCGTCAAATACCAAACTTGGTATTTAAGTTTGGTATTTTCCAAGGATGCGGCACGAAGATTTTCAAAAAATTTCCCCACCCCAAAGTGACCTTTACGTGTAAAATTTTTTGAAAATTTTGATTTTCTTAAAAATGGCTCTAACGATTTTGTTTAAAATATCGTATATAAAATATTTTTACCTGACAAATAAAATGTATATCTTCAATTTTCTGGGAATAGCCCCTGAACACTACTTTATGAGGGATGGATTTTACGGAATTTTGCATAACTGCTAAAACGTAAGAGATGGACGTATACTTAAAACACACAAAATGTAGAGCACGTAAAACTCACAATTTATGTTATATCTTTTTTTTTTTTCTTCGGTGAGTAGGTCGTTTTTTATATATCCCTTGTTTTGGCTTCAGCTTTTAAAAACATACCTTTCTGATACAGGAATTTGTCAACTTCTGTCCATACAAACAAAGGAACCTCAGTCAAATAGCAACCAGCTTTCGACTATCACTTTAACCTATATTACTCCCTTATTTTGCTTCTGCTAACAAGGAAGCAAGTAATAACACTATTTTTGCTAATTTCTTGTCAATTAGATGAAGTAAATAGAATAATTTGTGGCAGAGATGTAGAGAGAGTTATGTGAATGGAACACATCAGATTTTTTCCATGGCACTCCTTGCTTGTATATTCTCAGCTTGGGTTTGACGGATATTGATTTCCATTCACACCAGATTTAATCTGGTAATTATTTTTAAGAGCAGTTTACCCGCATCAATCACTGCACGTCATGAAATACCCGTGGAAAGGAACATTAAGCCATGTCCTTAAGAAATCCAGTCGAAACCCATAAGCTGTTCCTATCACTTCATGCAAAATAAATGCGATAAATCGTGTTTGTTTTTAAATTAGAGTCCAGATTGCTAAAAACTCATTACTAATCAAACAATATGTTTTTATTTACTAATATATAAACTTTCGTACATCTTTTTACTTTCTCTATAAGTACGTTGTACATAGTGTATAGAGAAGGTACTGCACTCCACCCAAAATTTTGATACCGATTTCTTCGGGAATATATTTTTTAGGGTCTCCTGTATCCAAAAAAAGCATTTTCAGAAAAAGGTCCCTATGTGTGAGTATGTGTGTCCGTGTCTGTGTCTGTGTACACGACAACACAAAAACTAAAAGTCGGTAAGGTACCAAACTTTGTATTTAACTACCTTCCAAGGATGCGACACGATGGTTTTGAGAAAAATCCTCCCACCTCAAACTACCCTTTAAATGGAACTTTTTTTTGAAAAATATGATTTCCTAAAAAATGAGTAAGCAGTTTTATTAAAATCTCGTATAGTAAAGATATTTACTATAAAATCATGTATACCTTGAATTTTCTGGGAATACCTCTCTGAAGACAGCTTTATTCTGAATGAATTTTACGGAATTTTGCATAACCGTAAGAAATGGACAAAAACTTAGCATACAAAAATGTAGAGCACATTGAAACACACAAATTGTGTAACATACTTTTTTCGTGGAGTTGGTCGTTTTTGAGATATTCCTGTTTTTTTGTTTATTTGTTTTGTTTTTTTTTCGTCTTTAAAAAACGTATACTTTTCCCATACAGAAATTTCTCAACTGCTGTCCATACAAATAAAGGAACTTAAGTCACACAACTTTTGACTATCACTTTAACCTATGGTACTCCCTAATGCCCCTTATACTTACAAGGAAGCAAGTAATAAGACTATTTCTGCTAAATTGTTCTGGATTAGCATGAACTAAGTAGAAGCATAAGCTTTTTAAGAATAATTTGTTGCAAAGATGTAGAGAAATACATGTGAATGGAACACATCAACTTTTCAGTTTTTGAGTTATACTGATCAAAACAAACACACACACAAACACACACAAACACACACATACACACACATACCCAGTTGTTAATCTAAAATATTTATTTTATTATTTTTGTTTAATTAAGAGAATTTTAATTATATATTTCCAGTGAAATATTTTATCGGAATTTTTGGACGGAATACAATACCTGATCAACCTGATTTATGCATAGTACGTGTAAAAATTAAAACAAGGAGATGTCAATGTATCACTTTTTATCATGTAGCCTAGACATATAGGCAACTTCTCCTGCAATTCTTGCGTTACAGACAGCCTAGTTGCAGGCGTTTATGAAGAATATGTTAAACGCATAAATTGGCACGTGTACTTTTAACATCACCTGTTTTGCATGTATCATTCCTTTGTTTTTTGGTTTGTTTGAACATATGTAAATTAAAATGAAATGACAGTCACTACAGAACATGTGCTGCTTGCAATTACGCTTATAAGTGCTTACTCTTTTCTCTAATGCATGCTAATCGAGATAAGCATTAGCAGAAATATTTCAGTTTCTTCTAATTGGAAGTGAAATAAGAGAATAAATTCGATTAAAACCATAGATAAATCACTAAACATCCGATCGCTATGTGATGCAACTGAAATTTCCTTCCATGCATGAATAAGATGAAGGAGAAAAAAAAAGGATAATGTAAGTTAAAAAAAACTTACATATTCCATTCACATGACTTTCTCTACATCTCTACAACAAATTTCAGTTAAAAAGCTTATGCTTCTATTTACTCCATGCTAATCGAGAAACATTAGTAGAAATGGTCTTATTTTTTGCTTCCTTGTAAGTAGAAGCGAAATGAGGGCTCCATAGGTTAAAGTGATAGCCAAAAGCTGGTTGCTATGTTACTGAAGTTCCTTTGTATAGACAGGAGTTAACAAATTCCTGTATGAGAAAAGTAAGTTTTTCAAAACAGAAACGAAAAAACCAATAATATCTTAAAAATGATCAACTCCACGAAAAAAATATGTATTACATAAATTGTGTGTATTATCACAAATTACATTTTCTGTATAGAAAGCTTTTGTCCATCTCTTACGGTTTAGCAGTCATGCACAATTCCGTAAAATTCATGGAAACTAAAGTAGCCTTCAGAGGCTATTCCCAGAAAATTCAAGATATACATTTTATATTTCAGGTAAATATCTTTAATATACGAGATTTTAATCAAAATCGTTAGAACCATTTTTAAGAAAAATAAAATTTACGAAAACAGTTCCATGTGAAAGGTAGTATGGGATGGGGAAATTTTCTTGAAAATGTTCGTGTTGCATCCTTCCAAGAAGCCAAACTTAAATACCAAGTTAGGCTTTAACGGTCCTTTCGTTTTTGCGCTCTGCTGCCCACAGATACACACACATACACAGGCAGACACACACAAGGTAATTTTTCTAAAACTGGTTTTTTTTTTGGATTCAGGGTGTCTCAAAACATGTATTTCCGGTGAAATCCCGGGACCGAATTTTTGGGTACAATACAAAACCTTCTCTGTACACTATGTACATAGTTCGTATAGAGAAAGTTAAAATCAAAGTTTTGGATTTTTTAAAACAAATAACAAAGAAACATCGATAATGGATAGCTCTACAAAAATATATTGTAGATAAGTTGTAGCACAATTTTCTTTGTCTTTTGCGATTTATTAATTGCACAAACTTCATCCAATATAAACTGAACTTCAGAGGCTATTCCCAAAAAATTCAAGATACGCATTTTATTTGTCACGATAATATATTTAATGTGCCATTTTTTAAAAAATAAAAAATGTTTATAAATGTTCCATTTAATGGTAGTTAGTAGTGGGAGATTATCTGGGAAATATTAGTGTCACAATCTTGGAAAATTCTGTACTTGGTATCAGCTTTGTATTTAATAAACGTTTGGTTTTTTAATTATGCCACACCTACGTACAGTCTGAAAAACTGCTTTTAATGGATTAAAGGGTTCTGAAAAACGTGTATTTCTGGTGAAATCTCGGAATCTAATATTTGGCTGAAATGTAATATCTTATGTATTATACTATTTCCTTGACCGAGAAAATATAAATTACTTATATTAAAGCTACCAAGTTGAAACTTTACCTTACATTGTATATACGTGCTAAAAAAATTAAGAAATAAAGGAACCAGCACATAGCAACCAGCTATTGCCTACCACTTTAACCTATGGTACTCCCTTATTTCGCTTCTACTTACAAGGAAGCAAGTAATAAGAATATTTCTACTAATTTTTCTCAATTAGCATGAAGTAAATAGGAGCATAAGCTTTTTAACAATAATTTGTTGCAGAGATTTAGTGAAGGTCAATTTTTAAAAATCTCTATAGGGAAATTGACATTTGACAAGCAGTGTCCCATTTAGTTGTTGAAGCCCTGGCTCACTGTTGCACGGAGCATGAAACGGTCAAGCAGCGACATCTACACGCCCCCTGCAGACGATAAATCACGGGTAGGGGCACTCAGGTTGGTGGTACTCTCCAGTGTCAAGGGCCCTCGGTACCCCAGGTAACGCCCAGCTGCTCTGGACATACATGAGGGGCGATACTCACCTCATCGTTTTCCTTCCCAATGACGTCACACCAGCAAGAAAAGCTTCAGCAAGTAAGCGGCATTTACTGCCTGCAAACTCCAGTCAACTCAGCAATATACTCTTCAGGTTCCGCTTCTTGAGGAAATAATAAAACTGAATTACATTTTCCAAAGTATTAAAACCAAATGTTAATTTTGATGCAGCCATTACTGGAAACAATTATATCATTTCATTTTGGATTCATATGTTCCAAATTAAATAAAGCATGCCTTGATATTAGATGCCAGAAAATGAGTCTGGACATTAACTGCTTCCTTTCTGTATATTACGCCACTGTACAATCAATTTTGTCATACACTATTTTAATTTGGGGATCTGCAACTGAAGTAAATAGGGTTTTTCTAATGCAGAAGAGAGTGCTAAGACTAATTTTTAAATTGAAGCCAAGAGACTCATTAAGACATGTTTTAAACAGTTTTATATTTTTACTTTGACTGATTTATTAATATATAATGCTGCACTATTTTATAAAAACAACTCATACTTATTCACTCTCGACTGTGACGTTCCTAATCATTTTGCTAGAAGTATGAATGACATCCATATAAGAAAATATAAAACAACAAGATACTCAAATTCACCAAAGTGCCTCATAAGTAAAATTGTCAGTGCTCTCCCATATGAAATTATTAAAATAGATCATATGTGTAAATTTAAATCACTACGTTCATTTTTACATGACAAAACTTTTTACAGCTTAAGTGAATTGTTTAATTAATTTACATGTATGACGAGTCAATCCGTACAGTGTATGGCAACATACACCATTAATCCATCCCTCCCTCCCTTCCCCCCTGTGTGAATGGAACACAGAGAAAAGTTAAGTAGTTTAAAACAGGTACCAATAACAAAGAATATTTCGAGAGCGGTAAGTTGTACAGGAAAAATCTGAAGTGTACTATTTATCTTCTAAAAATGTACCTTAACTGTTGGATTGGTGTAAGGGTGGTTTTCTTTGACATATTCATGTTACATCTTATAAAGAAGATGGACTTAAATACCACGTTAGGTATTTAACGGATTTTGTACACACGAATTTCTTTTACTTTTTTTTTCCAGATAACATCAGGATATAATATAAATAGAACCTAGTACCTCTTAAATAAATTAAGAGTAAAACGTAATAAAATAAAAATCTAGGATATAAAGCCTCTAATTAAATATATGCAGATTTGTTGAAGGAATAGAATAAAAGCTATATATCAAGCATGATTTAAAAATAGGAATGTGATTTTTAAGATTATTATGGCTTCTAAATGTGCAGAAATATCTCGAGCATCAATTGTATCCTTGTCATTTGCAACGTGTACACGCCCTGTCACCAGCAGATTACCCTGCAAGAGTTAGGTTCTGTCAGTGGTTCTTGCAGCAGTGTCGTGTAAATCCGAACTTTTCTGCCGTCGTATTAGTTGTAGATGAAGCACAGTTCACAAGAGATGGCATAACAAATTTCCACAATCAGCATGTATGATCGCATGAAAACCCACGTGCAACTGTTGTATCTCATCACCAGGTGCGGTTCTCCCTCAACATGTGGGCCGGTATCATTGGTGATCGATTAATTGGACCCTTACGGGGCAGGCGTACACAAACTTCCTGGAAAACACCATACCTGACGTTTTCGAAGACGCTCCACTGATCAATCATCAACACATTCACTTCTTGCATGATGGCGTTCCTGCACACTTCAGTCTTACGGCTCGCCGGTACTTGGATCGAAGGTTTCCTGATCAATGGATAGGTAGAGGTGGTCCAAATGTTTGGCCTCCACACTCACCTGATCTGAACCCTCTCGATTTCTATTTATGGGGCCATTTAAAATCATTTGTTTATTCGTCTCCGGTGCCGGATTTGGAATCCCTTCGGAATCGAATTGTGGCAAGTTGTGAGGTCTGTATTCAAGCAGGAGAAGCATTTCTGGACACATGTTATAATGAACTAATTTGATGGTCTACATGTGGGAAATACATACCTGAAATTATGCCCCGTATTTTTGAAACACTCTGTATATTGCACGTAGTAGAGAAAGCAATAATGGTGAGAGCGTCATGTGAATGTAATCCCTTTAGTAAG
Organism: Hymenopus coronatus; assembly: GCA_030762935.1. Lineage (NCBI taxonomy): Eukaryota > Metazoa > Arthropoda > Insecta > Mantodea > Hymenopodidae > Hymenopus > Hymenopus coronatus. The sequence goes on from CM060885.1 coordinate 80,117,962, forward strand.
CGCCTGGCTATCTGCTTCTAAGATACAATCTCGTCAGACAATTTCCTCTCTCTCTCTCTCTCTCTCTCTCTCTCTCTCTCTCTCGGAAACAGATTTGAACACATTTGTGTACGTAGCGAGCGGAACAAATCTCAGCCGGTGGTTGTCCATCACCAGAAAAAACCACTAGTTTTAACTCTGCAGCTAAACTTTGACCTTTCAGCAGAGCAACAAATGAGATCTACCTTTTTTATGGACGCAATAAAATATGAAAGTGGCAAACAAGCAGGTACTAACCTCGTTTTTATGTTTCACAATCCCACTAAAAATGTAATCTTAGAAGCAAACGTTTTGACTTAAACTGTTGTAAAACTTGAGCCAGCTTTGCTAAGAATTTTAATTTAATTTCGTACAGAGTCAGTGTTTTCATTAAAGTATACAATCGCTTGAGTATCTATTTAGTTAAAATGTTAATTAATATTTTGGCACCTTTAAACATGTGTACTTATTATTTTAAACGAAAACATTAAAATAAACTAAAATGCTTGTTTTAACACATAGATAACCCAAGTTTATAAAATATACATATCACTATCTTATACTGACTGTATAGGCAAGTGAACCCTTTGGCATTTAAGGAGACAAGTTACTTTGAAATGCTAAAAAATAAAATTTTTACTTTTCCTGCACGTATTGAATGAATGAATGAATGTATTTATTGACATAACAATATCATACATAGGATTTCAACAATCGCACGGTTCCACAGACCGTACGTGCTTTAGTTATACACACTAAAAAGCGATATTAAAACAACAACAACAACAACAAAGAATTAAAAGAGTAAACCGGAAAATAAAAAGACAAAGGTAAAACACAATCAAAAGAAATATTAAAACAACAATAAAGAATTAAGCGTGAACCCGAAAATAAAAATACAAGGATATTCAAATATAGCAATTTAAATTTACAGCACAGAGTACACCTTCATAAATGCATCCTCTTATAATAGAAAATTACACTTAAAAGACATATATACACATAATATATACACAATTTATAAAACCATAACACAACAGCGACCTAAGTATGACATAATATATATGTATGTAAAACATTGTAGTCACTTTTGTTTAGTTTTGCTCTTATACCTCCCCCCTCTTCTCTATTGGCAGCCTCCTCAGATCACAGCTATCTTACCTCAAGTATAAAGTTACCTAGGCCGACCATGTTTTCCGTGCCTGCCAGTAGCGTCCAACATGCTTCAAGCCTTATATTCGCAGTGGTAAAAAATCACGATAAACATTTTTCCCGCCATTCCTCCATACCCCTACATCTTGCCAAGATGTGAGTCCACGACACATATAGTGCTTTATAGAGTCACTTTAACATATAGTACTACCTTATTTCGCTTCCACTAACAAGGAAGCAAGTAATAAGACTATTTCTGCTAATTTCTTCTCGATTAGACGAAGTAAGTAGAATAATTTGTGGTAGAGATGTAGAGAAAGTCATGTGAATGGAACACATCAGATTTTTTTTCAGCCTCCAATAGGTTATAAATAAGAGACAAGTTCATAGAAAACAATTATTTTATTACTAGATATTTTGTACGTTTATGGTTACTTTTCAACATAATCACCGAAAAGATTGAGACATTTATCGTATCTGTGCACAAGCTCTGCAACACTCGCTTCAAAAAATGTTGAAATTGCGTATAAATGAAAAGTTATTTACATTTACAATCTATGACACGAAAGACATTTAAAGTTTGATAACCCTTGACATTCTATGGCAATGAACTCCGGAGCTTAGCAACGCCCGCAGTGAAAAATTAATGTAACATACTATTTTATTAACGATTTCTTAGGGAAATTGTATAATGGAATGACATAAATGGGCATTCATTATAAGCTCTAGGGCACTGGGGGTGTGACAAATTTATTAATTCTGCAATGTATGCCTCCACATAATAATAAAACCGACGTATGTCGAAAGGCCCTGGCACCACCTAAAATATGATCCGAAATGAATTCAGTGCTGCCGTTAATAAAATACGAGAATCTTATTGATTTACACACCCACTTATCACATAACGCAGTTATGAAAATTCCACAGAAAGTAAACCTGACTGCCCCCGTGGTCGAGTGGTCAGCGAACTGACACTTATCCGCAGGTAAGGCAACAGTATACTTTTTTCTCAATTAGCATGAAGTAAATAGAAGCATAAGCTTTTTAACAATCATTTGTCGCGGAGATGTAGAGAAAGTCATGTGAATGGAGCACATCAGATTTTTTTTTTATCTTGGTTCAATATAAAATCTCAAAATGCAGTAAGTTGAGCATACACATAGTTACGTATCTCTCTCAGGTATCGGCTAATTTTAGTCGCAATGCAAGTTTTTGTCGATGTTAGTATCGATCAACATTAATTGCTTCTCTCTTGGAATTCGAGAAGCGCTGAACGTTGGCATGATATTTCATCAATTTAATGAAACACTCGTAACATAATAACGAAATTGGATACGGTATAACAAGATGCCCCTTTACCAAGTATTCCATTATAACGCAGCTTAACGACAGGGGTGCCAAATTGGAATTCGATACCATTATATAAAAATGCGCAATGTGTTATTCCTTTAACGATATTTTAAGTCAGTCGCTTCATGCAGCGCTCTTTTGTCACTCTTGATCATATGCAATACTTTTTACTATACTTTCAAGAGACAATAATAAAACCGTGTTCTTTCAGACAGTATGACATAGCGTTATATCTGATATACAGAAACGACGTTCAAAGGATCATAATTTTTTAATTTCTGTGAACGTACTATGTACATAGTAGGTAGATAAGTTGTTGTATTCCACGAAGATATTCGATATCGAGATTTCACCGGAAATATACGTTTAAGGCCCCCCTGTATTCAAAATAATCTGATGTGTTCTATTCACATGACTTTCTCTACATCTTTGCAACAAATTATTGTTAAAAAGCTTATGCTTCTATTTGCTTCATGCAAATCGAGAAAAATTAGCAGAAATAGTCTTATTACTTGCTTCCTTGTAAGTAGAAGTGAAATAAGGGAGTACTATAGGTTAAAGTGATAGTCAAAAGCTTGTTATGTGACTGAGGCTCCTTTGTTTGTAAGTACAGGAATTGACAATGTCCTGTATGTGAAAGTTTTTCGAAACTAAAACCAAAAATAAGGATAATCTCAAAACGATAGAATCCACGAAAAAATGTGTATAAATTAAATTGTGTGTTTTAATGTCCTCTACATTTCTTGTGTAGTAAGATTTTGTCCATCTCTTACGGTTTAGCAGTTGTACAAAATTCCGTAAAATTCATCCAGAATAAAGTAGTCTTCAGAGGCTATACCCAGAAAATTGAAAATTTACATTTTATTTTTCATGTAAATATCTGTATTATACGAAATTTTAATCAAAATCATTACAGCCATTTTAGAGAAAATCATAATTTTCGATTTTTTTTCCATGTAATGGGTAGTTTGGAGTGGGGGGATTTTTCTCAAAATTTACGTGTCGCAGCCCTGGAAGATACTAAAGCTAAATACCAACTTTGCTATTTTATCAACTTTTCGTTTTTGAGTTATCGTGTTCACAAACGGACAAACTGACACACACACGGATCTTTTTCTGAAAATACTTCTTTTGACACAGGGGAACCTAAAACGTATATTTCCGGTGAAATCTCGGTATCGAATTTTTGGGTGGACTGCAATGCCTTTTCTATACACTTTGCACATAGTACGTATAGAGAAAGTAAAATCTGATGTGTACCATTCACACATGACGCTCTACATCTCTGCAACAAATTGTTCTTAAAAAGTTTAAAAAAAATTAGCAGAAATAGCCATATTACTTGCTTCCTTGTAAGTAGAAGCGAAATAAGGGAGTACCATGGGTTAAAGTGATAGACAAAAGCTGGTCACTATGTGACTGATGTTCCTTTGTTTGTATGTTGACAAATTGCTGTAAGAGAAAAGTATGTTTTTCAAAGCAGAAAACAAGACTAAGGAATGTCTCAAAAACGACGAACTCCACGTAAAAATGTGTATAACATAAATTGTGTGTTTAACGTGCTCTTAATTTTTGTCTAGTAATTTTTTGTCCATCTCTTACGGTTTAGCACTTATTCAAAATTCAGTAAAATTCATTCAGAATAAACTACTTTTCAGAGGCTATTCAAGGAAATTCAAGATAAATATTTTATTTGTCAGGTAAATATCTTTGATATACGAAATTTTAATCAAAATTGTTTGAGCCATTTTTGAGAGAATCAAAATTTTCTAAAAAAGTTCCAAGTAAAGGGTAGTTGGCAGTGGTGGGATTTCTCAAAATCTTCGTGTCGCATCCCTGGAAGATACTAAACTTAAATACCAAGTTTGGTGTTTTACCTACTTTTCGTTTTTGAGTTATCGAGTTCACAGACACACACACACACGGACCTTTTTCCGAAAATGCTTTTTTTAGATAAAGTGGACCCTAAAACATATATTTCCGGTGAAATCTCGATATCGAATTTTTGGGTGGAGTGGAATACCTTCTCTATACTCTATGTACATAGTACGTATAGAGAAAGTAATAAAAATGAGATATATTTATTTTTATTTTTGGTTATTTTAGCTGGTATAAGTAATTAATAATCAAAATACATTAATTAATATACTAATTCCTATTAAATATTGAAATACCCAAAATAACCCATAACCTATTTAGTTGAAACTAAGCAAGAAGCAAATTAAATGTATTAGTTTCGACATAAATTCTCCACAATACATTAACAGTGGGAATACAGATAAGAGAGCTTAGTTGGTCTTCAGCAAAGCAGAAACTCCACTCGCAAACAGAATCTTGATTTTATAAAAGCAAAGGGATGTTCGGTGAGCATCAAGGGCTTTTTCACGTTGATTCTGCTCAAAGTGGGCTGTGAGAAGAAACTGGTAGGTGTGGAATGTGAGGCTCTAAATTCCCTCTTTCTCTTTGAAAGACCTCTTAACAGAGCAGCTCTACAGGTTACTGCAAGAACAGATCTGGAATTACAAAGCTACAAACGAAATTAGTCAAGACTGAAATTAGAATCTGAAACAATACACCTTTTACCTTGATTCTAATACAAGATGACAGGCTTCGTTAAGAGTTTTGATACATGTGATACTGTTATTTGAAATCACTGTCTGCTATTATGAGATGTGATGGCTTTTAATCTTTTATAAACAGATCCAGGAAATGAGAAAATCTTAGTACTTGAGGTGAAGAAAAAGAGAGGTGAAACAGATTTTATACATACAATCTTCTTATGAAAATGCTTGCTAAGTTTAGTTCCAGGATTCATAGTATAGCCAACAATTGTGGTTAATTGGTACTGGTTTAATTGTTATTTCACACAATATAAATCCTGGGACTTAAGTACTTACAACATTGTAAGTCACCATTGGGGCTGTCATCGCAGAATAATTTGAGATCAACTTGTGGTTTACCGGGAAACATACGAGTCAGTTGAGAAATTCAATGATATGCCGTCATTTTGCCATGGTAGCTCAGTGGCAGAGCAACTGGCTAGAGATCGGAAGATCCATGGTTCAAATCCCGGATATGGCATTGAAGTTTTCAGTCTATTACAAATACAGGGTTATTCAAAAAGAAAGAACAGATTTCAAATATTTATTGCTTCCAAACTACAAAAGATAGAAACATGATTCCAACGTTCATGGAGATAGAAAATTGTACATTTTTATAATATGCAATAAATACGAACACCGATTGTTACACGACATATGTCAAAACGGTGGCATTTTTCCTGCCACACACAATCAGCTGGTCTTCAGTTATCGAATTTACAGCTTCAACAATTCGATGTCGTAGATCTTCAAGAGTGCCAGGCATAGGAGGGATAAAAGCTCGGTCTTTTACGTAACATCATATATAAAAATCTCATGGAGTGAGATCTGGAGATCTGGGACGCCACCGGCGATAAAGTTAATCTGCTCCTCCTCTCGCAACCCAACGTCCTGCAAACGTATTATTCAAGTAACGTCGGACCTGGTAAGAGAAATGAGGCGGGCCACCATCTTGCATGAAAAAAGTTCATTGGAAAATATTAATCACTGAGTAAAATTGTCTTCTTCCACATCTTCTAACATGCCAATGTACAATTCGTACCTTTTGTTGTGGTCGTCAGGATGCAATGCTTGCAATAACTGCAGTTTGTATGTCTTCAGGTGCAGACGATGTTTTAGAACTCGCCATACCGTTGCTTGCTTGCTCGTGATGTGGATTTCTTTGGGATCCTTTCATATAGTGCACGAACATGCTCGACGTTCGCGTCCGATGTGCGAGGACGTCCCGTCCTTTTCCTTTTGCACATGCAATCATCTTCTACGAATTTTCGATGCCATTCTAAATTTTCTTGTGACGCGGCGATTGTTAAATTCATGGCGAAATGCTCGTTGAACTGCAACAATGGACTCTAGCTTTGATAATTTCAGCACACAAAATGATTTCTCTTGAGGTGTCGTGGCCATTTCACTACAGACATATAACAAACAACAGCGCCAATATGGCCGTGATTGGAACTTCTACCTCCCGCGCTATTTCAATTGTAAACTTTTCTCTCCCCATGAACGTTGGGATCGTGCTTTTATCTTTTGTAGTTTGGAAGCAATAAAAGTTTGAAATCTGTTCTTTCTTTTTGAATAAGCCTGTATGTTCATCGGCGGCTAATTGACGAGCTATTTAAGATGTTTTTTAATAATACTCACTGGTATTACTACGTCTCAGGATCGTGGCCGCGAGGGAGATAGTACATTACAGGTTAATATAATACTTGTAGATGATACTCTGGTAAGATGTTCTTGGATATTCTTCAATATCACTGGATACAATAATTATTAACACTGTATGATGTCACAGATAAATTAAGATTGCATTCCACTAGCGCGGTAACAGGACGCTACGCTTGTGCCGAGCAATGATGATCACGTGAAAACTGACCAATAAGGAACCAGCGTCTATTCAGCTCTTATATAAACTCAAATCTTATTCTACAAATTTCTCCTTATTAAACATTCTTTCAGAAAGTATATAACACAGACTTCCTTTTATTTATAAATAATTACTTTTGGTACATATAATATTTACTTCATAAGCTATTTGCACTCAGTGAATATTTAAATACGGGTGTTCAACGCTTAGGGATGCGGTATACTAGAAAGAACAACTTCCTTTTCCAAGCACGTTGCAATTCAATTATCATTGTTGACTCTTTTTTAAAATAATTAGTTCTGATCATAAATGAAATTATATTTAAAATACACATTAAATTCAATATTTTGATATTCACAGAACACGTTCAAGCAAACTACTTTCAGTAAATAATTTTTCCTTTTCCAATTAATGTGGCACAAACTTCCTTCCATTAAAAAAAGAAAATATGTGTTCCATTCACATAACTTTCTCTACATCTCTGCAACAAATTATTGTTAAAAATTTTATGCTTCTATTTATTTAATGCTGGTCGGGAAAAAATTAGCAGAAATAGCCTTATTAATTGCTTCCTTGTAAGTAGAAGCGAAATAAGGGAGTACCATAGGTTAAAGTGATAGTAAAAAGCTGGTTGCTATATGACTGAAGTTCCTTTGTATGTATTGACACAATTGACAAGTTCCTGTTTGAGAAAAGTATAAGTTTTTTGAAGCTGAAACCAATAACAAAGAATATCTCAAAAACGACAAAAATTGTGTGCCTTAATGTGCTCTTCACCTTTTGTTAGCTAAGTTTTTTTGTATCTCATACGGTTTAGCAGTTATGCGAAATTCCGTAAAATTCATCCAGAATAAAGTAGTCTTCAGAGACCATTCCCAGAAAATTCAAAATATACATTTTATTTGTGAGGTTAGTACCATTAATACACAATATTTTAATCTGAATCATTAGACCCACTTTAAGTAAATCAAAATTTTCGAAAAAAGTTCCAAGTAAAGGGTAGTTGGAGGATACCAAACCTAAATACTAAGTTTGGTTTTTGACTGACTTTTCGTATTTGAGCTATGCTGCCCACAGACACAAACACTCACACACACATACACACAGACAGACACACACACACACACATGGACAATTTGTTATGGATGCTTTTTTTTTTTTTGGATTCAGGAGGTGTCAGGCCATGTATTTCCGATGAAATCTCATATAGAATTTTACAATTCTTTCTCTATACACTATGTACATAATACGTGTAGAGAAAGTAATAAACACTTGATATAAAACGCTTGGCTTCTATATATTAACATCTCAAACCTGACTCTGCATATTCAAGACAATTTATGCTATTACTTTCTCTACACGTACTATGTACATAGGGATAGAGACGGTATAGTAATGCTTCCAAAAATTCGAAACCGAGATTCACAAGAAATATATGTTTTAGGGCCCCGAGTCCAGAAAGAGTATCTGTGTGTGTGTGAACACGATAACTCAAAAACGAAAAGTTGGTAAAATAGCAAACTTGGTATTTAAGTTTATTATCTTCCAAGGCTACGACAGGAAGATTTTCAAGAAAATCCAACGACCCCCAACAAGACTTTGCATGGAAAAAATTTCGAATTTTTTTTATTTACTGAAAAATGGCTCTAACGATTTTGATTAAAATGTCAAATATTAAAAATATTTTATTTACACGACAAATAAAATGTATATCTTGAATTTTCAGGGAATAGTCTCTGAAAACTGCTATATTCTGGATGAATTTTACGAAATGTTGCATAACTGTTAAATCGTAAGAGAGGGACAAAAGCTTACCAGGCATATAATGTAGAGCACGCTAAAACACACAATTTATGATATATACTTTTTTGTGGAGTTTGTCGTTTTTTTAGATATTCCATGTTTTTTATTTTCAGCTTTGAAAAGCTTAAACTTTTCTCATACACGAATTTGTCAACTCGTGTCCATACAAACAAAGGAACTTCAGTCACATAGCAACCAGCTTTTGACTGTCATTTTAACCTATGGTACTCCCTTATTTCGGTTCTACTTATAAGGAAGCAGGTAATAAGACTATTTCTACTGATTCTTCTCGATTAGCATGAAATAAACAGAAGCATTAGCTTTTTAACAATAATTTGTTACAGAGATGTAGAGAAAGGCATGTGAATGGAACACCTCAGATTTTCGATGAATTTCCTGTTTAAGCGCAGCTAAGTGTGGTCCAGTTTGAGGAACTTAAACACCGAGAAGAAGAACTTTGGCAGCCGAGGGTTCCTGCTGTAGTCACTCTCATAATTCTCTCTGCCCATAAATGCTCCCTGGACCTCAGGCATTCAATGTATTGCTCCATAAAGGTTTATGATAATTGCCGAGATCTTCTTCTGAGTTGTTACTCCTTAGAAGAAAGGGAGGAAGCGAGTAAAGGAGAATAATGGTGCGAGAGGAGGAAGTGGTTTCAACAGTTTAAAATTTATAGAGGTTAAGGGCATATGAACGACTCCCTCTGCTATAAAAATCACCAAGTTGCCAGAGCGGAAGTGCTGATGACGTCACTCTCATTATATTGAAGAAAATAGCTATAAAATTGCGAATGCAACTGAAATGGTTGTAATTCACTTATGCAGTGCAGAGAAAGGCATTAATGTTCCTTGCAGCTGACATGCAACCTAAACTCTCTTAACATTATTACTTTCTCTACACGTACTATATTCATAGTGTATAGAGAAGGTATTGTATTCTAACCAAAAATTCGATACCGAGATTTCACCGGTCCCCCTGAAACCATGTGTGTGTGTGGGCCTGTGGACAGCATACCTCAAAAACGAAAACACCGTTCAATACCAAACTTGTATTTAAGTTTGGTATCTTCCAAGGATGCGACACAAAGATTTTCAAGAAAATACCTCCACCCATAACTACCCTGTACATGGGAATAATTTCGAAATTTTTGTTTCTCTTAGAGATGGCTCTAACGATTTTGATTAAAATTTCACATATTAAAGACATTTTATCACAAATAAAATGTGTATCTTGAATTTTCTAGGAAAAGCTTCTAAAGACCTGTATATTTTGAATTAACTTTGCTCAAATTGGCTTAACTATTAAACCGTAAGAGATAGACAAAGACTTACAATACAAAAAATGTAGATCTTGTTAAAATACACAAGTTAGGTCATATACATCTTTCGTGGGGCTTACGGTTCTCGAGATATTCCTTGTTATGAGTTTCAATTGTGAAGTATTTATACTTTCCTCAGAGGTAAGTGTCCTTTGTCTTTTGTTCTAAGTAATAAAATTCTGCTTATGTTTATCTCGATTAGCATGGTGTTGAAAGAATTATCTTTCGTAAGAAGTTTGTTTGTAGAGTAGCTAGAGAAAGCTATGTGAGTGTAACACATCAGATGAGTGTGCATGTGTATGTGTTTGTGGACAGCATAACTCAAAAAGGAAAAAGCCGTTGAATACCAAACTTTATATTTTAGTTTTCATCTACCACGGATGCGACGACTCGAATATTTCCCCCACCTCAGACTACCCTTTACATGGAAAAACATTTGAAAATTTCATTTTTCTCAAAAATTACTAATCATTTTGATTAAAATACTGTGTATGAACGTTATTCAGAACAGAAATGACATGTTTATTTTGAATTTTCTGAGAATAGCCTCTGAAGAACACTTTATTCTGATTGATTTTTCCAAACTTTTTCATAATGCTTAAACCGTAAGAGGTAGACAAAAATGTGTGGCGCAAAAAATGTAGATCTCGTTAAAACATACAGTTTATGTCATATGCAATTTTGTTGTAGAATTCGCCGTTTCCAAGGTATTCGTTGTAATTGGTTTCAATTTTAAAATGCTTAAATGCTTCTTATACGGGAACTTGTCCGAGCACTGGCCACGTAAAGAAACTACATGGTGTTGGTTTAGCCTAGTGTATTCCCCTACTTACATGGATTTAAATAAAAAAGAGCGTTTCTGCTAATGTTTTTCTCGATTAGTATGAAGTAGGTAGAGGAATAAATGTTTAACAGTAATTTGTTGCAGAGATGTAGAGAAAGTCATGTGAACGAAACATGATTTTTTGGGGTAGTGTTAAACGCCAGCTTTTACTCTTATGGCACCGCAGGTGATGATACTATCATATACGAAACGAAGAAGCACCGGTGGAATGCGATAGCGGGAGAAACAGGTGAACTCGAAGAAAACCAGCCACTGCGCCGCTTTGTCCACCACAAATCCCACATTTGGTCGCTTGGGATCGAACCTTAGTGAGAGGCGAATGGTCTAAACACTCGGCCACGGCGCGGCCTCTCTCAGGCTGTGTTTAACTACGTCCCACGCACGCAGAAATGTAGTGAAAAGGAATATTCCAGTAGAATGTAGAGGTTTCCAAGTTTATAGGCCGTGCTCGATTAGATGAAATGTCACCTGACGTTTCGTCTGAGACTCCGCCGGGCATCTTTAGAGGATGATTCTTGCTGGTCCAAACTTTTTTCTGAAAATTATTTCCATGTTTATAGATTTCAATGGCACCTCGGTAGAGCCGTGCATGCTAATGGTCTGTAGAGCGCATGCTCGACTACTAAATGGACACGACATCAAGTTTGATGAAACAGAAGTACTGGACGACTTTGTGCCAGCAGTACAGCATTTACGTGGTATGGTGAATCATCAGAGCATGACGTGATAAGACCGTTTATCACTAATCACATGACGTGGCTTCTTTGCTGACACCACCGGAAAAGACGGGAAACCTTCATTCCAGCATCTATCGGAGAAAGTGAGTTGAATTAGTGAGTCAGGAAGATAAAGAATGGAACGCCTGTAGTAACGCAGTAATGCCTCTGTGCACGTCTCCATAGTGAAAGCACTAAGGGCTACTTTTTGCTGAGAGCAAACTGAGGCACTGGTTGTTTTTGACAAGTCAAAACCTATTTCAAATAATACCCCTATTTGGGGACAAGGATAACGCTATTCTATCCCTTGTCACGATTTGTATTTTACAATACAGTTATAGTTAAACAAAGACAAGAGGTATTTGTCTTTTAATGTGAAAATAGCACATTAACACATTCTCAGGATTAGTAAGGTTATTTATTACACATGATTGTATTAATTAAAGACTGACATTATATACTATAATTGTGTTAAAATCTTTAAAGCAATTACTAATGAAACCTGTTTAATAAAATAAATCATTTTTTTCAACCTTACAAACTTTAAGGGGTAGGGAGTTTTAAAAACTTCGTTATTAATACAGGACAGGACAAGGTCGGTTATATTTACAATTCAGCACAATCCGTATATATTTTGTTCTCAACTACGTTGAAATTTACCTATTAGGATAAAAACGGACGCATAATATAATTTTACGCCTCAGTGGCTATTATTTTCCAAGTCACATGTTTACCAACATACGCTCGATAAACCTACTGTTATAATGCTTCAGAGATACTTTTTATGTATGCGAGGTTAATACATTAATTTCTGGATGTCCTTATCAAGAGAAAAAACAACTTTTTACTTCCTCTATACGTACTATGTACATACGATACAGAGAGGTCACCGGAAATATATGTTTTAGGGTCCCCTGTATCCAAAAAGAGTATTTTCAGAGAAAGGTCCGTATGTGTGTGTGTCCGTGAGCACGATAACTCAAAAACGAAAAGTCAGTAAAATAGAAAGCTTGGTATTAAAGTTTAGTATCTTCCAGGGCTGCGACACAAAGATTTTGAGAAAAATACCTCCACCCCAAACTACCTTTTACATGAAACTTTTTCAAAAATGTTTATTTTCTCAAAAATAGCTCTAACGATTTTGATTAAAATATCATACATTAAAGAATTTACCTGACAAATAAAATATATATTTTGATTTTTCTGGGAATAGCCTCTGAAGACTGCTTTAATCTGGAAGAATTTTTTTTGGAATTTTGCTAAATCGTAAGAGATAGATAGAAATTTACCTAACAAAAATGTTTATCAAGCTAAACACACAATTTATCTTATATACATATTTTTTCGTGCAGTTGTTTATTTTTCTAGATATTCCTTGTTTTTAGTTTAAGCTTTAAAAAACTTTACTTTTCTCATACAGGGATTTGTCAACCCCTATCCATACAAACAAAGGAACATCAGTCACATAGCAACCAGCTTTTGACTATCACCTTAACCTATGGTCCTCCCTTATTTCGCTTCCACTTACAAGGAAGAATGTAATAAGACTTTTTTCTCAATTAGCATAAAATATATAGAAGCATAAGCTTTTTAACAGTAATTTGTTGCAGAGATGTAGAGAAAGTCATGTGAATGGAACACATCACATTTTTCCAAATAGAGTTGAAAATTAGCTCAGGTATGACATTTAAATATCTATATGGCCTAATTAAGACTTTTGACATGCAGGGCAAAGTATAAGATTTAACAATGCTTGTGTATTGCAAAGTGGAATATTTGCTTTGTAATAAATAGCACAAAAATCTTAAGGTTAGTTTTGCTCTAGAAGTATTTTTGGTAAAAGTACAAAAATTTTTGATAAATACTACTTTATACCTGAATTTTCGAATCTTACGGGAAAATAGACGTACGAAATATGCAAAAGTGGATCCTTTAGCTAACATACCAATTTCTCTTAAACTACATATTGCAGATAAGCTCAAGAAATTTCATTCACATTTATATAGCTGTGTGCTACATACACGGCACAAATCTTGGTATCGAGTTTTTGGGTGTGACAATACCTTTTCTATACATTAAGTACATAATACGTTTAGAGAAAATAAAAATTACAAACAAAAATGTAAATGCTATTTTAACAAATAATCTGTTTTATATATATATATATATATATATATATATATATATATATATATATATTTTAGAGCTAACCACTTCCGGGATATTCCTTGTTATTTGATTTAGTTTTAAAATACTAAACTTTTCAAAAACAGGAAGTTTTCCTTGTTTCTTTTGTTTTACTGTTTAAGCAATTGAGTTAATTTCGATGTAAATCGCATTGCCACAGCTTTCAAAAAATTTGGCGATCGCTTTAGCGTAGTGTATTACCTTATTTCTCTTCTTCTTACAAAAAAGTAAGCCATAATGGCTAATGCACATTCTGTCAGGAAAGTACCGGGAATTGATCATTTAAAAATCCTGTTTAAAAGGGATTCAAAACTACTGTTGTCGCTAAGTTGGTACAACTTTCATCTATACACACGCGGAGTTTGAGCGTCATCTGTCATCTAGTTTGTTTACAGTACGCCATTTTGTTAGTTCATCTCAAAGGTGATTTGCGATTTTACGATGGATACAAATATTGAACAAAGAATCTGTCTCAAATTTTGCATTGCAAATGGTATTTCGTGTGCCGAATCGCTGAAAATGTTACAGAGGACTTACGGTGAATCGACTTTATCAAAAACACGTGCATATGACTGGTACAGTGCATTCAAAAGTGGTCGAGATGTGGTGGAAGATTTGCCTCGCTCTGGTCGGCCATCAACGGCTTCAACTGAACTGAACATCCCTAAAAAGAAGAAAATGGTGTCTGAAAATCGTCATTTAGGTCTGAGAGAGATTGCCGCTGAACTTTCTGTGTCTCACAAATTGATTCGTACCATTTTAAACGACCATTTGGGCATGACTTGCATTGCAGCTCGATTAGTTCCGAAAGGCTTGAATTTTCTACAAAAACTCAATCGCGTAAGGATTGCTGAAGACATGTTAGAACGAGCCAGTTCCGACCTCACATTCATTAAACGCATTGTAACTGGTGATGAGAAGTGGGTTCACGAGTTTGACACTCAAACCAGTCAACAAGCTTCCAAATGGTGGCTTCCAACTGAACCGAAACCTAAAAGAGCACGTCAAATTCGATCAAATCTGAAGGTCATGTTGACAGTTTTTTTCGATTATCGCGGTGGCGTGCATTCAGATTTCTTGCCAGAAGGTCAGATGGTAAATAAAGACTATTATCTGAGCGTTATGTGGCGTTTGAGAGAGCAAATACGGCGAAAAATGCCATATTTGTGGAACGACAACTCATGGATTCTGCACCACGATAACGCACCAGCTCACAAGGCTATTATAGTGAACAAATTTCTGGCCAAAAACTCAACAAATTTCATCGAACAACCACCACATTCACCTGATCTGGCTCCTGCTGATTTCTTTCTGTTTCCAAAACTCAAGTTACAACTTCGAGGTACCCGTTTTCAGTCGATAGAAAACATAAAGGAAAATTCGCGGCGACAATTGACATCGATTCCTAAAAGTGCCTACAAAAAATGTTTTGATGATTGCATTATTCGATGGCATAAATGTATAATTTCAGAAGGGATCTACTTTGAAGGCGATAAAATAAAATTGTATGAATAATTCATTTTTTGTGTTTTATTGGCAAATTCGCGGAACTTTCTTAACACAGTAGTAAATCTCGATGAACACGATGTGGATAAAAGATTAATGTTTTATAGGAATATTTTGTCTGGAGACAGTAGAGAAAGGCATGTGAATGGAACACATACTTTTTATAAATGACGCTAAAAACATGTAGTTTATTTGAATTAAATTGGTTCAATTCGTAATCAATATTGTATATATTATTCGTATATAATAAATAAGGTGAAAATTGTAAATCGAGTTCTGGATTACAACGCACACCTCCACTTGGTATAGGTAAGTATACGGCAAAGAAATATCTGATGTAACATTCAAATAACTTTCTCTAGCTGCCTCATATAAAAACTATTCATTAAAAAATAATTTTTTTATGTAAGTCATGCTAATCAAGATAAATATTAGCAGAATTGGTCTTATTACATGCTTCCTTGAAAGAGGAAGGGAAATGTGGGAATACACTAGACTAAAGCGGTAATCAAATGTTTTTCAATGCTGCCACTAAGTGAAACAATTAATGTTCGGTTCGCTGCGCAAGGTCCCGTTTGGGATAGTTTGTAATTGAAATTAATAATAAGCAACTTCTTGAGAACGGTCAACTCTCTAAGAAAAACATATATGACATAGATTATGTGTTTTAACGTGATCTACAGCAAGCTTTTGTCTGTCCCTTGTGGTTTAACTGTTCAAAATTGTTTCCAAGTACAGGTTAGTCTGTGGTGGGGAAATTTTCTTGACCCTTGGAAGATACCAAACCTAGTTATCAAGTTTGGTATTTAATGGTATTTTCGTTTTTGAGCTATGCTGTCCACAGACACACACATGTGTTGCATTCAATGACTTCCTCTACCCATCCTGGAAATAAACTACCCTTATAAAATATTCTTCTTCCCTCTATACGAGGTAAAGATTAACACAACTGGTCTTACTTCTTAGTTCCTTATAAGGGTATATATAAGAGCAGATCGATATGTGAACAACTGAAGTTCCGTTCGCTTTGCATTTCCAGACAAACAAACAACGGGAAGAAACGAAGGGGACAACAAGGAATATCTCGGAAACTGTCAACACTGCAACAAACATATTCTTTTTATTTGTTAACATTATTTTACGTTAAATTCCTAATAAATTAATTATGCTATTGATATTAACCTTCATGATACCTACTACGTTGTAACTATGACAAAATGTAGGTTTTAACGACATCTGCATTTTGTGCAGTAATTCAGCAAAATTCATTCCCAATGAACAGCTTTTGAGAAACTCTTCCTAGAAAATTCAAAATATGCGTTTTATTTGTGATGTAAGTATATTTAATATACGGCATTTTAATCAAAATCCTTATATCCGTTTTCGAGAAAAATAAAATTTTCAGAAATGTTTCCATGTAAAGGGTAGTCTGTGTTGGGGAAATTTTCAGGAAAATTTTTGTGTCACATTCTTGGAAGATACAAAATATAAATACCAAGCTTGGAATTTTAACGGTCTTTTCATTTTTGAGCAATGCTATCCAAAAAATCGCAGACTTTCTCTACCTATTCTGCAAACAAAACTACAAATTATACATTTTATTTGTGGCATAAATATCCATTTTGGAGAAAAACAAAACTTTAAAAAAATATTCCATATAAAAGGTAATTTTGGTGGAGAGATTTTCCTGAAAATCTTGGTTTGGCATCCGTGGAAGATATCAAATCTAATATCATGTTTGGTACTTAACGGTCTTTTTGTTTTTGATCTATACTATTCATAGATACACACAAAAAATAGACCTGGGAACCTCAAAACATATATTTCAGTTGAAATCTTAACTTGTAATTTTTGGGTGGAATATAATATCTTCTCTAGCTACTATATACATTGTGTGTACATACACGCAAGAGAAAAAAACTCATTGGAATCTCAATAATATGCTAAAATCTTGTTTTATGAGTATAAAAACAGAGTGTGGAGAACTGTCTGCACCGGTGGACGCCGCCCGCATTATATGAATATTCTTTTGTTCCCGCTAGTTGACATTTACCTGCTTTAAACGCCACGGGAAATATAATGTTATGCCTCACTGACTGTTATTTTCTACACGGCGTGTTTATCAACTACACCCGGAGGAACCTTATAATACTTTGGAGGAACTCTGTATTATACGAGTTTAATATAGTACTTTGAGGCTGCACTTATTATGAGATAAAACTCCTTCCAAATAAAGTAAAAAATCTGATATGTTTCATTCTCGTGACTTTTTCTGTATCAAATTATTGTTAGTAAGCTTATGCTTCTATTTGCTTCTTGCAAATCAAGATAAACATTAGCGGAAATGGTCGTATTACTTAGTTCCTTGAAAGTAGAAGGGAAATAAAGAAATTCACTAGGTTATACGACAGTCAAATGTTTTATAAAGTGCTTCCCATGTGATTGAAATCTAAGCATTTTAAAACTTAAACCAATAATGGGGCATATCTAAAAAAAGATCAACTGCACGAAAAATATGTATATAACATAAATCGTGTGTTTTAACGTGCTCTACTTTTTTGTAGCGTAAGTCTTTGCTTATCTATTACGCTTTCAGTTATACAAAATTCCGTAAAAGTCATCCAGCGTAAAGTAGTTTTCTGAGATTAATTCTAAAAAATTCAAGATATACATTTCATTTGTTAGTTAAATATCTTAATTATAAGCAATTTTAATAAAAATCGCTAGTGCCATCAAAATTTTGACATATTTTCATGTAAAATTAGTTAGTGGTGGGGGCATTTTATTTTCCAGGGATGTGACACGAAGATTTTGAGAAAAATCCCCCCACTCCAAACTACCCTTTACATGGAACTTTTCTAAAAAAATTTAATTTTCTTAAAAAAGGCTCTAACGATTTTTATTAAAATATCGCACATTAAAGATATTTACCTGACAAATAAAATGTATATCTAGAATTTTCTGGGAATAGCCTCTGATGACTACTTTATTCTGGACGCATTTTACGGACGTTTGCATAACTGCTAAACCGTAAGAGATGGAAAGAAACTTACCCAAAAAATTTAGAGCACTTAAAAACACACAATTTATGTTACATGCACTTTTTTCATGAAGTTGATCGTTTTTGAGATATTTCTTATTTTTGGTTTCAGCTTTAAAAAATTATACATTTCTCATACACGACTTTGTCAACTCCTGTCCATACAACCAATAGAACTTTCGTCACATAGCAAGCAGCTTTTGATTATCACTTTAACCCATGGTACTCCCTTATTTCGCTTTTACTTACAAGGAAGCAAGTAATAAGACTATTTCTGCTAATTTTTCTAGATTAGCACGAAGTAAATAGAAACAAAAGCTTTCTTAGAATAATTTGTTGCAGAGATATAGAGAAAGTCGTGGGAATGGAAAACATCAGATTTATTAAAACACGTAACATTGATATACCTCTGCTTACTTTGTTGGTGATATAATTAATATGTGAACGCCAACATAGGCCAGGTTCGAAATGAATGCCTAGAAATTTTGTACTAGTATCAGTTGAAAAAGTAGGACAGCCACAACATTAGATTAAATAAATAAAAGTATTCTTTAAATAAATACCTACTCCAGTAAAAAACCTCAATCATTTTCCCTTACATTCAATGCACGAATTTACCGAGCACCGTTGCATATTTTGAGTGCAGGAATATGAACGAATGAGGTATCTGTTTTCCGAAGCATCTGTTCAGTAGATATGTAGGACGTTAAGAAAATGCTTCCCCAGTCATTAATCTCCACGGTTTTGCCAACAAAACAACACCAACGTTACGTTTAAAGAGTAATTATTTCCCTTGATGCTTCTATAGACACACTGTGGGAACAATGGCGTCTTCTTAAAACATGCACAGTTTTAATGCATCCGAGGCGCAGGTGGAAACAACGCTCTGAAACTGGGGCACAAAAATCACTACGTTTCTCACAACATTTGGTAACGTTTATATACAGCGAATGTGAAGCGTTGCATTTTAGAGTATTTCATTTTGTATCTAAAATTGAATTGCAGAACAGTAAAGACAAATCTAATGTGTTGCATTCACAGGACTTTCTCTATATCTCTGCAAAAAATCATTCTAAGAAAGCTTTTGTTTCTATTTACTTCATTCTAATCGAGAAAAAAGTAAGCTATTACTTGTTTCCTTGTAAGCAGAAAGCAAATAAGGGAGTAACATAAGCCAAAAGCTGGTTGCTATGTGATTGAGGTTCTTTGTTTCTATGGACAGGAGTTGACAAATTCTCCTGTATGAGAAAAATATAAGTTTTTCAAAGCTGAAACCCATAACAAGGAATATCTCAAAAACGATCAAATCCACGAAAAAATGTACATAACACAAATTTTGTGTTCTATTCATATGACTTTCTCTACATGACTATAGCAAATTAACGTAAAACGCTTTGTCCTCTAGGTACTCCATGCTAATCAATATAAAAATTAGCAAAAGAAATAATACTTCTTCATTTTAAGTAGAAAGCGAGTAGGAGAGTACCATAGGCTAAAGTGATAGTCAACTGTTTTAAAAGTTGGCTGCTATGTGACTGAAGTTCCGTTGTTTGCATTGCTAGCAGCAGACAAGTTCCCGAAGTATTTTAAAGCTAAAATCAATAATAAGGAGTATCTCATAAGCGGTCACATCTACAACAATAACAAAAACAATATAAAGGCATATGGCACAAATTATGTGTCTTCACGAAACCTACCTTTATTGTTCACTTAGTTCTTGTCTATCTCTTACGGTTTACTAGTTAAACAAAATTCAACACAATTTTTGGAGAATTAAGAGATCTTTAGAAGCCATCCACAAAATATTTAATATATATATTTTTTTTATTCTTCATGTAAATATATTTAATTACGACATTTTAGCCAAAATCAATACAGCCATATTAGAGTAAACATACATTTTTAAACATTTTTTCACGAGAGAGTAGTTTGGTGTACGGGATTTTCTTGAAAATCTTCGTGTACAAATTATATGTAGAGAAAGAAACATTATCGAAGATTTTTCCCCTGTTACACACTTACAAAAAAAATTAAAAAACAAATTAAAAAAATCTTGAGCACCTATTCCTAAGCAGATTTTATTCTTGAGAGTTTTATAAAGGTACTTACAATGAAAAAGTAACGATATATGCTGCTGTACACGCGTTTACAAACATAATTATGCACAAAAATGTAGACGCCACTTCTTTGCTCGATAAACAGTCAAATTCTTTAAGAGCAAATTAACCTCAAATGTAGTTAATGAGTATTTAAATAAACAGTCCTTAGGAAAACACAAAAAAAATCAATTATATGCAGTGCTAAATGGATTCACAAGGGGGAAAAAGAAACCCGAGGAGACTTGTAATTGTTTGCGCATATTTACACACTTGTGCATTATTCATACAACCGAAAACCAAATCACACTTAATTTGTCCATTAACGAACTAATTTTGCTGTTGTGCTCCGCGTTTCCATGCATATAACACAAGACTTTAAACATTGCCAAGTAGCTGTTGTTTTCGTGTCTATAAGTTGGGAATGAAGTAATTATATAAAGGAATACTGGGTATAGGGAGGGGTACGGCAAGCTGCAAAATAACTAAACGAAAGATTGCAAAATCAAAACAGTTAAATATTGGATGAGAATCGTTCACGGAAACCATTCTCTAATTAGGGCAGTCTGCTACCGTGAACAGTTGCGAATGGAAGGTAATTCGACGTGGGCATCAACATTAAAGAAAGGGTTGGAAACCATTGATATGAATACATTTGGATGGCGGGGCAGGCAAACAGACGGAGTATTTAGAGAAAAATTAAGAACCGCATCTGTGATATTGACAGACCGCAAACAATTGCGCAATGCACGGAGAAAGATTCATTAGAAGTACAGTCTGGGCTAAAATACCCCACTCCCATCAAAACAGGTACCAAACTCATTAGAGAGGGGCTCGCGTAGCTTGGACTAGGAGCATGGAGGAGCATAAAAATTGCGGACGAGAATGGTATAAGTATGTGCCCCATTTGCGAGGAGGAAGAGTCGTGGACTCATCCTCGGTAAGATGTAGGGGGAAGGTGGAATGGGGGGGGGGGTATTTACCGCGATTCACAACCATCGCGAATGTAGAGCTAGAAGCATGTTGGACGCTACTGACAGGCACGGAACACGTGGATGGGCTAGGTAAATGTATACTTAAGGCAAGAATGCTGAAATCTGAGAAGGCTGCCAATAGAGAAATGGGGGGAATAAGAACGGGTGAACAAAAGTGATTGCATTGTTTTATATACATATATTTATGTCATACTTATGTCATTTTTGTGCTGTGGTTTTATATATTGTGTATATACTATATGAATTTTTATCAAGTGTGTTTGTCTATTATAACAGGGTACATTAATGTGTTGTAAATTCAAATTGCTGTGTTTGAATATCTTTGTCTTTTTTATTTTCAGGTTTACTCTCTTTAATCTTTGTTGTTGTTGTTGTTTTAATATTGTTTACTACTCCGTGTATTGCAAATGCACGTAAGGTCTGTGGACCAAGCAATTGATGAAGCTCATTGTATGATACTGTTATGTCAATAAATGCACTTATTCGTTCATTCTTTCATTCATATTCACATTACTTTCTCTACACGTACTATGTATATAGTGTAAAGAGAAGATATTGCAATGCACCCAACAATTCGATACCGAGATTTCACCGGAAATACATGTTTTCAGACCACCTGAATCCAAAACAAAGCTTTTTTAGAAAAGTATCTGTATGTGTGTCTGTCTGTGAACAGCATAGCTCAAAAAGGAAAAGACCATTAAATACCAAACTTGGTATTTAAATTCAGTATTTTCCAAGGTTATGACACAAAGATATTCATGAAAATCGCCCCATCCCCAACTACCCTTCACATGGAAAAATTTTCGAAAATATTGATTTTCTAAAAATGACTCCAATGGTTTTGATTAAAGTATCGTATATTAAAAAAAGATGCTAAATTGAGAGTCGAAAGCTTGTTACTATGTGTCTGACGTTCCTTTGTTTGTATGTGTGGACAGGAGTTGACAAATTCCTGTATGAGAAGAGTAAAAGTTTTTCAAAGCTGAAACCAAAAACAAAAGAATATCTCAAAAACTCCACTCCATGAAAAAATGTATACAACATAAATTGGTGTTTTATCGGGTTCTAAATGTTTTGTATGGTAAGTTTTAGTCCATCTCTAACGGTTTAGCAATTATACAAAATTCCGTAAAATTTATCTAGAATAAAGTAGACGCCCGCCTGGGTAGTGTGGTGGTAGCATGTCTGCCTCACGTTCAAAAGGTCGTGAGTTCGAATCTCGCTTAGGGTGAGTTACCCGGGTAAGGTCTTTTTCGGGGTTTTCCCTTATCCTGAGATAACGAATGTCGAGTAACTTTAAGCTCCACGGACCCTGAGATCATTTGAGCATCATATCATCAATTGCATTCATCGTCCGGTATGATCAAACCAGGTTAAAGGACGTTAAAACTAGAAAAAAAAATAAATAAATAAAAAAAATAAAGTAGTCTTCAGCGGTTATTCCCAGAAAATTTTAGATATACATTTTATTTAGCAGGTAAATATTTTAAATAAATGATATTTTAATCAAAATTGTTAGAGCCATTTTGAGAAAATCAAACTTTTCGAAAAAATATTCCATGTAAAGTGTAGTTGGGGGTGGGGCGATTTTCATGAAAATCTTCGTGTCGCGTCCTTGAAAGGTACCAAATTTAAATACCAAGTTTGGTATTCAGCGGTCTTTACGTTTTTGAGCTTTGCTGGCCAAAGTCACATACACACAAGGACCTTTTTCTAAAATTGCTTTTTTTTTCTGGATTCAGAGAGCCACAAAACATGTATTTCCGGTGAAATCTTGGTATCGAATTTTTCGGTGCAATATAATACCCTCTCTATACACTATGTAGATAGTACGTGTAGAGAAAGTAAACATCTGATCCGTTCCATTTGCATGACTTTCTCCACATCTCTGTAACAAATTATTGTTAGTAAGCTTATTCTTCTATCGAACAAACACTAGCAGAAACGGTGACATGTTTAAATGGGATTGAAATGCGCTTCTTTGGTGTCCAGAAGTTCACAAGTTACCTAAGAGAAAGGTTTAAGTGTTTTAAAATTGAAATGCGATATCTAGAAAACGGTAAACTCCACAAAAGGATGTAAATCACATAAATTGTGTGTTTTAAAGGGCTCTACATTTTTAGTAGTAAGCTTTTGTCTTTCTCTTACGGTTTACTAATTATGTAAAACTCATAAAAATGGCAACAGAATAAAAAGGTCTATTCCCAGAAAGTTTAAGATATACATTTTATTTGTTATGCAAATATTTTAATATAAAAGATTTTAATCAAAATCGTCTCAGCCATTTTTGAGAAAATCAAAATGTTCAAAACCTTTTCCATGTAAAGAGTAGTTGGGGGTGAGGGCATTTTCTTGAAAATCTTGGAGTGGTATCCTTGGGAGCTACAGAACTGGGATATCAAATGTAATATTTAACGTACTTTTCGTTTTTGACCTGTGCTACCCATAGAAGCGCACGCACCTACATGGACGTTTTTCTAAAAATACTTTTTTGGATTCAGGGAGTCTCAAAACATGCATTTCCGGTAAAAGCTGGGTATCAATTTTTTGATTGAATACAATACCTTCCCTATTCACTATGTTACATAATGCGTATAGAGAAAGTAAAAGTTGTAACATTGGAAAAGTTTGAAAATCCCTACATTTTGTCCATTTCAGTCAAAAAATCCCTCAATTCCTTTTGGATTAAAAGTCCCTATGACGAGGAAAAAATCCCCCAATTTGGCAGAACAATTGGTTGCTTAGGTTCTACCAAAAAGCACTGACAGTCGACATTTTAAGCGCAATGCTATTATTGAACCTACTCGTCCAATAGCTCCAATAGGGAACATTAGCGGTTCAGATATAGAGAGAGATTAGATTGCAAATGTTCTAATCCTTATGCATTGTAGTTGGTGAAGCAGCCGCCATAATTAGTCACTACACTTTTGAGATGAGCACACCTTATGTAAGCTAAATGAGCACACAAAAGTAAGATTTTGTGGCGTTAAATGTTCAATTAAGCAATACATTTAGACTAAGTTCTAAACCAGTATAATGGTCAATACATGTATGGTGTTTGTTTGTAGTTTCTCGAACAGCAGAAGCAAAAGCAAGGAAAGGGAAGTGTATTTCAATACATTGCCGCGGTAATGTTTGGGGTCGTGCACGTTAGGGTGCCAGTATGTCGCTGTCAGGTGAGTCTACCTGCAGTTGGTTAATGCTAGTGACTTTCTCTGTAGTTGGTGGACATACCTGCAAGTTCCCGTGATGGCTCCGGCTGAGCTCCCTCTGGTAGATCATGAGTCTCTTACTCAGGGGGGGGGGGTTATGTCACACTATTGGTAGACTCAATTCAAGAGAAATTTCACTTCATTCACTGGATACTTCACTTATTCGTGAATTGCGGGTTCTTTGAGGCCCTAACCCGACAAGCAACTCCCGACAAAATTAATCGCGAACTTGAGGAAATCGCATTTATTAAGCGCTACTTCCACTTGGATTGACCTTAGTAACTGTGGCCCGAAGTTTATAAGTTTGTACGACATTCACTATGATAATTACCCATCTGCTTATATTGTAGACAATGACTTTCGGCGATATATGTGGCGCGCGATTTCTTACAGGATATGTTGTACTTTATGATCATGAGGCGATACGCGTTGCGTCTCCTGCGATGTATCTGTCAGTACGTAATGACCCGACTTCTCATCGTTACTCACAGTTACTAAGGTATGAGAGACCAGCAATAAGGTTTGGCCCAAATCTGATATTTTGCACTCCTTCAGTTTTCGACCTAGAAATTGGAATAAAATTAAGTCTAACGAATTAATCAATATCCTCTTACAGGATAAAAAAAATGTGGTTGCTTTAAATATTACTTCAACTATAGATCACTCCCTTTCCATTGTCCGTTATTTTAATACAAAAACTTGGAAAAACAATTTGACATGATGTTGCGTATGGTGTATGTGGTAAGTTTAGTGCTACAAGATGGCGGTACTTACTTCAGCCGCCCTGTGTTAAACACAGACGACAAACTTCTGTAGCGAATTCATTCTAAAATTCTAAATACCAAGTTTAGTTTTTAACGTACTTTTTTGTTTTTGAGCTATGCTGCCCACAGACAAACAGACACATGCGGACATTTTTCTAAAAATGCCTTTTTATAGAATTTTCGGGTGCATTGCAATACCTTCTAAATACACTATGTACATAGTACGTGTAGAGACAGTAGAAATTAAAAGAAAACGAAGTTGGGACCTCGCCGTGATGTTTATTGCAACAATAATTTCTGACAAGCCCAAAAATGTGATTGTATTAAATATTCCTTCAACTAGATATCCTTCCTTTCCATTGTGCTCTTACACTTCAAAAACTTGGGAAAACATAATTTGAGAGATGTTGCGTATAGTAATGTTTAGTGCTACAAGATGGCGGTATTTTTTTTTTTTGCTTCATTTGTATAGCCCCCTTTAACGTCAATGGTCATATCAGGGGCTTTCACTTGTGAAACTGTAGGTTCAGAACATTAGGTTAAACTTTATGTTACAAAACACACGCACATTCACTCTCACATTCATACTTCCAGACTCTGTGGTGGATAGGGAATAATTCTGGTTAAAGAAAAATTCCACACCCCAGCCGGGAACCGAACCCGGGACCTACGGGTGAGAAGTCAGCTCAGTCTGATGGCGGTATTTGTTTCAGCAAAACGGCAGCATTTCCGCCCTGTGTTAAACACAAACGACAAACTTCTGTAGCGAACTCATTTCATATAAGAGCACTATCAGAAATATGCAGCAAATGTCATTTTCCCACAAAGAGACTTAAATAACTGCAGATGCTGTAATACGAAGCAGTGGAGTGTTAAACTGCGAACAATTCCGCAAAGTAAGGTGAAGCATAGACAGAGCGTGAACTATGCAATTAAGCTTTGAACGAAATGCATTCTCACGGTGGTGGCGGTTCCTTATCAGAATGAATGCCGGAGTTCCCCTAGCACGGAATTCTGCTGAACGCATGATCTCATTGTATTGATAAATATTATAATGTATTGCATTTTGAGTATATTAGTGTGTGTGTGTGTGTTTTATATTCAAATTAAACTTATGTATACTTTGGATAGGTAGAGTCAGACTGAAAAATCAGTGCCATAGCCGGGATTTGAACCACGGATCTTCCAATCTCTAGCCGATTGACCTACTACTGTGCTACCATGGCAACATGCCGGTATTACATTGAATTTCTCAACTGACTCGCAAGTTTTCCGGTAAACCACAAGGTGATCTCAAATTATTTTGAGATGACAACCCCAATGGCGACTTACAATGTTGTAAGTATTTTAAGTCCCAGGATTCATAGTATAGCAAACTATTATGGTCAATTGGTATTGGAATAATTGTTTTTTCACACAAGCTGTGTGTAGGGCGGGAGTTAAATAGGTAGAGTCAAACTGAAAAACATGCGCATCAGTTGAAAAATTCAATGCTATGTTGGCATGTTGCCATGGTAGCTCAGTGGCAGAGCAACCGGTTAGAGATCGGAAGATCCATGGCTCAAATCCCGGCTATGGCATTGAACTTTTCAGTCTGACTATATCTGTCCAATTCCCAGAAAATTCAAGATATGTATAATATTTATTATATAAATATCTTCAATATACGGTTTTTTACTCAAGGTCGTTAGACCCATTTTTGGGAAAAACAATATTTTCAACATGAGTAGTTTGGGGTAGGTAGATTTTTTTGAAAATCTTTGTGTCACATCCTTGGAAGATATTAAAAATAAATGACAAGTTTGGTATTTAGCGATTTTTTCGTTTTTGAGGTATGCTGCCCACAAACAAACAAACAAACAAACAAACACACAAACACACGGAACTCTTTCTAAAATCTGATGTATTCCATTTACATGACATTCTCTAAATCTCTGTAACAAATTATTGTTACTAAGTTTGTTCTTTCATCACCTGTTTCTAATAATGCTTTTTTGGATACAGGGGACCCTAAACAGTCTTCCCGATGAAATCTTGGTATGAACTTTTTGAGTGGAATGCAATACCTTGCCTGTATATCATGTAGATATGTAATACATGAAGAGAAAATAATAAATACCAAGTTTGGTATTTATTACTTTCGTTTTTGGCCCACAAACACATACACCCGGCACTTTTTCTAAAATGATGGCGGGGGAAACCGGAGAACCCGGTGATAGCCTGCCCCTGCTTGGCTTTGCCCGCTACAAATCCTACATACCTGTGAGAGGCGAGTGGTCTAACCACTCGGCCATGACGCTGTCAGTATTCCCTTATCCTGAAGAGACGAATGTCAAGTAACTTTAAACTCCGTGGACGCAGAGATAATTTGGGCATTGCTTCAACGATTTCTTTGATCGTCCGATATGACCATCCAGGTTAAAGGACGTTAAGCTACAAAGAGTTGGAAAGCTCTGATCTGATTCGTTCACGTGGCTTTTAATTTCTGGCTAATGAAGAGTCGTTGCAATGGTGAAAAACCCACCTCACTGACAACAGAATATTACGTCATATGCATAAGAGCGGTGGTCCTAAACTGCTATTGCGCCGCTATCACGTGACCACTCTTTGACTCCAGTTTGGTGAAGGGCAATAGTGGGATCGTGAGGCCAGAGCCTGCACACGCAAAATCCTAAAAACATCGTGAATATTTCCTCATAAATATAAACATGATTTTTATTTAGACAGATGCGACGTCTAAACATATATTTGTGGTGAAATCTATAAATAAAATTTTTGGTTGGAATACAATACCTTCTCTAGCTAAGTGGCATGTACATACGTCCTAGAGAAAGTAAAAGGAAATTGCGCCAAGATAGCGGAATTGTCCTCGGCACGGAATTCTCCTAGGCACGGAACTGTGCTGAACGTATGACCTTATCTCTTCGCTCTAAATTATGTAATCAATTACATTTTAACTTGAGTTCACGTCAAGTTGTTGAAGAAAAGTTTTTAACGTGAGGAAAACATGTCAGTTTAAACTCCAGCCTCTCACCTTCGTGAGATACAGAAAGTGAAGGCGAGAGAAGATAATATAACTCATATAACACGACATGATCTACTTACCCAGTACCTCGTTACGTTGTTTTCCTCAAGATTTATTCACTGGGCTATTTAAAATGACGCGTCACATTTAGGGTTCCCTATACAAAGCGTGCTCTTGATACACTGATCTTATTACACGAGAATTACTGACTTGAAATATTTTTATTTACTTAGACGTTTCCAAGATGGCGTTACTGTCACGTATAAGATGAATTTCTTTCACTTTCGTCTTAGCAAATGTTCACGTGATAAGTTAAAACTGTTCTGTTAATTTGTTTTTTCACACAAGCCGAGTGTAGGGCAGGGGTTGGATAGGTAGAGTCAGACTGAAAAATTCAATGCCATAGCGGAATTTTAACGACGGAATTCTCAGTCTTTTGGCAGTTGCTCTAAACATGAGCTTCCAGAAAAAGAAAGAGAATTGAGAAATAAATACTGTGCCAGCATTTCGCCATGGTAGCTACGTGGTAGGAGCAATCGACTGGAGACCGGGAGATTCTTGGTTAAAATCCCGACTGTGGCATTGAATTTTTACTTTCTCTACACGTAATATGTACATGATATATAGAGAAGGTAATGCATTCCACCCAAAAATTCTATATCGAGATTTCACCTGAAATACATATTTTTGGTCCCTCTGTATCCAAAAAAAGCATTTTTATAAAAAGGTCTGTGTGTCAGCATAGCACAAAAAGGGAAAGACCGTTAAATACCACGAAGATTTTCAGGAAAATTCCCTCATCTCCAACTAGTTTTTACATGGAAAAGGTTTAGAAAATTTTGATTTTCTCAAAAATGGCTCTAACGATTTTTATTAAAATACCGTATATTAAAGATATTACATGGCAAATAAAATGTATATCTTCAATTTTCTGCTTGCCGAGAAAGTAAAAAAAAACACATCCGAGTACATCATCATAAGCAAGATTCGAACTCGCCCCCTCATCAATTTCAGGAAGGTTAAAACTGTTTTGATATCTATCAGATCATTCAAGCAGTGGCCGAAGCACATTTTTACTTTCTCTACACTTACTATGGACATACTGTATAGAGAAGGTATTGCACTCCACCAAAAAATGTGATATCGAGATTTCACCGGAAATATATGTTTTAGGGTCCCCTGTATCCAAAAAAAAAATCACAAAAAGGTCCGTGTGTGTGTGCGTGTGTGTGTGGGTGTGTTGTGTCTGTGAACGCGATAACTCAAAAACGAAAAGTCGGTAAAACACCAAACATAGTATCTTCCAGGGATGCCACACGAAGATTTTGAGAATAATCCCCCACCCCAAACTACCCTTAACATGTAAAATTTTTCGAAAAATTTTAGTTTCTCAAAAATAGCTCTAACGATTTTGATTAAAATATCACATATTAAAAATATTAAGCTGAAAAATAAAATGATTGAATGTTCTGGGAATAGTCTCTGAAGACTATTCTGGACGAATTTCACGGAATTTTGCAAAACTACTAAACCGTAAAAGATTGAAAAAACTAATCACACAAAAATGTGGAGCACTTTAAAACACAAAATTTATGTTACATGCATTTTTTTCATGCAGTTGATCATTTTTAAGGTATTCCGTGCTTTACGTTTCAGCTTTAAAAAATTATACTTTTCTCATACAGGACTCCGTCAACTTCAGTTCCTACAAACAAAGGAACTTCAGTCACAAAGCAACCAGTTTTTGACTATCACTTTAATCTATGGCACTCCCTTATTTCGCTTCTACTTAAAAGGATGCATGTATTAAGACTATTTCTGCTAATTTTTTTCTAGATTAAATGTAGTAAATAGAATAATTTGTTGTAGAGATGTAGAGAAAGTCATGTGAATGGAAAACATCAATTTGTTTTTATTCAGAGGGATACAAACATGTATTTCAGGTGAAATCTCGGTATTGAATTTGTGGATGGAATGCAATGCCTTCTCTATACACTTTGTACATAGTACGTGCAGAGAAAGTAAAAATCCGCTTCCGAGTAGATAATTATAAACAAGATTCGAACTCGCCCCCTCATCTGTTTGGGGCAGACATGCTATTCAAAAGGGTTAAAACTGTTTTGATATCTATCAGATCATTCAGGCAGTGGCCGAGGCACATTTTCCGTTCCAAGTTATGCATGCAGGATAAAAAAAACAAAAAACAGGAAGTTCTAGCTTTACTTTATAATCATTTTATGAAAATGCTTTTATGATGTAGACAGGCGAGATATGCGCGTAATTTAAATGCACATAGACCGAATCACAGGCAACCAAACAAACGACGGCTGGTCATAAAGTTCTTATTACTGCCGGGCACAAAGAAGAAATTATGACGCGTTGAAGCGCATATCCCTATAGCCTCGACACAGACAAAATGTGCCACGCTGGTTTACTGAAGAGGTCCACTACAGCGTGTAATACAAAATGGCTGACTGGCAGGATTAACTTTGGAGGAATTTTAATTTCACGCAGCGTATCGTTTGCTGCACATCAAGTGAGGTTATGTATCACTGTTTATGTCAACAAGGCATAACGCAATCTTATGTTGACGTACATCTATTGTATCTACCCTATCAACTATAGAATACATGTTTATTTTTCCTACCATGTGCAATGTTCATAGCAGGTAAAGAAAATGCTTTTTTCCATCCAAAAGTTCGATATCCAGATTTCACCAGAAATATATGTTTTAAAGTCCCCTGAATACAACAAATCATATAAGAAAAGGATTTATTTGTGTGTCTGAACAAAACAAATCTGATGTGTTTAATTCACGTGACTATCTCTACATTTCTATAACAATATTTACTTTCTCTACACGTACTATGTACATAGTGTATAGAAAAGGTATTGTAATGCACAAAAAAATTCGATACCGTGATTTCACCAGAAATACATGTCTTGAGACCCCCTGAATCCAAAAAAAAAAAAAAAGATTTTAGAAAAATGTCCGTGTGTGTGTCTGTGTGTGTGTGTGTGTGTGTGTGTGTGTGTGTGTGTGTGTCTGTCTGTCGACAGCATAGCTCAAAAACGAAAAGACCGTTAAATACTAAACTTGGTATTTAGATTTTGTATCTTCCAAGGATGCGACACGAAGATTTTCAAGAAAATCCGCCCACTCCAAGCTACCCTTTACACGGAAAAAGTTTCGAAAATTTTGATTTTCTTAAAATTGGCTCTAACGAATTTGATTAAAATCTCCTAAATTTAAGATATTTACTTGACAAATAAATTGCATATTTGGAATATTCTGGGAATAGCTTCTGAAGACTACTCTATTTTGGATAAATTATACGGAATTTTGCATAAATTCTAAACCGTAAGAGATGAACAAAACTTACCACACAGAAAATGTAGAGCACATTAAAACACACAATGCATGTTACATGAACTTTTTTCATGAGTTAATCGTTTTTAAGATATTCTTGGTTTTTTTAGCTTCAGCTTTCAAAAACTTACTTTTCTCATACAGGAATTTCTGAAATCCTGTCCAAAGGAACCTCAGTCACATAGCAACCAGCTTTTGACTTTCACTTTAACCTATGGTACTCCCTTATTTCGCTTCTATTTACAAGGAAGCAAGTAATAAGACTATTTCTGCTATTTTTTTTTTTTTCGATTAGCAGGAAGTAAATAGAAGCATAAGCTGTTTCAGTATAGTTTGTTAGACTGCCTGCGTGGTCAGTGAGCTGACTTCTCACCCGGAGATCCCGGGTTCAATTCCCGGCTGGGGCGAGGAATTTTTCTTTAACCGGAATTATTCCCTATCTCCCATAGAGTCTGGAAGTATGAATGTGAGAGTGGTTAGTAATATAAAGTTTAACCTAATGTTCTGATCCAACAGTTTCACAGTGAAAGCCACCGATATGACCATTGATGTTAAAGGGGGCTATACAAATGAAGCAATAAAAAAATAGTTTGTTACAGAGAGGTAGAGAAAGTCAAGTGAATGCAACACATTAGATTTTTTTCTCTTTATTTCTCAACATGATCTCCAGAAAGGCTAATAAATTTGTCGTATAGGTGTTCTAATTTAATTAAACTATCTCTGTAATGCGATTTATCAAGGTCCTCAAAATAGCTGTTTACCGCACCAATGACCTCCTCGTCAAAGTGAAATCGTCCTCCTTTAAGACATTTTTTGTGGTTTGGGAAAAGGTGGTAGTCACTGTGTGCGAATGGGGGTGGATGTTCAAGCAATTCCAATTCGCACATTTTTATTTTCTCTATTGGCACTATGTACATAGCGTATAGAGAAGTTATTGCACTCCACCCAAAAATTCGATACCGAGATTTCACCGGAAATATATGTTTTAGGGCCCCCTATATATCTAGAAAAAAATTTCAGAAAAAGGTCCATGTGAGTGTGTGTGGGTCCGTGTGTCCGTGTACCTGTGAGTTCAAAAACGAAAAGTCGGTAAAATACCAAGCTTGGTATTTAAGTTTATTATCTTCCAGGAATGTGACACGAAGATTTTGAGAAAAATCCCCCCACCCCCAACTAAACTTTACATGGAACTTTTTCCAAAATTTTGATTTTCTCAATAATGTGACTAAAGATTTTGATTAAAATTTCGTATATTAAAGACATTTACCACAAGTAAATTGTATATCTTGAATTTTCTGGGAATAGCCTCATAAGAGTAGTTTATTCTGGATGAATTTTATGGAATTCTGAATGACTGCTAATCCATAAAAGATGGACAAAAACTTACAACACTAATGAACACAATAATGTAAAACTTTTAGGAATGGTTTAGATACAGAATTAGCCTGGAATTCACATGTTGAAATGGTCTTTAAAAAATTATCTAACGTTGTGTATTTACTGAGAACCATTTACAACAAAGTACCTTGTAGCTATTTAAAGCAAATATATCTTGCTTTGTTTGAAAGTGTTTTAGCTATGGATTATTAGCATATGGGAAATGTTCTAAATTGAATGATATTCTACTTCTACAAAAGAAAGCCATGAGAATTTTATGTCATACTTCTTACAATGCTCCACGTAGATCACTTTTTAAACGATAGAAAATTTTAACAGTGTACAATTGCTATATATTGCAATTATTATTATATGTGCACAAGAATTTAAATCAATTTAAACTGAACAGACATGTACACACTTTAAATACCAGAAATATTGATAAATTGCATGTCCCATACACTAGACTGAAGAAAGTTAAAGATAATTATTTGATAACCAGCATTATAGCCTGTAATAAGCTTCCTGACCACATGAGAGTTCTAAATGTAATACAGTTTAAGGCTCAAGTAAACAAATGGTTGATGGACAATGTAGTTTACAATTTGGATGAATTTTTTAACACTAGAATTGTTATATGACTGACTCTTACTTGTGTATATTATTTTGACCATGTCTATTGTACTAATGTACATAATGACTAAACAAATAAATACTAAAAAAAATACTAAAACACAAAATTTGTAAACCACGTTAAAACACACAATTTATGTTATATACATTTTTTTTTCATGGAGTTCATCGTTTATGAGACATTCTTTATTTTTGGCTTCTGCTATAAAAACTTGTATTTTCTCATACAGGAATTTGTCCATACAAACAAAGGAACTTCAGTCACATAGCAACCAGCTTTTGACTGTCACTTTAACCTATGGTGCTCCCTTATTTGCCTTCTACTTACAAGGAAGCAAGTAATAAGACTAGTTCTGCTAATTTTTTAGCATGAAGTAAATAGAAGCATAAACATTTAATAATATATTTTTGCATACATGTAGTGAAAGTCATATGAATGGTACACATCACATTTTTATAGACTCCTGCTAGTCAAAATCAGGTGCAGCAATCTGAAAGTTAAACAGGAGGGAGTTATTGGCTTACCTTAAACTTTTTTGTTTACTTTGCTTTGTCTTTCTTTTTTCTCTCCACGGTTTTGCTATAAGCTGCATCGCTTCTTGTCGATACTTGGTGTATTATATTCTCTCTGGCATATAAAGGCACCAAAAAAACACCATCTTTTTATTTACTCTTCCCTGCCCCACTCTGAAAAAGTTCTCTTAGCTTGAAGGATTATGCTAAAGAGTTTAAATAAAAATCCTATTAAATATGCTGAAAGACGAAAATAACTGTTCTTTGAAAGTCAGAAAGAGAACTTATCGCTGTTATGTGAGCGTTTAATTGGAGAATCTACTTACCTTAAGTGACAACTAGAACAAGCCGGTTTCCTGCATTTCTTTGCATCTCTTTTAAAATATATTAGAAAAATCTTGTGTGCTACATACAATCTCTACATCTCAGGAATAAAGTATATTAAAAAAACTTTAATATTATTCTGTCTGCTTTATCCTAATTGAGATAAACATTAGCAGAAATTGTCTTATTACTTAGTTCCTATACGTAGAAGGAAAATAAAGGAATTCACTGGATTGAAATAATATAAATTTTTTTAAACTCTTTGGAAGGAATGTAGAATAAATACTAAGCTTGTAACCAACGTTCGATTTTTACTTTCTCTACATGTACTATGTATATAGTGTATAGAGAAGGTATTGCACCCCACCAAAAAATTCATTACCGAGATTTCACCGGAAATATATGTTTTAGGGTCCCCTGTATTAAAAAAAAAAGCATTTTCAGAAAAATGGCTGTGTGTGTGTCCCTGTGTCCGTGTGTCCCTCCGAACACGATAACTAAAAAACGAAAAGTCGGTAAAATACCAAACTTCGTATTTAAATTCAATATCTTCCAGGGATGCGACACGAAGATTTTGAGAAAAATCCCCCCATCCCAAGATAGAAGATAGTTAAACCTACTGCGGGTCCTGCATGGGCAATACTTGCTGAAAAAGACGCGTATACTGTTCATCCTATACCTGCGCATCTTTCAACAGTTCTTCACTTTACATAGAAAATGTTGACTTTCTCAAAAATTGCCCTAACGATTTTGATTAAAATATTGTATATTAAAAATATTTACCTGACAAATAAAATTTAAATCCTGAATTTTCTGAGAATAGCCTCTTAAGCTTACTTTATTCTGGATGAAATTTACGGAATTTTGCATAACTGTTAAACCGTAAGAAATAGATAAAAACGTACTAGACAAAAAATGTAGAGCAAGTCAAAACAAAAAGTTACGTTATATACATTTATTTCATGCTTTTGATCGTTTTTTAGAAATTCCTAATTTTTAGTTTCGACTTTGGAAAACTTATGCTTTTCTCATACAGGAATTGTCAACTCCTGTCCATACAAAGGAACTTCAGTCACATAGCAACCAGCTTTTGACTATCACTTTAACTTATGGTACTCCCTTATTTCGCTTCTACTTACGAAGAAGCAAGTTATAAGACTATTTCTGCTAAATTTTTCTCGATTAGCTTGAAGTAAATAGAAGCATAATCCTTCTAACAATAATTTGTTGCAGAGATATACAGAAAGTCAGGTAAATGGATCAAATAAGATTTTTTTTTTTTTTTGATGCAAGGGACCCTATAGCATATATTTGTGGTGAAATCTCGGTATCGAATTTTTGGGTAGAGTGCAATTGCTTCTCCATACACTATGTACATGGTACGTATAGAGAAAGTAAAAATGAACAAGAAACTCATATGTTATTTCTGTAGAAGGCAATAGATGGCAGAAACTAATGTCTCGTCTACGACACTGCCTGTCGTAAATACGTGACAGGTAATTTGTAACATACGAGGGAATATTAATGCGAACAATAAATCACGACAATATACCGCGACCCCATTATATTAAAAGCAACTATCGATTCCAACAAATAGGAATATAAAATTAAACAAAGGGCCGTCGTAAATGTTTCAAATAGATGACACCCGTAAATGACTAACGGCCCGTAAAAGAGTGCCAAGAGAGGCGAGCAGCTACATAATGTGCTGCACAGAATAAGATAGGTGTGAACATTAATTTTAAATATATTTTACGAGGCACAGAGAAAGAAACTGAAGTGAGCGTAAAACAAAAGTGGTGAATCACGAAAACCGCAAACTCAATACGAACCACATGTAGAAAACAGACTATATATTATTAGAAGATACTACCAAGTCTCTACGCTACCAATGGATTTATTTGCGCAGAAAATATCACATATAAATCCAATTTTTGCTTTTTCTACACGTACAATGTACATACTGTATAGGGAAGGCATTGTACTCCACCAAAAAATTCGATTCCGAGGTTTCATCGGAAATATATGTTTTAGGGTACCTTGTATCCAAAATAATCTGTTGTGTTCCATTCATATGACTTTCTCTACACCTCTGCACAATATTATGCTTAAAAAGCTTATGCTTCTATTAACTTATTTACTTATTACTAATAGAGAAAAAAATTAGCAGAAATAGTCTTATCACTTGCTTCCAAGTAGAAGCGAAATAAGGGAGTATCATAGGTTAAAATGATAGTCAAGAGCTCGTTGATATGTGAATGAAGCTCCGCTTTTTTTTTGTGTGTGTGGACGGGAGCAGAAAAACGTTCTGTAGGAGAAAACTATACGTTTTTTAAAGCTGAATCCAAAAACAAAGGATATCTAAAAAACGACATACTCCACAAAAAATGTATATAACATAGATTGTGTGTTTTAACGTGCTCTACATTTTTTGTATGGAAAGTTTTGTGCATGTCTTACGGTTTAGCAGTTGTGCAAAATTCCGTAAAATTCATCCAGAATAAAGTAGTCTTCAGAGGATATTCCCAAAAAATTTAAGATATACATTTTATTTGCCAGGTAAATATATTTAATATAAGATATTTTAATCAAAATCTTTAGAGCCATTTTTGGAAAAATCAAAATTTTCGAAAAAAAGTTTTATGTAAAGGATGGTTTGGGGTTTTTCTCAGAATCTTCATGTCGCATGCCTGCCAGACACTAAACTTAAATACGAAGTTTCTTATTTTACTGTTTTCTCGTTTCTTAGTTATTGTGTTCATATACACACACACACACACACACACACATAATTTTTCTGAAAATGCTTTCTTTTGGACACAGGGGACCTTGAAACATAAATATTTTCGGTGCAATCTAGTTTTGAATTTTTGAGTGTAGTGCAATACCTTCTCTGTACACTATGGGCACATTACGTGTAGAGAAAGTAAAAAACATTTTCAGAAAAATGGTCCGTACGTGTGTGTATACGTGTGCCTTTGAACACGAAAATTCAAATACGAAAAGTTGGTATAATACCAAACTTGGTATTTAAGTTTACTATCTTCCAGGGATGCGACACACAGATTTTGAGAAAAATATCCCCACGCCAAACTACCCTTTACATGGATCTCTTTTCAAAAAAATTTATTTTCTCAAAAATGGTTATAACGATTTTGATTCAAATATCGTAGTTATAAAGACACTTACCTCACAAATAAAACGCATATCTTGAAATTTCTGGGAATAGCCTCTGAAGACTACTTTATTCTGGAAGAATTTTACGGAATTTTGCATAACTGCTAAACCGTAAGAGATGGACAAAAACTTACCACACAAAAAATGTAGGGCACGTAAAACACACAATTTATGTTATATACATTTTTTTCGTGGAGTTGATCGTTTTTTAGATATTCCTTGTTTTGGTTTCAGCTTTTAAAAACCTGTACTTTTCGCATACAAGAATTTGTCAACTCGTGTACATGCAAAGGAACTTCAGTCACATAACAACCAGATTTTGGCTATCACTTTAACCTAAGGTACTCCTTTATTTCGCCTCTACTTACAAGGAAGCGAGTAATAAGACTATTTCTGCTATTTTTTTCTTGATTAGCATGAAGTAAATAGAAGCATAAGCTCTTTAACAATAATTTGTTGTCGAGAAAGACACATGGATGGAACACATCAGAATTTTTTGTATTAGGTCCCTTTTGGGAAGTATATTTCAGACTGGTTCCAATAAAATGAATTTAACAATCAGTTTGTGACTATATTACATAAGTGTGTTGAAGTAAACAATTCGAATTTTAGTTTACTTTTAGAAGGGAGAACTTGTGTATTCGTATGAATACTACCCTCGTGTCCCTTTAGCGTGGCACACGAGACCGGCTGTGTGTATACAAACCTGGTTAATATTAAATGTTATGGTCGTGGAGAATATAGCGCGTGATGTGGTCACTATTATTTATTTACCACAGTCTCAGCCCCAAGGTTAAAGAACCGGCTCTTCCCACCTCTTTTATCATGTTAATAAAACTGCAGAACATATTGTCCAGAAAACATTTGGACAAAAGCCAAAACTTGAGGTGTTAGAATATCATATTCTTCTGCAGCAATTTTTAAACCAAGAATTTCTGTCAACTCTCACGGACTGTTTACATAAATTCCGAGTAATATATAAAGCAAAGAAAAACTGCAAGTCATTTGGTCCGAGTGAAGCTGCACTCTGCCACCAGTCTCTATATCATGGACGGAAGTATGCTGTTGGTGGGGGTGTGTGGAGGCCCACCGGGTGCTCTATCTCGCCTGTGGTTTAGGATGGGGAGGGCCCAGGTGAAATAATCGGTGGTACGGCATGCCTGGGTGATGACGGGGCAGGTAGAAGCACCCGAGTGAGACCTTTTTTGTAAATTTTTAAACGTATTACTACACTCACTTTGTTTACATATTAGTGCAAATTATTGTATTTTCAACTTGAAATAGACATATTAATTGACAAATATTATTGGTGAAAACCAAATTTCGAATTTTTAGCAATTTTTCTCCATAGTGAAAAGGTTAAAGCACCACACCCATTTACAGTCATCCATTTAAATCGTCACGTGATACGGTTTAAAGCGCCGCATGATAATAAAAACAACAGGAAATTGAACTACAAGCATTATATTATTTAATTAGGCAAACGATTTTTTTGCATTTTTGATCAAATTTTACCAATGCATTACTTTAATAAAACCTTTGGACAAAAGCCAGAACTCTGAGGCTTGACTCGTCTTAGCACTAAACCCGAAGCTACTAGTTCCCAAACGATGTTTTTCCTGCAAACTTGTGAGTAAGAGAGGGAATTTGGGATTTAAGGATAAGTTTATTATAAGTGAAGGCACTAAAATGTTGCAAATTTAACTAAAAGCAATTATTTTCAATGGACCACTCAGGTAAAAATCCTACTAGATAAATGTTGCAAATTTAACTGAAAGCAATTATTTTCGCTGGACCACGCAGGTAAAAATCCCACTACATATTATTAGATAAATGTTGCAAATTTAAATGAAAGCAATTCTTTTCACTGAACCATGCAGGTAAAAATCGTGTGTATAATTCTTTTCACTGGACTTTGCTGGTAAAAATCGTATACTAGATAAATATTGCAAATTTAAATGAAAGCAATTCTTTTCAGTGGACCATGCAGGTAAAAATCGTGTGTATAATTCTTTTCACTGGACTTTGCAGGTAAAAATCGTATATATATTACTAGATAAATATTGCAAATTTAAATGAAAGCAATTCTTTTCGCTGGACCATTCAGGTAAAAATCCTACTACATATTACTAGATTTTGGAGACAGTTGCGATTTGGTTGCATTTTCGCAGGGCCTCACTGAGACCTCCCCCTTCCAAACAGTGACGGTCATTCATTTTAAACAAGTAATGTATACATGTTACCCTTGGGTTAATTGTTTTTTCACACAAGCCGTGTGTAGGATAGTAGATGGATAGGTAGAAACAGTCTGAAAAAAGCAATGTCATTGCCGAGATTTGAACCACGGATCTCCCATGCTCTAGTCGGTTGCTCTACCACCGAACTACCATGGCAACATGCTAGCATAGGATTAAATCTTTCAACTGACTCACATGTTTCCCGGTAAACCACAAGGTGATCTCAAATTATTTTGAGATGACAACCCCAATGGTGATTTACAATGTTGCAAGTACTTCAAAGGTAGCTCAGGGAGAGAGCAACCGTTTTTCAAATCCCGGCTATGGCATTGAACTTTTCAGTCTGACTCTATCTATCCAACTCCTGTCCTACACACCGCTTGTGTGAAAAAATCTGATGTGTTCCACTCACATGACTTTCTCTACATCCCTGAAAAAAGTATTAAAAAACTTATGCTTCTATTTACTTCATGATAATCGAGAAAAAAATTAGCAGAAATGGTGTTACTACTTGATCCCTTGTAAGCAGAAATTAAATAAGGGAGTACCATAGGTTAAAGTGATAGTCCAAAGCTGGTTGATATGTGACTGAAGTTCCTTTGTTTGCATGGACAGCAGTTTAACTTGAAAGCCGATGTAATTATGTGACAGCCCCGACGTGCGGCAATCTTCTCCTAGTATAGCAAATTTGCTATCATGGCGGCTTCTTTCTGATTGGGCAGAAAAGCCGCGAAACGGGAGTAAATATTACCCAAAGTACATCATTTTCTTTCCAGGATGGAGCATAACACCCACGTGACAAGTGTTACACAATGGAGAAATACTCTTTTTCAAACTAAAAGGGACTTTACCGTCACGTGTAGCTCGTACGTGCCTGGACAAAAGAGCATCTGCTAACAATGAAAGCCTCTCGCTCCACTTTCCAAGTTTGGAGTAAACAACTCTCAATTGCTCTTACTAAAAGCTCATTTTTATACTCTCAATACATGAAATAATCGACTATTGGCTCTCTTCAAATATAAACTGATAAGCAATTAATACAAATTACAATGGTTATTATAGAGAAGCAAACTAACGGTCTCAACTTAATTAAAGTCTTGAGAGAAGATTTTAACTCCAAATACAAAAATAAAAAATACAAAGATAAAGGCAAAATTCTCCTTCATGCTAGATGTATCAACTTATTATATCGTATCGAGAATATAAGTGGGTTTAATTTTAAGTATTTTTCTAATTTTAAGTAGCACTTTTTACTTCATTGGAATGGAAAGAATTAGGATAACTCATCTTCTTAAAGGTGCTTCTCTGTCCAGAAATAACAAACCCAGAAGCGTACGTGACTTCTCACCTCTTCGTTCACTTGCAAACAGATTAGTTTTCTCCAAAACATCATGGCCTTCAAACGTGACCGCTCCCGCTGTCACTAGGCAATAACCATTAGCAAACAAACCCGAACCTGTACTAGGGGCGAGAGACAACGTAATAAAATGTCTGCTTACTGGAGACTGAATATCGTGTCTGTGTGTGTAGCAGACCACCCCAACTACCCTTTACATGGGACAGTTCTTGAAAATTTTGATTATCTCAAAAATGTCTAACGATTTTGATTAAAATACCCTATGTTTAAGTTTGTTCGTATGACTAATAAAAGGTATTTCTTGAATTTTTTGAAAAGAGTCTCTAAACGCCTCTTTATTCTGAATGAGTTTTGCGTAACTGGTAAACCGTAAGAGATAGACAAGAACATACTACACAAAGAATGTAGATCACGCTAAAAGACACAATTTATGTCAAACATTTTTTTCGTAGAATTTACCTTTTCGAATACATTCCTTGTTATTTGTTTCCGGTTTAAAATATGTATTCTTTTCTCATACTGCAACCAGCTTTTGATTGTGGTTCTCCCTTATACTTACAAGGAAGGAAGTAATAATATTATTTCCGCTAATTTTTTCTCCAGCAGAATAGGCTTTTTAAAGTAATTTGCTGCAGAGATGTAGAGAAAGTCATCTGAATGTACCACATCTGATTGTTTTTAATGACGTGACAAAAACATCAACAGATATGACGTTTACTTCCTAAATATTGATGCAAAATGAAAGAGATTGGCCTGTAACATCTGCATCACATCTCTGGTACAAAATTAAAAAATCTGATGTGTTACACTCACATGACTTTCTCTAACTGCTCTACAAAAGATTATTCTTCTTACTACATAATGCTAATCGAGATAAACTTTAGCAGAATGTTCTTATTATTTAGTTCCTTATTGGTAGAAGGCAACTAAAGGAATGCGCTATGCTCAAGAGATAACCAAATGTTTTAAAAGCTGTCGTTATGCGATTGTAACTGCAAATTGCTTCTTTGCTTGGCCAGGTGTAGAAAAAAACAAAACCGGACACTTCCTGTCTGAGGAAAGCTTAAGTACTTCACAATTGAAACCAATAACGAGGAATATCTCGGAAGCGATTACTTCCACAAAAAAAAACAAAAAAAAAAAAACGTAAAGGACATAAATTAAGTGTTTTGACGTGATGTACATTTTTTGTCTAGCTCTTACGGTTAGCAGTTAAGCAAATTTCGACAAAATTCATCCATAATAAAGAGGTCTTCAGAGACTATTTCCAGAATATTCGAGATATACACTTTATTTCGGATTTAACATAGGGGATTTTCATCAAAACTATTAGAGCCATTATTAAGAAAAACAAAACTTTCGAAACTGTTTCCATGTAAAGTGTAGTCAAGTGTGGGGGCTTTTCTTAAAAACATGTGTCGCATCCTTGGAAGACATCAAACTAAAAACCCAAGTTTGGTATTTAACCATCTTTTAGTTGTTTTTTTTTTTTGTGATGCTGTCCACACACACACACATACATACACACACGGACCTGCTTCTGAAAATGCTGTTTTTGGTTTTAGGGAGTCCTAAAACATGTACTTCCGGGGAAATCTCTCGACATCGAATTTTTGGGTGCATTAGAATTCCATCTCTATCCCAAATACATTATACATATGGGGATAGAGAAAGTAAAAACCTAACATTATTAGTTTGGAATTTCAAACTTTAGTCCTTCATGTTCTTAAAAGGGGAGCAAAAGCCAAGCGTATCTGATATTGATCACAGAATATCCGTAACAAATAAAGACTGGAACCAGAATGAGGCGGTAAAAGGGAAAAGGTTTTATGCAGCTGTATAGGAAAGATCAGCAAGTAGATCGCATGAATTATTCACAATATCGAGAACAAATACTAACTTATACCTGTGTTTGCAGAAGTGAGATACAGTTGCTACTACCTCTACAAAACACTTATAATAGATCAGCTCCGTACTACACTTGATTTGTAATGTATTGTTTTCGAGGGGATAGAAACTTCTCTACAAGTTTGCTGCATACAGAAAATGAAGAGCTTGAACAACCCTTCAGTTTTCATGCTGTTGAACTTTTTACTTCTTCTAGTCCTAGAGGGTATTATATACCAATATACTACCCAAAAATTTGATGTCGAGATTTCACCAG
The DNA here is from genome assembly GCA_030762935.1 of Hymenopus coronatus. Classification (NCBI taxonomy): domain Eukaryota; kingdom Metazoa; phylum Arthropoda; class Insecta; order Mantodea; family Hymenopodidae; genus Hymenopus; species Hymenopus coronatus. The sequence goes on from CM060885.1 coordinate 80,161,607, forward strand.
AAATATATGTTTTGAGGTTCGTTTCCCTGACTATCTACAGCATAGCTCAAAAACGAAAAGACCGTTAAAAACCAAAATTAATATTTAAGTTCAGGATCTTCCAAGGATTGGACACAAATATTTTCGAGAAAACCCCGTCACCACAAACTACTCATTAGATGGAAACATTTTCGAAAATTTTGATTTTCTCAAAAACGGATCTACCGATTTTGATTAAAGTACCGTATATTAAAGGTGATTACATCCCAAATAAACTTTATATCTTAAATGTTTACTTTCTCTATACGTATTATGTATAGAGAAGGTAGTGTATTGCACCCAAAAATTCGATACCGAGATTTCACCAGAAATATATGCTTTAAGACCCTCTGAATACAAAATAAAGGTTTAGAAAAATATCCGTGTGTGTATGTGTGCAGCATAGCTTAAAAACGAAGAGACTGTTAAAAACCAAACTTGGTATTTAAATTGTTATCTTCCAAGGATGCGCACGAAGATTTTCAAGAAAATCCCCCCATCCCAAACTACCTTTTACATGGAAAAAATTTCAAAATGGCTCTAACGATTTTGATTAAAATATCACTTATTAAAGCCATATTTATCACAAATAAAATGTATATCTTGAATTTTCTGGGAACAGCTTCTGAAGACCTCTTTATTTTGGATAAATTTTGCTGGACTATGCACAATTGGTAAATCGTAAGAAATAGACAAAAACTTATTACACAAAGATGTATATGGCATCAAAACATTCAAATTATGTCATACACGGTTCTTTTCGTAGAAATGACTTCTGAGATATTCCTTGTTTTTTTTTGTTTTTTTGTTTTTTGTTTTTTTTTCAGATTTTAAATATTTTTCTCAGACGGAAAGGTATTAACTCTTGGCACTGCTTAGAAACGGATTTCAACCACATGCCAATCAGCTTTTAAACGATTTGTTTATTGCTTTAACTTAGCGTAGTCCTTTATTTCCCTTCTAGTTACAAGGAAGAAAGTAATTAAGACCATGTTTGCTAATTTTTATTCCGGTTATCATAAAATAGATAGAAGAATATGATTTTAAACAGTAATTTGTTATAGCGATGTAGAGAAAGTCATGTGAATGGAACATAGGTTTTTAGAAAAGGTCCGCCTGTGGACAAGCAGCTCAAAAACGAAAATACCGTAGACACCAATATTCGTATTTAGGTTTAGTATCTTCAAAGGATCGCTCACTAACATTTTCTAGAAAATCCTCCATATCAAACTACACTTCATATGGAGAAATATCCGTAATTTTGATGAGCTCAAAAATACCTCTAAAGATTTTGATTAAAATAGCGCATCTTAAAGTATTTATATCCCAAATAAAATGTATATCTTGAATTTTCGGAGCATAGCCGCTGAAGATCTCTCTATTCTGAATGAATTTTGCCGAATTTTGCCGAATTTTGCTTAACTGCTTAACCGTAAGAGAGAGGGACAAGAACTTACTTCACAAAAAATTTAGATTTCGTTAAAACACACAATTTATGACATATACGCTTTCTTCGTGGAATTGGCCATTTTTGAGGTATTCCTTGTTATTGGTTTCAGCTTTAAAATGCTTAAACTTGTCACAACCGGAAATTTCTCAACTCCTGGCAATGGATTTCATCCTCATGGAAATTTGCTTTTAAAAGATTTGACTATCGGATTAGCCTAGTGTATTCCCTTATTAGTTTCTCTACATGTACTATGTACATAGTGTATAGAAGAAATATTGTATTCCACCCAAAAATTCGATACCGAAATTTCGCCGGAAATACATGCTTTAGGATCCCCTGAGTCCATAAAAAGCATTTTTAGAGAAAGGCTCAAGTGTGTGTGTGTGTGTGTGTGTGTGTGTGTGTGTGTGTCTGTGGACAGCATAGCTAAAATACGAAAGGCCCGTTAAATACCAAATTTGGTATTTAGGTGTAGTATCTTCCAGGGGTGCGACACGAAGATTTTCAAGAAAATCCCTCCACTACAAACTACCACATACATGAAAACATTTTCGAAAACTTTGGTTTTCTTAAAAATGGCTGTAACGATTTTGATTAAAGTCACGCATATTAAATCTATTTGCACCCCGAATATAACGTATATCTGGAATTTCCTGGGAATAGCCTCTGAAGTTGCTTATTCTGAGTGAATTTTACGGAATTTTACACAACTTATAAACCATAAGAAATGGAGAAAACCTTACTACAAAAAATGTAGAGCACATTAAAAGACAAATCTATGTTGTATACATTTTTTCGTCGAGCTGCTCGTTTTTTAGATATTCCTTGTTTTTAGTTTCTGCTTTGAAAAACTTAACTTTTCTCATACAGGAATTTGTCAAATCCTGTCCATACAAACGAAGAACCTTCATTCACATAGCAACCAGCTTTTGACTATCACTTTAACCTATGTTATTCCCTCATTTCTCTCCTACTTACAAGGAAGCAAGTAATAAGACTATTTTTGTTTATTTTTTTCTCGATTAGCATGAAGCAAATAGAAGCATAATCTTTTTAACAATAATTTGTTTCAGAGATGTAGAGAAAGCCACGTAAATGGAGGACATATGTTTAATGTGCTGCTTTCGAAGGGATGGAAACTCTCTAGTAAATTGTTGCATGCAAAAACTGAAGAGGTTTAAGAGCACTTCAGTTTTCAGGCTGTTGAACTTTTTCTGCTCAGGATTATACGTATGTAGATATATATATATATATATGAGACAACAGTTGGTATCTCTGGAAACCCATTCCCTTCCGTCAGCTGATTGATTAAACCCCAGAGAGGGAGGTACCAATCGGGAGCAATCCACAGACTGACCACCAATTTCCAACCTGCCAGAGACGCTTAACTGCGAATAGCTCTGTAGATTTAATCTTGCATCTTATAGCTTCCTCACTGCCACTGCCACAGGCGGCGCTAGTAGCTGTGCTCCTCCCTTCTATTATATCTGTACTATTATTACAAAAAGAAAAGTCATTCGTATACAGTATAAGAAAGCCGCTTTTTTTCGACACCCGATAGGCTATAAATAAAAGACAAGTTCATAGAAAACAACTATTTTATTACTAAAAGTTTTGTACACTTGTGGTTACTTTTAAACATAATCACCGAAAAGATTGAGACATTTATCGTACCTGTGCACAAGCTTTGCAATACCCGCTTCAAAAAATGTTGCCGCCAATGACTTCAAAAGAGTATTGACGTTGTTTTGAAGATATTCGTACTTTACGTCGTTTGCGGAGAGCCATTCAAAACAAACGAAGAGGAATGCTGACTTCAGGAATTGTGTTGATCCATGACAACGCTCGTCCACACACTGCTGGCACAACCCATCGGCTCCTTGAACAATTGGGACATTTTCAATCATCCGCCGTACAATCCAGACCTGGCACCCAGCGACTTTCACCTTTTCCCTGAACTGAAGACGTGGTTAGGAGGGCAGCACTTTTAAATCAACGAAGATCTTCAAAGCAAATCAATGCTCGTTTAAAATCATTGGCGGCAACATTTTTTGTAGCGGGTATTGCAAAGCTTGTGCACAGGTACGATAAATGTCTCAATCTGTTCGGTGTTCACGTTGAAAGGTAACCATAAGTGTACAAAACTTTTAGTAATAAAATAATTGTTCATATATTTATAGCCTATCGGAGGTTGAAAAAAAACGGTTCTCGCAGTTTGCCCTCAAAAAGTTTTGAATTATCAATTTTCCTTATTATGTAAAAACAAATTAATTATAATCAGTTTCGATCTGATAGTAACAAATAGTGTATTGCGTACTAAGAACTGTAAGTTATACTTATCAGGTCGAGAATGTATATTGGGAATACAAGGCCCTCAGTGCAGAGTTTTCCCAAGCATTCGAGATCTGCTAAGTAACTTACAGTTCGTGGTTAGCAATTTAATTGGATTGAAAAAAACTGAAAAAATTAGTATAGTAATAAGTCCAAATTGCTTTTCAATATTTTATTGAACCTTAAGAAAAAATGAATTCTGTATGTGAGCAAATGAAAGACTACATCTAAATTATATGGACAAAACCTTCTAATACACTCTTTTGCTAATGAATTTTGCAACATATTCTTTTCTTGAAGCAGCACAAGTCTTGAGTGTTACGTCATTTCCTAATTGTACTGTAAGTAATACTGATCTCTCAAACTCTTACTGTAAGTACTTGCAGTGCTTGTTGGCAGAGAAATTAATAAATGTGTTGTAAATTTAGCTTTCATTACCAAGTATGTCTTCAGAGTATTTCAAAAACCAAATTATTTTGATTGAGTTGAAATTAAATAGGAAGCCATTCAATTAATTATAATCAGTTTTAATTCAATAGTAAATTAAATAAATTATCCTTATTTAGTTTAAATTAATTATGAAGCAAATTAATTACTTGTAACCATTTTCGATCTGATATTGGGATAAATAAAGTATCCTTATTTAGTTTAAATTAAATAAGAAGCATATTAATTCATTGTAATTGAATAAATGAAAATATTTGTATTAGGATTTGGAAAGGATGTGATAATACATATTATTTGCAGGTTTTTCGCTATTTTCTAAAGCTATGTCCATGAGGAAGATTTCACGACGTGTTTAGGATGACTATTATACTCTTTCTTAGACTTTAGGATGTTTACGTAGTAGGTAATATCCTTGACTCTGCTCTGCCGTGACATTCTTGTCTGGCCTGACTAAGGTGGTTTGATGTGAGGGGAGAAATTCGATCGCACTGAAACTTCAATCTACGTAAATATACCTTTTCGTATTCATAAAACATTGTTATTATAGAGGTCCTACTTTTGAGGTTGAAGTAAATGTGGCCCTATTGCATACGTTCACTGATAAATTTCAGTTATCAACCATCACATTACATAAGTTTCAAACGGAAAAGCTTTTTCTATTGTCCGTAAAACCTTTCTCCACATCACAAGAGATTATTAGAACATATTTAAATGTTGCTAACATCTCCATAGGTAAGAGGCGAGTCTCTTGGCACATTAGACGGTCTCAACAATGTCTCCAATATCATATAGTTGTTTATAATGGCTATTTTTTACTTTCTCTATCACGCATGTACAGCGTGCATAGTAGGCAGAGAAGGTATTGTTGCCTCCAAAAATTCGATACCAACATTTGGTAGAAATATATGCTTTGATAGCCCCCGAATCCAAAAGAGCATTTTTTGAAAAATATATGCTGAGTGTAATTGTGTATAGCATAACCCAAGAACCAAAAGTCCGTTCTATGTCCTACTTCATATTTTAGTTTAGTATTATCCAAGGTTGCAATACGATGATTTTCAGTAAAATCCCAAAATCCAAACTTCATTTACTAGGAAAAATGTTTCAAAACGTTTGCTTTTTACTTTCTCTAGCCCCATATGTACAATGTACATAGGGATAGAGAAGGTATTGTAATGCACCCAAAAATTCGATACCGAGATTTCACCGGAAATATATGTTTTGAGGTCCCCTGAGTCCGAAAAAAGCATTTTTGAAAAACGGTCCGTGGGTGTGGGTGTGTGTGTGCCTGTGGACAGCATACCCCCAGAACAAAAAGACCGTTAAATACCAAACTTGGTATTTAGGTTTAGTATCTTCCAAGGATGCGACACGAAGATTTTGAAAAAAAAATCCCCCACCACAAGCTACCCTTTACATGAAAAAAATTTCGAAAATTTTGATTTTCTTAAAAATGGCTCTAACGATTTTGATCAAAATCCCGTACATTAAAGCTACTTATGTCCGAATTAAAATGTATACCTCGAAATTTTTGGGAATAGCCTCTGAAGACCTCTTTATTCTGGATGAATGTTTCCAAATTTTGCTTAATTGCTAAATCGTAAGAGATAGAAAAAAACTCACTAATCAAAAAATGTACATCGCGACAAAACATGTATGTCCTTTACGTTTTTGTTGTGGAGGTAACCGTTTCCGAGATATTCCTTTTTATTGGTTTCAATTGTGAAGTACTTAAACTTTTCTCAGGCAGGAAGTGTCTGTTTTTCTTTTGTTCTACTCCTGGCCAAGCAAAGAAGTGGTTTGCAATGACAATCGCATGACGATAGTTTTTAAAACATTTGAGAAACACTTTAGCATAGCGAATTCCCGTATTCCCCTCTAATTATAAGGAACTAAGTAATAACATTCTGCTAATATTTATCTCGATAGAATTGTGTACAAAGAAGAATAATCTTTTGGAGGAGGTTTGTAGAGCAGGTAGAGAAAGTCACGTGAGTGTAACACATCAGATTTTTTTCAAAAGTGACTGTAAGAATTTTGATTAATTTAATGTATGTTAAATATATTTACACGGAAAATGTTATATGTTTCCTGAAATTCTCTTCGTTCTGATAAACATTAACAGATATATAAAACCTTACGGCCTAAATACGTAAATCTCGCTAAAACAGCAATTTATGTCATACACAGTTTTTTATGGAACTAGAGTAGTATCAACTAATTTATTTATGAATTTTATACATACAGGTTTTTTTTTTTAATGTTAAGTATTAGTTTATTATTATCACAATTTAAACTGAGAGATAACTACTTTGATTTTGTTTAATAAAGTGTCATACACATCGGAACAAACAGTAATAGAGGTGTCATCAGCATAAATTAAAGCCTCTCTATCAGGCTTGATGTTCTTTTACGTGCCGTAAATCTACGACACGGGACGAGCGGCTTTACTTCCCTTCCGAAGGAAGCCATACTAAGGATTTTTACACCCGAAAAAAGCCATCGTCCTCCACCGGGTTTGAACCCGCGACCTTGGGTATATGAAGCTAGCATGGTAACCATTACACCACGGAGAGCGACAATCTATAACGAATAGGGCATGATTTATTTAAAGAAAAATTCTCCGCCCCACCCGGGAATCGAACTCTGGACCTCTGGGTGTGAATCATGACTTTCTCCAGTTCTTTCAAAACATTCTTACGAAAGATTGTTCTTTTATCTACGTCATGCTAATCGAAATGAGCATTAGTAAAAACGGTATTTTATTATTATTATTATTATTATTATTATTATTATTATTATATTTTTTTTGTAGCTTAACGTCCTTTAACCTGGTTGGTCATATCGAACGATGAATGAAATTGGTGAAATGATGCTCAAATAATTTCGGGGTTGACATTCGTCTTCTCAGGACAATGGAGCACCCCGAAAAGAAACCTTATCCGGGTAACTCACCCTAAGCGAGATTGGGACTCACGACCTTTTGAATGTGAATCAGACACGCTAACACCACACTAACCTGACGGGCGATTTTATTAATTGTTTCCTTGTAAGTAGAAGGTAACTAAGTGCAAAAGCGATAGTCATATGTTTTAAAAACTATCGCAATATGAAACTGTTGAAATTCGGTACTTTTTAACAGTTCCGGGAATAAAACAAAAAAGATGAAACAAAAGTTTACCTCCCGCTGGAGAAAAGTTTAAATAATTTAAAATTGAAATCAATAATATGGAACATCTAGGAAACGGTTAATTACACATAAAATATATATATATATGATATAAATTGTATTTTCTAATGAGTTCTACATGCTTTGTGCAATAAGTATTTGTCTATCTATGTATTACGGTTTACGAGTTATAGAAAAGGAATGCAAAATAAGAGGTCTTCAGAGAACATTAAGAGAAAACTCAGCATATAAATTTCGTTTGTCATGAAAATATCTTAAACGTACATATGATAAAAAAAAAAAAAAAAATCGTTAGTCAATTTTAAGAACATCAAAATTGTGGAAAAGCCATGTCGCATCCTTGGGAGATTAACAAGTTTGATTTTTAACCGACTTTTCGGTTTTCAGCTATTCTGTTCACACACACACACATACACATTGTAATTTTACTAAAAATTACTATTTTGGATTCGGGGTTACAAATACACTTGTAAAATACACTGGGTGGAATACACTACCTTCTCTGTCTACTATGTTCACTGTACATACGTGCTAAAGAAAGTAAAATGTTAGATAAACAGTTTAGGTTATAAATTAGGTTTGCTTCATGAGAGTGTGTAAGGTTACAAACTTAATACTTTTTAACATATGTGTTCCAAAACTTCACATTACGTACTGACAAGTCGTGTAGGAATTAGTTCAATTCTTCTAACATAAGCAGAATTGTCAAAAACAACATTATGTACTTACTTTCAACGCATCCTGACAGTAAATTAATGCAGTAAAGTAATCCAATACAAACCTGAAACAGAAAACAAATGTATTACATTTTTTTTAGGTTAAAACGCAATAGAATTTTGATTTCCGTCTTTGAAGAAAATTGTAAAATGAAAATGTTCACATTTTTCATAATTACACTGACTTAAGCTACACATTTAATCTCATTACCAGGATAAAGATGTAAATAACCTTTTCTGTGTCATACTATTTGGAAAGAAACAGTCAGATGAAAAATGCATTACCATAGCCAAGACATGAACTACGGATCTCTTGGTAACCATCCACTTCCTCCACTGGCAAAGTGCTAGAACGCCACTAAATTTTCCAACGCGGTTTATCCAGGTAAACTAATTGGAGTTTTCAAATAATTTTGAGATTCATGGTTCAAAATCCTGTTTTGGCATCGAAATGTTCGTCTGACTCTACCTTTTCAACTCTTGTTCTACACGCGACTGGTGTGACAGAAAAAAAATAATTCACATTGATTTACTTAATAATTGCTTAAGCTATGAAGCCTAGGGCTTAAAATATAATAACAGATATTCTTATCGACCAACAAATTGTTACTAATAACGTCTTAAATCCTCTCCTGCAAGAGTTTCATTCGACGTTTCGACGCATAGACAGTTAAGGCTGCACTCCATTGCGCGCTAACACTTCAGTCGCTCCACAACAATTCACACTACACTATAATTCTTGCTCCATTTATAACTAGTAAATAACGTCACAGATCTTTCTGAAAGCTTTTAAAAACCGAAGCTTGTAGAAACATCTCGAATATCGAGAAGAATCAGAATGTCTCTCGTTCCAAAGTTTCCTGTTACCGTCGCACCGCTGTCCCTGTTGTTTACGTATCTGATGCGAAGACATAGCTACCAAAACAAACCTGAATTATACAGTTACATTCGATGGCAATGTTACAGTATTACTATGCATGCAAATAGACGACAGCACTGAAGTCGCGCAGTTCAAGGAGTGAGGGAAGTAGCAATACCCATGCTGTAGGTAAACGCACAGGGCAGTCTGCTACCGTGAACATTTGCGAATGGAAGGTAATTAAAATTAAAGAAAGGTTTGGAAACCATTGGGATGGGATACATTTGGATGGCGGGGCAGGCAAACAGACGGAGTATTTGGAGAAAAATTAAGAATCACCTCTGTGAGATTGACAAACAGCAAATAATTGCGCAATGAACGGAGAAGGTTTCATTAGAAGGAGAGTCTGGGCTAAAATCGGAATGGGGTATGGAGCAATACATCAAAACAGGTAACCAACTCATTAGAGAGGGGCTCGCGTGGATTAGACTACTAGGAACATGGAGGAGCACAAAAATTGCTAACGAGAATGGAAGGACAAGCTGTCCCATTTGGAGGAGGAAGAGTCGTGGACCGACATCTTGGCAAGATGTAGCGGTACGGAGGAATGACGGGAAAAATATTTACCGCGATTCTTTACCACCAAGAATGTAGAGCTAGAAGCATGTTGAACGCTACTGGCAGGTATGGAAGTCGTGGACGGGCTAGGTAAATTTATATTTAAGGCAAGACAGCTGAGATCTGAGAAGGCTGCCAATAGAGAAGGGGGGAGGGACAAGAACAACTAAACAAAAGTGACTACAATGTTTTACGCATATTGTGTATATATTATAAGTATATATTTCTGTTAAGTGTATTTATCTATTATAAGAGGGCACATTTATAAACGTGTATTCTGTGCTGTAAATTTAAATTCCTATATTTGAATATCATTGTATTTTTATTGTCGGGTTTGCTTTTGTAATTCTTTGCTGTTGTTATAATATTGCTTTTTATTGTATAATACCTTTGTTTTTTTATTTTTATATATTTTTATTTATTTTTTTCGCGTTTACTCTTTTAATTCTGTGTTGGTGTTTTTGTTTTAATATTGCCTTAAGTGTGTATTACAAAAGTAAGTACGGTCTGTGTACCCGTGCGATTGTTTAAATTTAGTGTATGATATACTTATTCATTGAGGTAAACGCTGGAGAATATCAGCTGCCGCCGACTGCTCCTGCGCATTATGTTTATCATGCTCTAGTCTACTTGTACGGACAATACTTACGCCATTGGAGTACGTCATCTCAAAATAATTTGAGAACTCCTTGTGATTTATCATAATTTAATAATATCACGAATGCTTTCATCTTGTCGATAATTCACAACCGGAGCAAAGAGACGAGTTATACTTGATAAGACAATTCAGCGAAATAGACTAGTAATAATTTATAGGAAGGGAGATTTTATCAGGTTACAATTGTAGTACTTAATTAGTTCTGAAATGGTAAATGAAATACGACCATGTTTGCTTACCGAATGCTTTTTAGTTTCTCTACACGTACAATGTACATAGTGTATAGAGAAGGTATTACACTCCATCCAAAAATTCAATACCCATATTTCACAGGAAATATATGTTTTAGGGTCCCCTGTAACCAAAAAAAAAAAAAAGCATTTTCAGAAAAAGCTCCGTGTGTGTGTGTCCGTCTGCCTGTGAACACGATAACTCAGAAAAAAATCGCTAAAATACCAAACTTGGTATTTAAATTTAGTGTCTTCCAGGGATGCCATAGGAAGATTTTGAGAAAAATCCCCCCACCCCAAACTACGCTTTAAATGGAACTTTTTTCGGAAATTTCGATTTTCTTAAAAATGGCTTTAACGATTTTTATTAAAATATCGCATATCAAAGATATGACCTGGCAAATAAAATGTATATCTTGAATTTTCTAGGAATAGCCTCTGAAGACTACTTTATTCTCGATCATTTTTACGGAATTTTGCATAACTGCTAAAAGGTAAGAGGTAGACAAAAACTTAGCACACAAAAAATGTAGAGCACGTTAAAACACACAATTTATGTTATATACCTTTGTTTCACGGAGTTAGTTTTTTTTTTTTATAGATATTCCTTGCTTTTGGTTTCCCTTTAAAATAATTATACTTTTCTCAAGCAGGAATTTGTCAACTCCTGTCCGTACAAACAAAGGAATTCAGTCACATAGCAGCTACTTTTCGACTATCAGCTTAACCTATAGTACTCCCTTATTTCGCTTCTATTTACAAGAAAACAAGTAATAAGACTATTTCTGCTAATTTTTTCTCGATTAGCATGAAGGAAATACAAGCATAAGCTTTTTATTTTCTCTATACGTGCTATGTACATAGTGTATAGAGGAAGTATTGTATTCCACACAAAAATTCGATACCGAGATTTCACCGGAAATACATGTTTTAGGACTCCCTGAATCAAAAAAAAAAAAAAGCATTTTCAGAAAACGATCCGTGTTTATGTATGTGTGTCTGCCTGTCTGTGTGTGTCTGTGGACAGCATAGCTCAAAAACGAAAAGATCGTTAAATACTAAACTTGGTATTTAGGATAGGTATCTTCCAGGGATGCGACACGAAGATTTTCAAGAAAATCCCCCCTACCCCCAACTACCCTTTACATGGAAACATTTTCCAAAATTTCGATTTTCAAAAAAACGGCTTTAATGGTTTTGATCAAAATCCCGTATATTAAAGATATTTACATACTAAATTAAATGTATATCTTGAATTTTCTGGGAATAGCCTCTGAAGAGCTCTTTATTCTGGATGAATTTTGCTAAATGTTACTTAATGGCTAAACGGTAAGCGATAGACAAAACTTGCTACACAGAAAATGTTGATCTGATGAAAACACACAATATATGTCTTTTACAGTTTTGTTATGGAGGTAACCGTTTCCGAGATATTCCTTGTTTTTGGTTTCAGTTATGAGTACTTATACTTTTCTCAGACAGGACGTGTCCGTTTTTCTTTTGTTCTACTCCTGGCCGAGCAAAGAAGCGATTTGCAATGACAATCGAATAACGACAGATTTTAAAACATTTGACTATCAGTTTAGCCTAGTGTATTCCCTTATTTTCTTTATATTTATAAGGAACTAAGTAGTAAGAACATTCTACTAATGATTATCTCGATTAGCAGGGCGCAGAAAGAAGAATAACTTATGTAAGAAATTTGTAGAAGAGCTAGAGAAAGTCATGTGAGTGTAGAAACTCAGATTTTTAATACTATTTTTGCAGGGATATAGAGAAAGTCATATGAATGGAACACATCCGATTTTTTCACTTCCTTCACTGCCTCCTGAATTATGATACAGTCGACCTGCCTGCACCCAAAGCTGTAGTCATCTCCATTCACTTTTCTCATATTGGTTGCCCAATCCTGTATTTTATTCTTCCTTTGGAGTGTCCCATAAATGGTTGTGACCTCTTTCTAAGCAAAATTTGCATGAACTGTTTCCATATATTTGCGCCGTTTTTATCCCTTTATTTGTTTTATTTTTTATGCGGTCGCCTGACCAAACCGTTTCAAACCTTCCGCCATCATGCAATGTCACGGCTACCTGGATTGTTACCTTGTTACCAATAACCAAGACAGGAGATCAAACAAACGAACTTCAGGTGCTACAAGATTTCAAAAAAATAAACATCAGCTGGGATAAGATAGTTCCACAATATCGCCTCAGTCAGTTGACCGAGGTTGGTTGTAATTGCCAAATCTCGGCTAATGCATTGGCGCTTTATTATTTAAACTAAATTATCAGGTAAAAAAAATACGAGTCAGAGAATTTAGAGGCGTGTTGGTGGCTTATTAGATAGAGCAACTAGTTGGAGACTAGGAGATCGGTGGTTCAAAACCCGACTATGATTATTCTATCAATTGAAAAAAATCTGATGTGTTCCATTCACATGACTTACTCTACATCTCTGCAACTAACTATTGTTAAAAAGCTTATGTTTCTATTTGCTTCGTGCTAAAAGAGAAAAAATTACCAAAAATATTCTTATTACTTGCTTCTTTGTAAGTAAGAGCGAAATAAGGGAGTACCGTAGGTTCAAGTGATAGCCATAAGCTGGTTGCTATGTGAGTGAAGTTCCTTTGTTTGTATGGACACAGTTGACAAATTCCTGTATGAGAAAAGTATAAGTTTTTTAAAGCTGAAACCAAAAACAAGGAATTACTAAAAAACGATAAACTCCACACGAAAAAAATGTATATAACATAAATTGTGTGATTTAATGTGCTCTACATTTTCTGTGTGGTAAGTTTTGTGCAACTGTGGTTTAGCAGTTATGCAAAATTCCGTAAAATTCATCCAGAATAAAGTAGTCTTTAGAGACTGTTCCCAGAAAATTCATGATAAACGTTTTATTTGTCAGATAAATATCTTTTAATATACGATATTTTAATCAAAATCGTTAGAGCCATTTTTGAAAAAATCAAAATTTTCGAAAAAAGCTCCATGTAAAGGGTAGTTGGGGGTGCGGGGATTTTCTTGAAAATCTTCGTGTCGCATCCTTGGAAGATACCAAGTTTGGTTTTTAACGGTCTTTACGTTTTTGAACTATGCTACACACACACACATAGGCACACACATAGATAGAAGACAGATACACATGGACACTTTTCTAAAAATGCTTTTTTGGATTCAGTGGGAGTCTGAAAACATATATTTCCGGTGAAATGTCAGTATGGAATTTTTGGGTGCAGTACAATATCTTCTCTATACACTACGTACATAGTCCGTATAGAGAAAGTAAAAATTGTTTAATATTAATCTCCTACATATTCACTAGCTTATTTATTCAAGTGATAATTATTTCTTGTGCCTTTGTTGGGGCTATTAGTGGACTCTGAGACAGGTTCCCGGTGTCCGGCGTAGCTCTTCTTTATACCCCGGTTGGTCTCTGGTTTCCTGCAGAAGGCTAGAATGCTTTTTGGGAATGCGGGATCGGTGAGGACATTAACGGAGATCTCAGTGGTGGAATGAGAAGCATGGTACACAGAGCACAAATAGTAATAGACATCGAATTTCTGATTGTCTGTAGGGGCATTTATAGGGCATGTCTTCTGATATCCGTTGGCCCCTCCGTCTCTCTAATTGGGGAAGGAGGAGGAGTTGTAGCTGAATCGTTACCTAATCTCGCTTCCAGTTGAGTAAGGTGACTATTCCTATTAGCGAATGAGCTGACAAACCCAGCATAGGTATGCTCTATTGGTTCCATATAGAACACTCGCCTGCAAGGTGACATTATCAGCCAATAAAATGAAAACATTACGTAATAAAGTACCCTATAAACGGTAAGGAATGCGGTGTACGGAACAGGACAGTTACAGTTTCGTTTTGTGCCTTTTGTACTAAGCTTTCTCAATTTTGTTTACCAAGAACCAATAAATTATACTTACAAAGTTTCTACGCTGCCTGGTTGTAGCCATGAACTTCTGGGTTGATTCCCTAACAGCTGATCTTTGTCACTCCGCGGTTTCATAACGCCCAACAGAAGCCTCTGGCGCCAATGTTGCGACTTACTAGCTTTCGCGGTCTCACTATGCCCAGGGATTTAAACTCTCTATTCCAGAGATACGAGATTTTGGCGATCACAACAGTAAAATGTTCTCACAGCGCGCTAATTACCAGTCCGCCGCGCTTAATTATTTCGCGGTTTACTAAAACTTACACTTAAGCCGTACACTTTGCGGTACGTCCCTCTCCCGTTTGGACATAGCTTCGCCGTCTATGTCTTCCAGAAAAGTGCGTGCTGCCCTGATTCTTCCTCCATTTTTACACAAATTTGAGATTCGTGACGTTTATGCCTGTACTTTTGCGGAATTGGTGAACTTTTAGCGCTATTATTGACGTCTATCACCGCATCATCTTATTCCTATCACACGATTTCTCTTTTAATTTTGTCATGTGATTATTCTGCGTTACTTTGCGCGAGTTCATCGGCCCATGAGACTCTAGTTGACCTGATTTAACAAAACATGTTTCCGTTTTTCACCATCATTGAAGTACAAAGGACTATCGGCAATATGAGTGATTCCACGAGAGTTTCATTCCAATCAATTCTAAACTACTTTTTGCGCTATTATTAGCGTCTATCACCGCATCACCTTATTATTATTCCCATCTTCGTCTGTTTAATTTTGTCATGTGATCATTCTCCGTTACTTTGCGCGAGTTTATCGGCCCACATGACTCTAATTCATCTACAGTAACGGGACCTGATTTAAAAAAAAGGTGTTTCCGTTTTTCAGCCTCGTGGAAATACTAACGACTATCGACAACAGGCGCGATCCCGTAGAGATTCATTCCAACCAACTCTTAGCTATTTTTCGCGCTATTATTGGCGTCTTATCACCACGTCAACTTTTTCCGGTCACATAATTCGTCTGTTTAATTTTGTCGTGTGATCTTTCTACGTTACTTTGTGCGAGTTTATCGGCCCATTTGACTCTAGTTCATCTGCAGTAATGGGACCTAATTTAATAAAAGCTTTCCGTTCTTCACCCTGAGAAAGCATACGTCTTGTCACGGAGCTAAGAGTTATTCAGAAGGGAAAGATAAATCATATCTAATAATATAAATTATACCAAGAAGGGAACTATAAATGTACATTGAAAATGGGAAGGGAAGAAAGATTTCAAACACGTATAAGTAGCCGAGTTGTCACGAGCTGGTAACAGTACCGTTAGGGTGAGAGTACACTGCCCGAGGGGAACATAACGGGAAGAGAGAAAACAATGCTACCGCTTGTCAGGGGACACTTTATGAGGTACTTGGCGCAGAGCATCAGCAGCCCTTAGTTCTGACGGAAATAGTTAATTTTAATATGGACCAGAGTACGGATGAAATCACTGCATCAAAATTAATAAGTAATAATAGTAGCGGTCGGGGAAAGTGTTGTTTTATAGTAGAACATTTAGGAGGACTGCGTGTGTGTTCGAAGGTGGAAAAAGGCCGAACTAATTGAATAAAGTACTTGTGGCGTACCACACCCTGAAAAGTTTCCATGCTAGTAAAAATCCTGAGTTAGGGCATACACTCCATTCCTAACACCCAACCCCTGCACTCGGGATACGACCCCGTAACCACATTACCACCCCAACCCTTACTGAACACATACCTGTCGACAACATGCGCGATTCTGAGCGACCTTGCTACTTTTACAGATTCATTCTAATTCTTTAACGTCAATACTTAATAACCTATAAGCTAACACAAAATCGTCTCAACTTATTTACTTGCCCTTGATTATTTTATTTCCCTGACACATATTTCTATTAATACTTAATCAGCTGTTTGTCTCAACTCAACCAAATTTCTATCTATTAATCTTATCATTTTCATCAATTAATCATATTGGTAATGCGTTTTTCAGCCTCACTCTACCTTTCCAACCCCTGTCGACTGCTGCACTCACATTTGGTAAGAGTTTGGAAAGCTGAAGTGTTGCAATAATCCAGGCGCTGAGTACTTTGATAGACAGGTTTCATACTAATGACCAAATCGTATTTAATTGCCTGCTATGACACTTTTGACATATCCTAGATTTTGTGTCACTGCGGAAATTGAGATACAATAAAATAAAATTAATACGTGTATAAATTGATGATAACGGCGGATGTGAACAGTTGCTAAGCGCGATCCGAAGTGCCCTTGTTACCTGTATGCGAACTGTGATTTGTGATTCGCAATGTCATCACCAAGCTATCACGTCACTGTTTTGTCAATGATTGACCATTAATTTGAGGGACGAGGGATTTAAACGTTTACATTAGCAAAACAATATAACAAAAAAAATCTGATGTTACACTCACGTGACTTTCTCTATCCAGTCTTCAACAAACTTCAATTATGAACTGATGTCTTTATTTATTACTTTCTCTACACGTACTATGCACATAGAGTAGGTATTGCAATATACCCAAAAATTCGATACCAAGATTTCGCCGGAAATACATGTTTGCAGACTCCCTGAATCCAAAAAAAGCATTTTAAGAAACATTTCCGTGTGTGTTTGTCTGTGAGCAGCATAGCTAACAAACGATAGGACCTTTTTTTTGTAGTGCTTAACGCCCGCTTTAACTGCTCTAGCACCGCAGGCGATGACATTGATGATAAACGAAGATGGAGCCCTGGTGGAATGAGATGGCGGGGGAAACCGGAGAACCCGGAGAAAACCCGCCCCTCCTCCGCTTTGTCTACCACAAATCTCACATGCGGTCGCTTTGGATTGAACCCGGTGAGAGGCTAGTGGTCTAACCACTCGGCCACGGCGCGGCCATAGGACCGTTAAATACCAAACTTCGTATTTAAGTTTGGTATCTTCCAAGGGTGCGACACGAGGAGTTTCAAGAACATCCCCCGACCCCTTACTATCCTTTACATGGAACTTTTTTTGAACATTTTAATTTTCTCAAAAATGGCTCTAACGATTTTGATTAAAATATCGCATATTAAAAATATTTACCTGGCAAATAAAATGTATATCTTGACTTTTCTGGGAATAGCCTCTGAAGACCACGTTATTCTGAATGAATTTTAAGGAATTTTGCATTACTGCCAAACTTTAACAAAAAGTCAAAAACTTACTACACACAAAATGAAGACAACATTAAAATACAGAATTTATGTTTTATTCGTGGAGTTGATCGGTTTTTAGATATTCCTTGTTTTTGGTTTAACCTTTGCAAAACTTATACTTTTCTCATACAGGAATTTGTCAACTCCTGACCATACAAACAAAGGAACTTCAGTCACATAGCAACCAGCTTTTGACTATCACTTTAACCTATGGTACTCCCTTATTTCACTCCTACTTACAAGGAAGCAAGTAATAAGACTATTTCTGCTAATTTTTTCTCGATTGGTATAAAGTTAATAGATGCATTAGCTTTTTAACGATCATTTGTTGCTGAGGTGTAGAGAAAGTCATGTGAGTGGAACACATCACATTTTTTTTGTTTCGTCTATATAGCCAATCGGGGCCTTTGCATTAGAAACAACTCGTGGGTTTGAATAGCTTTTTCTTTTTTATCAAGCACACACATACATACTTCCAGACATTGTGGGGGATAGGGAATAATTGTGGTTAAAGAAACATTTCCCACCTCAGCCGGGAATCAAACCCGGGACCTCCAGGTGAGAAGTCAACTCGCTGACCACGGAGCCAGTCAAATTGGTTTCTTTATTTAACTCTTTACATTTGTCTGCGGCGGTGCCGTGGCAGAGTGGTAAGGTCGCTTGCCCTTACCTAGCCGGCCCGGGTTCAATGTGGGATTTGTGGTGGATGAATTGGCGCCTGGAAGGATTTTCTCCAGGTCCTCCGGTTTCACCCACCACTCATTACACCAATTGCTCCGTCATCAGCTTTTTAATCATTCACTTCACTTCATTTCATATTATCTACTTCATCACGCTCATGCCTGACTACCACTCCATTCTGTAGTTTCGTGCCGTTGGCTCACCTACACGTCCTAGAAAGTTGTCAATCCTAAATAAGGGAAGGGTAAGCCGGCTACGAAAAAAAAAACATGTATCTGTTATTTTTTTATTTTTTTTTACGAACACAAAATCCTGACTGATCGTCCAGATAATGGTTTTAGAAACAGTTAGTATAAATTAATGAAGAATTAGCGTTGATTTATGGCGTGTGTGCGAAATACATTCTCTATATGCCTTTTTGACGGGTCAGTCGAGCGAAAACCGACAGTATACAGAAATTAAAAATGAGTCCACCGTATTTGATGCAAGGGCGTCTACAATCATCACGAACCCGTTTAGTGGAAGTTGAGTTTCTCGCTACCTCGGCGTCGCTCTCTCAGGGTTCAATGTCGGTAGATTTATTTCAGGGTGGAAACAGCAACAGGATTCATTTTCACTCTTGATATTTTATTTCTCGACGAAACATCAATTACTATTGTTGAAGTCATCTTGACAAACATTATTATTGCACAGTTTTCTTAAGTATTATGTAGGTAGTTACTTCTTACACTTGAATATACCGTTTGTTACATTTTAACACTGATTTATAATTGACACTTGCTTCGCACCTTGAAATGTAATCGCGAAATTCTTACGCTGGGTGACGTGGAGTACTCGTCAGAATGACAGGGCAAACCGTATCACTTTACATTACACTTATCTCGCACTTTGTAAAATGAGCACGGAATCGCTGAGTGGCGTGGATTACTCCATCAGAATGACAGTGCAAATTGTAAAAATTCTGTCCTTCTATCTCTTTAAACAGCCCAGGATGCAAGATGTCTGTATTTAGCTTCCTTAATGCTGTTTGGCGTCACTATATCATTTGGTTTTATTGCATTTAGATCATGTGAATCTTGAATACAAAGCAAAATGCCCTGCTTGGTAAATATTAGTTACTTTACCGAGTGCCCATTTGTAACTCTAATCCCCGCACATAAATAAAGAGAACCTATGAATTCCCAAGGTTTTTACAGACGATAGAGTGTTTTTTTTTTATATTCAACTTCCTAGTTTCGCAGCTCTGCCTTGGAACATGTTAACATACCTAAAGTTACAAGTATACAAGAAAATAATGCAGATCACTTATAAAAACATATAATTATAATAAAAACGGTATTGAGGATTGTTAATATACCTTTGATATTAGAACAACAATCATTATAGACTGCCTCCGTGGTCGAGTGGTCAGCGAGCTGACTTCTCACCCGGGTTCAATTCCCGGCAGGGGCGGGGAATTTTTCTTTAGCCAGAATTTCCCTATCCCCCATAGAGTGTGGAAGTATGTATGTGAGAGTGAATGAGGAAAATAAAATAATTTAAACCAAACGTAAAAGAATCTACAGACGGGTTGTTTCAAACGCACAGCCCCCCCCCCCATATGACCTTAGACGTTAAAAGGGGCTATATAAATGAAACAATAATAAAACAATCATAGAACAGTGACGTCAAGAATTTTCGTATCAACATTTTTTTATACTACCTGTAGTTAGGCAGAAATAAAGTTAAAATAAATGAAAGCAGTTTGCCTGCAAGACATATTTCAGCGCAGAAGTCTCTGTGACAAAGCTGGAGAATTCTTGTCTCTTGCAGCTGAGAATTTCCACGCGAGAAGAAAATCGCGACCACCTCGGCTGACGTCACTGCACAAACGTTTCTATTGCCGTAGTGATGCATGAGGAAAGGGTTGCCTGACATTTCTTCTGCCTACAGTTTTGTCTCGAGGAATAAATCAACTTCCCTATCGCATCTTCCCGTCCCGAGGGATGACGTTGTCTGGGATGCCTGCCTATGAATAATAACATTATCTCCAGGCATTGGCTACAAAGGAAAATGATTTCTTTGTGGCAGTAAATCTGTTGCACAACTTGTGTGCAGATAAACCTGTACATAATGGAGGTCAGATGGTCGCATTTAAAGCCCTGGGCTATCAATAGATCGCCTTTATTGTGCCATTCTTTCCAAAACACAAAGAAAAGTAACGAATACTGATTTATGTATGTAGTTAAGAAACACACAAAGGCGCCTAAGAACTCAATACACTCTAAGTGCTCCATTGGTGTATAAAATTTATATTGCGAGCTTTTTAACTTTCTCTATCACGTATTATATGCATATTCTATGTATGTATGTGTCTGTGTGTACAGCATAAATCAACTTAATATACATCTATTGCACAACTTTTATGCAGATAAAACCTTCCACTATATACATATCGGACTTCAGACGGTCAACATTTGACCTTTAATTGCATGAATTAGTTTGCTACATATGCCAATCGTCCTCTAATTCGCAATCGGTGTTTATATCCGTTTCAACTGCGCCACAACTGAAGCGAATTGAATGGCCGCGATCGTTAGTGTGATATGAGGTGGCCTGGCCATGCAGTCAATGCCGAATGTCGCGAGTTCACGTGCCTGTGGCAAAGGATGGGGAGGTCCCAATAAAGTAACCGGTGTGATGGCAGCTGCATGGTTTTTGTTCTTTTTATTTAAAAAGACAATAGTTTTATTGCAAAGATATTAATGTTTTATAATACAATACAGCTATAAATAACTTAATTTTATTGTTGTGCACAGAAAATTGTAAAAGCTTTGATTATTCATATTGATTTCATTATTGCAATACTCTGCAATGAATGAAGTTGCCCTCCGTAGTGTAATGGTTAGCATGTAGACTTCATATCCCCAAGGTCGCGGGACGATGGATTTATTCGGGTGTAAAAATCCTTAGCATGGCTTCCTTCGGAAGGAAAGTAAAGAACCCGAAGCCTGATAGAGAGGCCTCTGAGCAAAATTAAGCGGTGTTTCACGCAAAATTTAGAATGGGACGCTAAGAACCATAGCAATTAAAGAGCGCCCATAAATAAAACGTCATTTGTACTCTGCAATGAAGAGTTAAAGCCCTGACCTATAAGTAGATTGGCTTTATTGTGCCATACAGCTCTACTCTTTCCAAAACTCAAAGAATGGTAAAAAATACTGATTTATGTATATAGTTAAAAACCACACAAACACGCCTAAGAACTCAATACACTATAAGTGTTGTATTGGTGTATAAAATTTATATTACCAGCTTTTTTACTTTCTCTATCACGTATTATGTGCATATTGTGTGTGTGTGTGTGTGTGTGAGTGTGTGGGGTGATGAGTGATATTCTAAAGTATTCAAAGTTAGTATATACAGAAGGTACTGTATTCCAACCAAAAATCTGATACCAAGATTTCAACAGAAATAGAAGTTTTGAAACCTGCTAAATATGAAAGAAGCATTTTTAGAAAAAGGTGTGTTTGTGTGTAAGTGTCTGAGGACAGCATACATAGCTCAAGAACGAAAAAACGTTCAATGTCTTCCAGGAATGCCACAAGAAGATTTTGAGAAAAATTCCCCCACCGCAAACTACCCTTTACATAAAAAATGTTTGAACATTTTGCTTTTCTCAAAAATGTGTGAATTGATTTTGTTTAAAATACCACATATTAACGCTATTTACGTCACAAATAAAGTGTATATATTAAAGTTTCTTAAAATAACCTATGATATACAAAATCCTATTACACAAAAAATGATCTCGTTCAAACACACAATTTATGCATATACATTTTTGTTGTAGAGTTGACCGTTTTCGAGATATTCCTCGTTTCTGGTTGCAATTCTAAACTATGCAATTTCTCAAACCGGCTCACCCTTCCTTTCATCTCTTGTTTTGTTTTATGGAAATACAAAGAGAACCGAAATCCTATTGTACACATATCGATCGGCATTTAAAAGATTAGAATATCTCTTTAACCTCGTATATTCTCTTATTCTCTTTCTGCTTATAAGGTGCTACTAAGTATTAAGATCAATTTGTTAATGTTTATCTCATTAAGCATGATGTAGATAGAATGATAGTATTTTGTAAGAATAGTTAGTTTGTAGAACAGGTAGATAAAGTCATGTGAATGCCACATATATTTTATTTTTAAGAATAATCTGTTGAAGAAAATTTATAAAATACATTTAAGATTTGATACCACAGGGTCGTTAAATTATAAGGTAACCCCTATCGCGACCTTTCTCCACTGCGCGAGAGAACTGAGAGTTGCCGGGAAAGTGGCATCAGCGCATGCGCACTAAAATAAATTACGGAAATGTTGACATACGGGCAGCACAATATTCTCTCTCACTCTCCAAGCTTAGCAGCAGGAATCCTTGTGATTTCTTGCATGGTGTTATCACTAAGTTTCTGTAGATTACACAGGGATTTCTGCTGCTGAGTGAGAACATCTCTAACTTGTTATACTGCCTGTTTGGGAGCAGATAGTCAATATTTTCAGCATTTATTTAAGGACATGCATGCCAAAGTTTGAAATAACTTTTTGAAATTGATACCATAGATGTAATATTCTCGTAATATAAATAAGTTAAAGTGAACATTTCATTCATTTTGCTCTAATGCTTAGAAGGATATGGTAAAATTTGTTTATGTTTTTGCCATGTCAATAAAGGAAGTACCTTGCGACAAGAAAAAAAAAATGGTCTAATATTTTAGTTAAGTTGACAATACATCTACGTTTTGAAATCGCACCAGGTTTCTTTTTGTCTCTTTTGGTTTAGGCTCCAAAATGAATGTGCCTTTTTTTACTTTCTCTACACGCACTATGTGCATAGTGTACAGAGAAGGCATTGCACTCCACCCAAAAATTCGATACCGAGATGTCACCTGAAATATATGTTTTAGGGCCCCTTATATAAAAAAAAACATTTTCACAAAAAGGTCCGTGTGAAAGCGGTCGAAACACTTTTGCAGGCAATTTATCACTGACCCTGTATACCTTTTACATCGTGTGAAAAAGAAAGTGAAGACAGCGTTTGAAAAAAATGTCGGATTTTCAATAATTGTGAAATGTGCGACGAGGTGTTGCTACGGAAACAATTGTTGATGGAGTATCTTCCCAACAGTCGATGATGTGTCTTGTTTTCCTTTTGCTCCAATCACATCTTGTGATATGGAGCAAAGTTTTTCACATTTTAAAGCAAGCTTGTTTATGCGCCAATCGGAGACGATTCACATTGAGACTTTACGAATGTATGTTGCGCATTGTGATCTATGTATCTTGAGAGAAAATGCAAGGATAATGATGCTGATGATTTGTTGGGCAACAGCAATTGAATGTGTGTAAATATTAAAACTGTTAGTTCCCGTAAATCAGTGGTATTTATTTTTATTACACACCCAACATCAATCGCCTTCCACTGCTAGTGAAAACATCACAATCTACACTGCCCCATTTTCCTTCTAACGGTCATCAAGAACTTCATCCGCACATTGCTGCTGGTCACCGCTCGATAAAAGGTTGGCATCCCTAGGTTTATCGCATTCGATTAAGACGGGATGTTATGATTATCGGCGTTATCAGCGGCTGCGACCGCATGAGTTGTTTATTGTACTGGTTAGTATGACCTACTATGCTGCGAGTTCTGACGTGTGCCTGAAGCCAAATCAATGTATTCTACAGAGGAATGCGTTTCTAGTGGGAAACGTTTTTAATGAACGAGGAAATTATACTGAGAAAGTGAAACAAAGTTTCGTTTTCAGGATCCCTAACTCAGAACTACCGCACCGAGATACTGTGCGTGATTTAATTAATAACTTTCGGGAGTCAGGTTCCGTGCATGATGCTGTTAGAAGTGGAAGAAGCAGTGTGCTAACAGAAGAAAATCTATTAGATATATCAGATAGGACAATCGATGAGCTGAAAACCGCAATAGAAGATTGCATAACATCTGTAACAAAGGGGACATTAATTACAGTGTTGGACAATAAATTAAAACGAGTGAATTTGTGTCTTCAAGAAAATGGTAAACATTGTCAACATCTTCTTTAAACAGGCTAGTTGCATATTATTTTTCTACATTACCTTTCATGCATGAATATAGTGAACCTAGCAGTTTTCTTAACCAGCGAAACGTTTTCACCTTACGCTCGTGCCAGCCACTGCTGCCGCCAGAATTCCCGACTCTAGGGGAATCTTGGTGACACGGGAGGTGTGGAGTGACTTCTCGATAACCCTTATTAAGTATATACTTACGCATTGTATTGTCAACACATCACATTTATATACCATGCTGCGCTAACTTCGATTCTGTCTCACTATCGGTCTGCAAGATGCTATCCCTAATATTGACCCTATAGTAGGTTCACTAGTTTGCATTACTGGTCAAGTTGCCATAGAAATGAACACAGTGAATACGTGACTATTGATATAAAAACTGGTATTTTGAAAGTGTGCAGAGGGCGTCTCATTAAATTGGCTTTAATATCACTTTTCTTCAAATGAGAGTCCGGCTATGAAATTGGTGCACAAGTTGCCAACTCCAGACTTGAATACATTTAATGATGATTGTAGTCGGAGAGAGAGAGAGAGGATGTGCCCTGACAGACGTGACGTATGAAGCAGGGGTGGTAACCACTGCCTAGAGGGAAAAGGAAGCCTGTCAGATAATTCTCACTGAGTGAAAAGGCGAGCTCGTTAAGCAATTGTAAGTTGCCGAGTGTCAAAACCAGAGAATCCCAATGACGATCTGCGTCGGCACATTTCCGCTATTTCTCTCGCGTAACAATAGCTTCGTAACGGTCTGACGGAGATAGTGTGGCTCTTATCGGCTATGGTTTATGGTAAAAATTAACTCCAGCAGCAGCAGAGATTTCCGAACCACTGAGCCGTTTCTAGGGCATCAACACAAGGGAATGATGTCCCACACACACCCTCTCTCTCCCTTTTCATTTTATTTTTGGACTTCCTCTGGCAGAAATGGGAAGAAATTTCCTCAGGAATACGAGTCTGTTTAATTACTTGACAAGCTTCTCGCTGCTCATTAACTTTGAAATATCTCCAACATGTACAAAACTACATAAAATATCTGTAAAATACTGGCTAGGAAGGAATGAAGGAAAGCTTGTCAAAGATGCTACCGAAAATCCTAACCATAAAATCTGACGTGCTCCATTGACATGACTTTCTCTACATTTTTACAACAAATTTTTGTTAAAAAGCTTATGTTTCTATTTACTTAATGCTAATAAAGAAAAAATTAGCAGAAATAGTCTTATTACTTACTTCCTTGTAAGTAGAAGCGAAACAAGGGAGTATCATAGGTTAAAGTGATAGTCAAAAGCTACTTGCTCTGTGACTGAAGTTCCTTTGTATGTATGCATAGGAGTTGACAAATTCCTGTCTGAGAAAAGTATATGTTTTTCAAACCTTAAAACAATAACAAGGAATATCTCAAAAATGCTCAACTCCACGAAAAAAATGTATGTGACATAAGTTGAGTGTTTTATCGTGCTCTACATTTTTTGTGCAGTAAGTTTTTGTCTATCTCTTACGGTTTAACAGTTATGCAAAATGCAATAAAAGTCACCCAGAATAAAAAGACCTTTAAGAGGCTACTCATAGAAAATTCAAGATATTGATTTTTGTTTGCATGTAAATATCTTAAATATTAGAGATTTTAATCAAAATCGTTAAAATCATTTTTGAGAAAATCAAAATTTTCGAAAACTTTGCCATACAAAGGGTAGTTTTGTTGAAAACCTTCGTGTCGCATACTTGAAAGATACCAAGCTTAAACAACAAGTTTGGTATTTAACGGTCTTTTGTTTTTGAGCTATGCTGACCACAAACACACATACGCACACACACGGACCTTCTTCGAAAAATGCTTTTTATGGATTCAGGGGGACCGAAAACATTATTTCCGGTGAAATCTTGGTATTGAATTTTTGGGTGCAATACAATATCTTCTCTATACACTATGTACATCCTCGTATTACGTATAGAGAAAGTGAAAACTTGTCGACAATCGTTCTGTAGTACTAATTTATCTATACACCTTAAATGGTACGTGTTCCATTCCCATGCCTTTCTGCAACTATTCTGTAAAAGCAATCCTTACAAACGGTTATTATTCTTGATTTCTTCTCTTGATGTCAGTCAGATACGTGTTGGATTAATTTCAGATCTCTGTTGATGAAAATCATAACCAAGGCCGGCAAAGTTTCAATACCTGGTTATTATTCTATTTACTTCAGGCTAATCGTGGGAAACATACCCAAGTTCACAGGTTCAAACCCGGCGCAGGACGATGGATTTTTTTGGGCGTAGAAGTCCTCAGCACGGCTTCCGCCAAAAGGGAAGTAAAGCCGTTGGTCCCGTGTCGTAGATTTACAGCACATACGAGAACCTCAAGCCTGATAAATAGACATCTGAGGAGAATTAAGCGGTCCTTCACGCTAAATATGGAATACTGTAAACGACAGTAGCTAAAGAACGTTCATAAATTAAAAAATCTAATGTGTACCATTCACATGACTTTCTCCATATCCCTGCAACAAATAATTCTTAACAAGCTTATACTTCGATTTACTTTATGCTAACCAGAAAAAATTAGCAGAAATAGTCTTATTACTCGCTTCCTTGTAAGTAGAAGCGAAATAAGGGACAACCGTAGGTTAAAGTGATAGTCAAAAGCTGGTTGCTATGTCAATGAAGTTCCTTTGTTTATGTATAGGAGTTGACAAGTTCCTGTATGAGAAAACTATACGTTTTTCATAGCAGAAACCAAAAATAAGGAATTCACAAAAACGACGAACTCCACGAAAAAAATGTATATAACATAAATTGTGTGTTTTAACGTGCTCTACATTTGTTGTGTAGTAAGATTTTGTCCAACTTTTACGGTTTAGCAGTCATTCAAAATTTAGTAAAACTCATCCAGAATAAACTACTTTTCAGAGGCTATTCCCAGAAAATTCAAGATATACATTTCATTTGGCAGGTAAATGTGTTTAATATCCGAAATTTTAATCAAAATCGTTAGAGCCATTTTTGAGAAAATAAAAATTTTCGAAAAAATTTCCATGTAAAGGGTAGTTGGGGGTGGGGGAATTTTTCTCAAAATCTTCGTGTCGCATCCCTGGAAGATTCTAAACTTAAATAAAAAGTTTGGTATTTTACCGACATTTCGTTTTTGAGTTATCGTGTTCACAGACACACACACACACAGACACACGGACCTTTTTGTGAAAATGCTTTTTTTGGATATTGGGGACCCTAAAACATATATTTCCGGTGACATCTCGGTATCGTATTTTTGGTGGAGTGCAATACTTTCTCTATACACTATATACATAGTGCGTATGGAGAAAGTAAAAAAAGCTGACGAGTTCGATTCACATGACTTTTTCTACATCTTTGCAACAAATTATTGATAGAAAAATGTGCTTCTATTTGTGCTAATCAAGAACAAATTAGCAAAAATAGTCTTATTACTTGCTTCCTTGTAAGTAGAAGCAAAATAAGGGAGTACTATAGGTTAAAGTGATAGTCAAAAGCTGGTTGCTATGTGACTGAAATTCCTTTGTTTGTGTGGACAGGAGTTGACAAAATCCTGTATGAGGAAAGTGTAAGTTTTTCAAAGCTGAAACCAAATACAAGGAATATCGAAAACACAATCAACCCAAGAAAAAATGTATGACATAAATTGTGTATTTTAAATTGCTCTTTATTTTTATTGGTGTAAGTGTTTGTCCATTTCTTAAGGTTTAGCAGTTATGAAAAATGTCATAAAATTGATCCAGAATAAAGTAGTCTTAGGAAGATAATCCCATAAAATTCAAGATATACAATTTATTTGACATCTAAATATCTTAAATATAAGAGATTCTAATTAAAATCGTTAGAGCCGTTTTTTAGAAAATAAAAAATTTCGACATTTTTTCCATTTAAAAAGTAGCTTGGGGTGGGAGCAGTTTCGTCAAAATCTTCGTGTCGCATTCTTGGAAAATACTAAAGCTAATTACCAAGTTTGGTATTAAACTGTCTTTTTTGTTTCTGAGCTATGCTGTCCAATGACACACACACAGATACAAACACCCGGACCTTTTTCTAAAATGCTTTTTTCTGGCTCAGGGGACCCAAAAACAAATATTTTCAGTGAAATCTCAACATCGAATTTTTGGGTGAAATACAATACTTTCTCTATTCAATATATGCATGGTACATGTGAGCTAGGGAAATTAAAAAGATGAGTAGTGTGAGACACGGGGCTAAGAGTTATTCAGAAGGGAAAAGATAAATCATAGCTAATAATATAAATTATGATATAAATTATACCAAGAAGCGAAATATAAATGGGAAGGGAAGAAAGATTTCAAACACGTATAAGTAAAAATCAAGCCATTCAAGGACTATTACTTACTGTTTTATTATGTATTTATTTTACTAGTTGTCACGAGCTGGTAGCACAGTACCGTTAGGGGTAGAGCACTGACCCGAAGGGGGTGAGAGTACACTGCCCCAGGGGAACATAACGGGAAAAGAGAAAACAATGCTACCGCTGGTCAGGCGACACTTTTGAGGCACTTGGCAGAGCCAAGGTGTGATATTTGGGGTCCGTAGTGGAGTCGAACGGGCTATCTTTAGCTGTGAGTGAAATAGTCATTTTAATACAGACCAAAGTACGGAATAAATCACTACATCAAAAGTAGTAAGTGATGATATTCGCGGCTGCTTAAACCACATTTTAACAGCAGAAAATTTAGGAGGAATGCGTGTGTGTTCGATGGTGGAAAAAGGCCGAACTAAATGAATAAAACACTTGTGTCTTACCACACCTGAAAAGAGTTTCCATGCTAGCAAAATCCTGAAATAGGGCACGCACATATCCACACCATTCCTAATACCCAAAACCTGCACCCGGGTTACGAATCCGTAACCTCGTTACCGCCCCCCAAGTGAAAGAATTGGAATTAAAGCCATCATTTTTACTGCAGCTTTTTTTACTCTTCTTAAGTCTTTCTTCAAGTTGTCATAAATACTCTTTCTTTATTACACCCACGTCACAGCGTTTTATAACCTTTTTTTAAATGCCTCTTATCTCCCCCTAAGAGGAAGAAACATAACAAACCCTCCCCCTGTTGAAGTCAAGTCGGGGAATAGGAGGGGAGAACGAAATGTCGAAAAGAGAGCCTCATGAAAACCTCTTGATGCCTGCCTTTCATCACCACCACAGATATACGTCCTCGTTTATCTACTTTTCTTGATTACTTTATAGAAGTCCTTAAAATGTGTCATTCTTGAGAAATATATTTTCATATTATCTTATATAAACTGAGTCAAAAGCTGAAGTAGGACTTTAGAACTTTGTTTATATTCGCTTTTATACCTTTAAGGACCCTTAAAAACCTAAATGTGCTACATCCACAGAATCTTCTCTATCTGTTCTTTAAACAAACCATTCTTTCAAAAGTTTATACTTGTACCTACGAGGGCCGTTCATTTTTCAACCTCCGATAAGCTATAAATAAAAGACAAGTTCATATAAAACAATTATTTTATTACTAAAAGTTTTGTACACTTATGCTTACTTTTCAACATAATCACCGAAAAGTTTGAGACATTTATCGCACCTGTACACAAGCTTTGCAATATGCCCTTCAAAAAATATTGCCGCCAATGATTTTAAAAGAGAATTGACGTTGTTTTGAAGATCTTCGTTGGTTTGAAACTGCTGCCCTCCTAGCCACGTCTTCAGTTCAGGGAAAAGGTGAAGGTCGCCGGGTGCCAGGTCAGGACTGTACGGCGGATGATCGAATATGTCCCATTGAAATAGTTCAAGGAGCCGATGGGTTGTGCCAGCAGTGTGTGGACGAGCGTTGTCATGGATCAACACAATTCCTGAAGTCAGCATTCATCTTCGTATGTTTTGAATGGCTTACCGCAAACGTCGTAGAATATGAAGATCTTCAAAACAACGTCAATGCTAAATTGAAGTTATTGGTGGCAACATTTTTTGAAGTGGGCATTGTAAAGCTTGTGCACAGGTACGATACATATCTCAATCTTTTCGGTGATTATGTTGAAAAGTAACCATAAGTGTACAAAACGTTTAGTAATGAAAGTTCTATAAATTTGTCTTTTATTTATAGCCTATCGGAGGTTGAGAAATTGGCCCTCGTACATTGTGCTAATTGAGAGAAACATTAGTAGAGTTGGTTTTATTACTTGCTTCCTTGTAAATGTGGTCTTCCTCGTCTAAATCGCCCTCCGTGGTGTAACGGTTATCATGCTGACTTCATATACCCAAGGTCGCGGGTTCAAACCCGGTGGAGGACAATGGATTTCTGCTGGCCTAAAAACCCTTAGCATGGCTTGCTTCGGAAGGGAAGTAAAGCCGTTGGTCCCGTGTCCTAGATTTACGGCACGTAAAAGAACCTCAAACCTGATAGAGAGGCCTCTGAGAAAATTAAGCGGTCTTTCACGCCCAGTATAAAATGGGACGCTGAGAACCACAGCAGTTAAAGAGTGTCCAAAAATAGAACGCCATTTAATTATTTTTTCCGCGTCTGAGGGTAACAAGCTAGCTTCTGGTTCTCAATGTGGTGGTTTCAAACCCGGTGGAGTGAGATTGATTTTTTCAGGCGTAAAGATTCATTCAAAAGGGAATTGAAACCGTTGCTCCCGTATCGTTATGACACCTAAAAAAACCTGATAAAAAGGCCTTTGAGCACAATTAAGCGGAATTTTAGCACAAAATACCAGATTAGCAAAAGGTCAATCCAGAATGAATGGGTCTTAAAATACTATTTCCAGAACAATGAAATTATGTATTTCTTTTGTCATAAAATATATTCAAGGTATGCTGTTTAATTAATAGTTTTAGAATCATTAACAAATTAAACTCTAAAAAATGTTACATGTAAAAGTATTTGGGAGCTATTGATTTACTTAAACTTAGTATCGCATCCTTGGGTATAAAATCGACTTTTAGTTTTGAACAGTGCTGTTCACAGACATACACAGAAGTTTCTGAATTAATTAGTTTTACAGTTGAAGGTTATTTTCCAGACCTCGATAGTTATCACTACAAACAAGGTATTGAAGCTTTCTTTGTTAGGTGTAGTACTACTGGGACAGACCTCGTAAATGTGACCTTAGGGCGTGAATGTGGAGTGGCTCTGACGAAAGTATAAACTGTTTGATCTGGAAATGAATGTTTAATTTTATGGAAGCGCCTGTATGTTAGTTCTGCGCATCCTTTTGCAAGGTAACATGAACAGTGTGTCCACATGCGACGACAGTCGAACGTCGTGTCGTATTGAGCGTAGTTATATCAACTAATTGGTCTTCCCGCCGGTATAGCGTAGGCCACTAATTAAATAAATGAACTTTGAGACCCATTTATTTAGCTCATGCTGGTAATTAGTTCCTTTGAACAGACAGTCAAATTTACCGAGCGGCCCAATGCGTCTGACGCACTTGTTCCCACGTTTCATATTTTGTATTCGATACTAAGTTCTATGCTATAACATCTTTCATTCGATGCATGCAGTTCGATTTTCGTACACACATTTCGGAATGCATGTCAAGAACACTGCTAAAATTATTAAAAACCATTAATACCATAAGGTGATGCATGTCTAAATTATCACAAAAAAAAGCGGGAAAATTTAAAAAAAAATCTGAAGTGTTACATTAATATGACTTTCTCCACATCTCTGCAATAAATTATTGTTAAAAAATATCTGATGAGTTACACTCTCATGACTTTCTCTAGCTGTTCTGCAAACTTCTTACATAGGATAATTCTTCTTTCTGCACCTTGCTAACCGAGGTACTCATTATCACAATGTTCCGTATAAGTAGGAAGAAAATAAGGGAATACACTAGGCTAAACCAATAGCCAAATGTTTTAAAAGCTGTCGTTACGCGATTGTTATTACAAATCGCTTCTTTTCTTGACCAGGAGTAGAACGAAAGAAAAACGGACACTCCCGTCGGAGAAAAGTATAAGTGCTTCACAACTGAAACTAATAACAATGAGTACCTCGAAAACGGTAAGCTCCACGAGAAAAATGTTCATGACATAACTTGTGTATTTTAAGAAAACCTACATTTTTTGTATACCAAGTCTTTGTCTAACTCTTACGGTTTACTAGTTATGCAAAGTTAAGCAAAATTCATCCAGAATAAACAGGTCTTCAGAAGCTATTTCCAGAAAATTCAAGATATACATTTTATTTGGCAGATAAATATCTTTAATATACGATATTTTAATCAAAATCGTTTGAGCCATTTTTAAGAAAATCAACATTTTCGAAAAAGTTCCATGTAAAGGGTAGTTTGGGTTGGGGGGATTTTTCTCAAAATCTTCGTGTCGCATCCCTGGAAGATACTTAACTTAAATACCAAGTTTGGTATTTTAGATACTTTTCGTTTTTGAGTTATCGTAGGCACACGGACACACACACGCGGACCTTTTTCTGAAAATGATTTTTTTTGTATACAGGGGGTCCTAAAACATGTATTTTCGGTGAATACAATACAATACATTGGGTGGAATACAATACATCTCTATCCCTATGTACTTTGTACATATGGGGCTAGAGAAAGTAAATACTTTACTTCTATTTACTTTATGCCAATTAAGTGAGAACGTTAGTCGGCCTCGCTACTATGATTATTATTTCCGTCAATTATCAATTATTTAATGTTTTTAAGAGTGTTAATTATCAATCATGTAATGTATTTAAAAGTGTAAAGCTAGTTTCTATCAAGCACAGCTCAAAGTTGTTTACCAAACTTGGCTATTGGAGAGGGGAAGGCTCTTTGTGAAAAAGAGCACAACATCCCACAGCAAACTGCTTGATGCCCGAGCCGGATATACCAATTTCTTTGAGCCCCTCCGAAAATTAGAACGAGGTGAGCAAACAGTAATTACCCGCTTCAGAAACTGACACATTCCTTCATCATCAATAAAAACCCAGAATCAAAATGTGACACCGCTTGCTGTCCAATATATTCTGCTGTTGTGTCAGAAATACGCCAAACAGAAACTTCAGGCCGGCTTCAGTGACTTACCAAGTGCTCTACATAACCATCAGACAATTAAAAAGACAGTAATAGTTATAAGACAATGTAAACTTTTTGAGTTATTGTGAAGTATAAATGTAACCATTTTGATTTTTCACAAATGTGTAAATAACTATTTTATGCACAATTTGAAAGGTTGCGATATGACCATGTTGTTAAAGTGACCCAAAATAAATGATATTGCAAAAAAAAAAAAAAAAAAAAAAAAAAAAAAAACACTATTGTTGGTCACGTATTCTGACGCATGTGCGTGCAATAGATAAATAAGTGACGACGCAATCTGGTGAAGAATAGAATTGCAAAAAATGAGTTTTTCTCCATTATGTGTTAATGGTATCGAGGGAGTTATGATGCCTTCTGGGTAAAGAAAGCTGCATTATGGGTTATCTCAACGCCAAGTTCGCGGTCTTTCTGACCAATCAGAATGGAGCAGCCATGACAGAAAATCTATTATATAAGTAGCAGATGTCAAAGAACTCGCAGATACACTCAGTCGCTATGTACGCGTAATCTCTGTTGGGCAGTCAGTCGGTCACTTAAGGTCATGTGCGCGTGATTACAGTTGAGAACACTCACCACTAAGCTCAAGGCGCATACTCGATGTCAAGCTGTTATACGGTGTGTAAGTAATAAGTGAGAAAGAAATCAGTTTTGTGAGTGAAGTGAAGTTACGACGTTAAAGAAGGAGAACTTCTAGAAATAATCACAATGAGCTAGCTTGTGAAGCAAAGTGCTTGTCTACATGTCTTACTTCTAGTCAAGAATAAAACGGATACATAAAGTGAAAGTGTCTTAACAATTTGGCAAGATCACTCCTAACCTCACTGTCGTTACCACCCGAGTGAGTCAATCTCCATGCAGGCTGAGGCAACACCATCTGTAGTGGATCTTCAAAACCAGGTACGCGAGAGATCTCTCTTGGTAGTGGAGTGAGTTCAGAGAACACCCCTCAACGTAAGAGTAAAACCACCTTCATACTTGGCTCTTCAACGGGCTGTTATGTAAATGAAAATGGCGTGTTATTTATGGACGCTCTTTAACTGCTGTGGTTCTTAGCGTCCCATTCTAAATTGGGCGTGAAAGACCGCTTAATTTTGCTCAGGGGCCTCTCAATCAGGCTTGAGGTTCTTTTACATGCCGTAAATCTACGACACAGGACCAACGGCTTTACTTCCCTTCCGAAGGAAGTCATGCTAAGGATTTTTATACCCGAAAATCCATTGTCCTCCGCCGGGGTTGAACCCGCGACCTTGGATATATGAAGTCAGCATGGTAACCATTACGCCACGGAGGGCGACGTCGCATGGGAACAAATTATTACTTGCTTCCTTGTAAATAGAAGCGAAATAAGCGAGTACCATAGGTTAAAGTGATTTTCTAAAGCTGGTTGCTGTGTGACTGAAGTTCCTTTGTTTGTATGTACAGGAGTTGACAAATTCCTGTATGAGAAAAGTAAAAACTTTTTTAAGCTAAAACCAATAACAAGGAATATTTCAAAAACTATCAGCTAGACGAAAAAAAGTATATAACATAAATTGTGTGTTTTAACGTGCTCTACATATTTTGTATGGTAAGTTTTTGTCTATCTCTTATGGTTTACCAGTTATGCAAAATGCAATAAAAATTATCAAAAATAAGGATATCTTTAGAGGCTATTCCCAGAAAATTCAAGACATACGTTTTATCCGGCATGTAAATATCTTATATATTAAAGATTTTAATCACAATCGTTAGAGCCATTTTTCAGAAAATGAAAATTTTGGAAATATTCTCCATGTAAAGAGTAGTTTCGAGTAGGGGAATTTTCTTGAAAATATTACTGTCGCATCCTTGGAGGATACCAAATTTAAATACCAAGTTTGGTATTTAGAGGTCTTTTCGATTTTAAGCTATGCTGTCCACAGACATACACACAGACCTTTTTCTGAAAAAGCTTTTTTTTGGGGGATTCAGGAGGTACCAAAACATGTATTTCCGGTGAAACCTCGGTATCGAATTTTTGGGTGGAACACAATACTTGTTCTATACACTAGAGGAACATGTAGAAAAAGTAAAAATCTGATGTGTACCATTCACATGACTTTCTCCACATCCCTGCAACAAATTACTCTTAAAGAGCTTATACTTTTATTTACTTTATGCTAAACAGAAAAAAATAGCAGAAATAGTCTAATTACTCGCTTCCTTGTCAGTAGAAGCGAAATAAGGGACAACCGTAGGTTAAAGTGATAGTCAAAAGCTGGTTGCTATATCAACGAAGTTCCTTTGTCTATATGGCTAGGAGTTGACAAGTTCCTGTATGAGAAAAGTATACGTTTTTCATAGCAGAAACCAAAAATAAGGAATGTGACAAAAACGACGAACTCCACGAAAAAAATGTATATAACATAAATTGTGTGTTTTAATATGCTCTACATTTTTTGTGGAGTAAGTTTTTGTCCATCTCTTACGGTTTAGCAGTTATTCAAAATTTAGTAAAATTCATTTAGAATAAACTGCTCTTCAGAGGCTATTCTCAGAAAATTTAAGATATACATTTTATTTTTCAGGTAAATATGTTTAATATACGAAATTTTAATCAAAATCGTTAGAGCCATTTTTGATAAAAGCAAAATGTTCGAAAAATGTTCCATGTAAAGGGTAGTTAGGGGTGGGGGGATTTTTCTCAAAATCTTCCTGTCGCATCCCTGGAAGATACTAAACTTAAATACCAAGTTTGGTATTTTACCGATTTTTCATTTTTGAGTTATCGTGTTCACAGACACACGGACACACACACGAACCTTTTTGTGAAAATGCTTTTTTTTGGATATTGGGGACCCTAAAACATATATTTCCGGTGAAATCTCGGTATCGAATTTTTTGGTGAAGTGCAATACCTTCTCTATACACTATGTACATAGTGCGTATGGAGAAAATAAAAATGACTAACAATTTCAATTTAAATTGAATATATTTACATGACAAACACAGTGTATATTTTTAACTTTGTCGGTATAATCTCTGCAGGTCTCTTCAATTTGGACAACATTTGCGTAACTGATAAAATGACAATCTTCTTCTTCTTCTTCTCCAACTACTAGATTGGATTAGAAAGCATTCTGTAGGATCGTTTAGGCCAGGAAGCCACTGAACGTCAAGGTAATATATACATATGTTTATATAAAATGGAGAAAAAATCAATGTATATAGCTCTAGTGGTAAAAACACGGGTTGTAAAACAGTAGAATAGACATATAATCACATCAGTTGCTTTTGAGGACTGTACGCCACTGCACTATACTTAATGTGCTCTATACAAACGTTTGTACTTTTTTTTTGCATGCACATAAAAACAAAGGGTATCAATAATTAGTGTTCAAATGTATAAAGAAATATAATTTCATTATATGTAACACTGATGTAATGTCAGATGATAGTTTTCTAATTATCGACATAATAGTTACTACTAGTAATTATATAAAACAAAAATATGATTATTGTATTATGTACTGTTCATAAATGTCAACAAAGTGCAATCAATTCAATTTACAGATATGTTGCAGAATTTCTAGTTCAAACATTTACAATTATGTACTAGAGTGTAAAATATCAACGCTTTACAGACCTTGTGTCATTGCTAAATACTAAACAATTCATTTGACAAATTCGAGCAAGTCAAAGTCAGTTTAATATGAATTTAATACCCTTCTCATAGGAGGACTTGCATGCACCTCCCTGGACTTACAAGCCAGATGGTTATGGATCAGATAAAGTAACCATAGATGGAGGATCAGCCCAATTATTTTATGAACATGAGAAATAAGCAGGAGAAATGGCTATTAAGAAAGGTGGTGATGGAGCAATTGTTGGAATGAATTACAGAGGAAACTGGATTCGTGGACAAAATCTTTTACTCAGCAGTTACACATCTCGTAACGCACATTTTTTTGTCAAAGTAACTTTTATGGAGTCAACCATTTGCAAGATATTCATTGTTTTTGTTTTGTTTTAATGTTTTAATTTAATTTGCTCATATGAGAAATTGCTCCAATTATATTTTTGTTTTTTTTCCTGGTCAAGCAAATAGAACGGAATTTCAACACCCTCACATAGCGACCGGATCTTAAAAAATTGTATAAAAACGCATTGCTATCAATGTTTATCTTGATTAGCGTGAAGCAGGTAAAAGAATATATTTTTGTAAAAATTATTTATTCTAGAATAGATATAGAAAATCTTGTGAAATTAACAGGTACGAATTTTTACAATTTGTAGCTTGAAAGTCCCATTTTTGTTGCTTCAATGAACATTTCATTTCTTCTTGTTGAAACCAAAACTCAAGCTATATTATGTAGGTACTCTCCGTAACTTGTAGAACTTTGCTACAGTTTCTATTCTGGTGGTTTTAATTCCGCTTAATTACACCATACATGTAAATAAATAATATTGACGTTACTCATGGGAGGAAATGCCTATTTTTTTACTTTCTCTACACATACAATGTACATAGTATATAGAGAAGGTACTGTAATGCACCCAAATATTCGCTTCATGTTTTGGGTCCACCTGAATAAAAAAAAAATCATTTTTTAGAAAAAGGTCCGCATGTGTGTGTCTGTTTGTCTATTTGCGTGTTCGTGGACAGCATAGCTCTAAAACGAAAATATCGTTAAATGCCAAACTTGGTATTTAAGTTTGATATCCTCCAAGAATGCCAAACTAAGGTCCTCAAGAAAATCCCCACACTCTCAATTGCCCTTTACATGGAACTTTTTTCAAGAATTTTGATTTTCTCAAAAGTGACTCTTAACGATTTTGATTAAAATATCGTATGTTAGAGATACTTATCCGACAACAAAATGTATATCTTGAATTTTCTGGGAAGCGCCTCTGAAGAATACTTTATTCTGGATGAATTTTATGGAATTTTCTATAACTATCAAACGATAAGAGATAGACAAAAACCTCCTTAATAGAAGAAGTTGAGTTCCTTAAAACACACAATTTAAGTTACATACGTTTTTTCGTGGAGTGGATAGTTTTTGAGATATTCCTTGTTATTGGTTTCAGCTTTAAAAAGCGTACTTTTCCTATACCGGAATTTGTCAACTTCTGTCCATAATAATAAAGGAATTTCATCACATAGCAACCAGTTTTTCACAAATACTTTAGTCATTCTACTCCCTTATTGACCTTCTAGTTGCATGAAAAATTATTTATGCTAATCTTTTCTCGATTAGCCTGAAGTAAAAAGAAGCATAAGCCTTTTAACAATAATTTGTTGCAGATATGAATTTTTTGAATAAAAGGTTTGTTTTCCGAACAGTTACAGGGCACCATGTGAATAGAACACATTAGATTTTGTTCCTTCTACTTACAAGGGACCTAAATAATGAGCATTTCTGCGATTATCATGAAGTAGATAGAAAAATAAATGTTTAACAATGATTTGTTACAGAGTTGTGGAGAAAGTCATGTGAATGTAACACATAAGATTGTTTTTACTTTCTCTACACATACTGTGTACATAGTGCATAAAGAAGTTATTGTAATGCACCCAAAAATTCGATATCGAGATTTCATCGGAAATACATGTTTTGCGTCCCCCTGTATAAAAAAAAACATTTTTGGAAGAAAGTCAGTGTGTGTGTGTGTCTCTGGACAGCATAGCTCAAAAACGGGTCTAACGATTTTGATTAAAATATCATATATTAGATATTTACCTGAAAAATGTATATCTTAAAATTTCTGGGAGTAACCTCTGAAGGCTACTTTGTTCTGGATGAATTTAGCCGAATTTGCATAGCTGCTAAATCATAAGAGATAGACAAAAACTTACTACACATAAATGTAGATCTCGTCATAACACACAATTTATGTCCCTTATGTTTTTGTTGTGATGGAAACCATTTCCAAGATATTCCTTGTTTTGTTTTCAATTGTGAAGTAGGTACTTAAAACTTGTCTCAGACAGGAAGTGTCCGTTCTTCTTTTGTTCTACTGCTAGCCAACCAAAGAAGCGATTTGCAATGACAATTGTATAACGATCACTTTAGCTCAATGCATTCTGCTAACGTTTATCTCGATTAGCATTGTGTAGAAAGAAGAATAATCTTTTGTAAGAAGTTTGTTTGTAGAAGCAGTTAGAGAAAGTCATGTGAGTGTAACACATCAAATTTATTTACTTTCTCTTTACGTACTCTGTACTATGTACATAATGCATAGAGAAGGTATTGTATTGCACCCAAAAATTCGATACCATGATTTCACCGGAAATATATGTTTTGAGACACTGAATCCAAAAAGCATTTTTAGAAAAATATCCGAGTGTGTGTGTGTGTGTGTCTGTGTATGTGTCTGTGGTCAGCATAACTCAATAAACGAAAAGACCGTTAAATACCAAACTTAATATTTAGGTTTAGTGTCGTCCAAGAAGGCGACACGAAGATTTTCCAAAAAAAATCCCCCCAACCCAAACTACCCTTTACATGGAAAACATTTCGAAAATTTTGATTTTCTTATAAATGTCTCTAAGGATTTTGATTAAAATGTCGTATATTAAAAGATATTTACCTGACAAATAAACGTATATCTTGAAATTCCTGGGAATATCCTCAAAAGACTACTTTATTCTGGATGAATTTTACGGAATTTTGCATAACTGGTAAACCGTAAGAGATGGACGAAACTTTGAAACACTTTTCGTGTAGTTGATGGTTTTTGATATAATCCTTGTTTATGGTTTCAGCTTTGAAAAACATACTTCCATACAGGAATTTGTGAACTCCTGTCCATACAAACAAAGGAGCTTCAGTCACATGGCAACCAGCTTTTGACTGTCACTTTAACTTATGGTATTCCCTTATTTTGCTCATACTTACAAGGAAACAGGTAATAAGACTATTTCTGCTATTTTTTTCTGGATTAGATGAAGTAAATAGAATAATTAGTTGCAGAGATGTAGAAAAAGTCATGTGAATGCAACACATCAGATTTTTTATTTTTGGTATTTCATATATTTTATATACTTTAATAAGATTTATATTAGTCTGAAGTTTATTATCCGTCCAAGTTGAATTTGTGAAGCGAGCAGGTCCGTCGACCACTAGCAATGATCTTGGTATTGGATTAAAGTTCTCTTATTGCTAGACGCTCCTCTGTTTGAACGGGACTTTGATAAACCAGGTTCGGAATTCTACCCAAACAAACAAAAATTCCAATAGGACAAACCGGGAGATAGTCAAGGAATGGACGCTAGGCAATACGTCCCAGGAAAAACTCTTCGCTTGAACTCCGCAGGAATTAATTTAAGGAAAATAACAGCGCTGCATCTCACTACTTTCTCTACACGTGCTATATACATAATGTGTAGAGAAGGTATTGTATGGCACCCAAAAATTCCATAAGGATCTTTCACTGGAAATAGAAGCTTTAGGGTCCTCTGTATCCAAAAAATAGTATTTTCAGAAAAAGATCCCTGTGTCAAAAACGAAAATTCGGTAAAATACTAAACGTGATATATCAGTTTAATATCTCCCAAGGATGCGACACGAAGCTTTTCTATAAAATCTTCCCTCCTCTAAGTACCCTTTACCGAGAAAAAATTTCCAAAATTTTAATTTTATCAAAAATGATTAATGATTTTGATTAAAATGTGTAATATTTAAGCTATTTACATGAGAAATAAAATGTATAGCTCCAATTTTCTGTGAATTATCTCTTAAGACATGTTTATTCTGAATGAATTTTGTGGTATTTTCATAACTGA
Organism: Hymenopus coronatus; assembly: GCA_030762935.1. Taxonomy (NCBI): domain Eukaryota; kingdom Metazoa; phylum Arthropoda; class Insecta; order Mantodea; family Hymenopodidae; genus Hymenopus; species Hymenopus coronatus. The sequence goes on from CM060885.1 coordinate 80,202,807, forward strand.
TAAACCGTTAAAACAGACAAGAGCTTACCACACAAAAAATGTAGAGCGCGTTAACACACGCAATTTATGTTATATACATTTTTTTCGTCGAGTTAATCATTTTTTAGATATTCCTTGTGTTTTGTTTCAGTTTTAAAATACTTATACTTTTCTCATGCGGGAATCTGTCAACTCGTGTCTAAACAAACAAAGGAACTTCCACTTAGTAACAGATTTTGACTATCACTTTAAACTATATTACTCCTTTATTTCGCTTCTACTTACAAGGAAGCAAGTAACAAGGCTGTTTCTGCTAATTTTTTCTTGGTTAGAATAAAGTAAATAGAAACATAAGCTTTTTAACAATACTTTGTTCCAGAGATGTAGTGAAAGTCATGTGAATGGAATGCATCAGATTTTAGAGAACGGAATGCTATATTGTTTTTGTCTACCCTATTCTCTTTTTCCCGCGCATCTACAAGACAGTTTGCAATACATTTAGGTTTATATCTATATAGCTGAAACAGTGAACATTTAAGAAAATATTTTGTTGTAAAACATGTAGGGGTTTGCTATATGACTATAAGATGTCAGATTGGTTAAAATAAATCACTGCGCAGATTTATTATTTCACTTGTACGTCTAAAGCAAGCGTTATTATTAAATACACCGGACAAGGCTTTAATAACCACCGATGATTTAAATGAAGAGAAATAGACCTTTTAAATGGATACATAAGGTATTCATGAAATTGTGAATTAATTCTAAGAGATAATCCTAAATAAACTGTACTATTTCCTGGAAAGCCCTTGCATTTCTTTTTTCTACTTTCGCTATGCTCACTATGTACATAGTGTATAGAGAATGTATTGCACTCCACCAAAAAATTCGATACCGAGATTTCACCGGAAATATATGTTTTAGGGTCCCCTGTATAAAAAAAAAAAGTATTTTCAGAAAAAGTTCTCTGTGTGTGTCATTGTGTCAGTGAACACGATAACTCAAAAACGAAAAGTCGGTAAAATACCAAACTTGGTATTTAAGTTTAGTATCTTTCAGGGATGCGACACGAAGATTTTGAGAAAATCCCCCCATCCAAACTACCCTTTACATGGAGCTTTTTCTAAAAAATGGCTCTTAACGATTTTGATTAAAATATGGTATATTAAAGTTATTTACCTGACAAATAAAATGTACATTTTGAATTTTCTGGAAATAGCCTCTAAAGACTACTTTATTCTGGATACATTTTTCATAACTACTAAACCGTAAGAGATGGACAAAAACTTACCGCACCAAAAATGTAGAGCACGTTAAAACACACAATTTATGTTATATACATTTTTTTCGTGGAGTTGATCGTTTTTGAGATATTCCTTTTTCTTGGTTTCATATTTGAAAAACTTATATTTTTCTCATACAGGAATTTGTCAACCCCTGCCCATACAAACAAAGGAACATCAGTCACATAGCAACCAGCTTTTGGCTTTCACTTTAACCTATGGTACTCCCTTATTTCGCTTCTACTTACAATAAAGCAAGAAATAAGACTATTTCTGCCAATTTTTCTCGATTAGTATGAAATATATAAAAGATTATAAATTATTACTGTTAATAAGTTTGAGATATAGAGAAAGTCATGTGAATGGAACACAGAAGATTTTTTCTTTTTTTATTCTTTATTTTGGGTCACAGAACTACTAGGTCTTATAATGACCACTTTACAAATCTTATGTACAGTTTTACATCCAGTATACAATGAACATTTTGAACATTATAAGTAAATTATTATGTAAACAGGGATTAAAATATACCTCTATGCTTATTGGTGTATGAAAACAATGGTTCAAGTAAAAATAGAATAAAAATATTAAAATTATATGACAAGAAACATGACAGTTGAATTAGGTTTAACATGTTAGTAGTTATAATGCTGAGAGTTATATACAGTTATGTAGACTGATTTCTTTAAGGTATATTAACTAAACATTTTGTCTGTAAGTGTTATTGTAAAGTTTTTTGAAACTGTATGTTGTTTTCTGATATGACTGCATTTAGGACACCGACATGTAATATGTTTGTCTGTAAGAGGACTGATACATTTTCAAAATATGGTGGTGCTTCTTTTGACAGTAAATAGGAATGTGTTATTTTTGTATGCCCTTTCTTAATTTTAGTATCTTAACTTGATCTTTTCTGTGGAATTTGTTATAGAGAACACTCTGGTTGATTATTGACCTTATTTCATGTAGTTTGCTGGAAGTTTGATTAGATTACATTAGAAAGCATACTGTAGGTTCGTTTAGGCCAAGAAGCCACTGAACATAGAACTTGTCAAGACATATACATGTATACATATGTTTATACACAATGGAAAAACAATGTATAAAGCTCGTGCTTAAAACTTGGGTTACAAAAATAGCAGAATAGACGTATGATCACACCGTTTGTATTTGAGGCCTCTAATATATTTAATGTGCTCTATAAAAGGACATGAACTTCCCCCCTTTTTTTTGTGCAATCACATAAAAACAAAGAGTATAAAAAATTAGTGTTAAAATGTATAAATAAACACAATTTCATTATATGTAACACTGATGTAATGATAGATGATAGCCTTCTAATTATCGACATACTAATTATATAAACTAAAATATGATTATTGTATTATGTACTCCATAAACGTCAACAAATTGCAATACATATTTACAAATATGTTATAGAATTTCCAATGCAAGACTTTACAATTATGCACTAGAGTGTAAAATATCAAAGCATCAGATTTTACAGACTTTGTGTCATTGCTAAATACTAAAAAATTCATTTGACACGTTCGTGCAAGTCAAAGTATACATCAATTTAATTTTAATATAAAACACACTGAGTAATATACACAAAATGCAATACATTATAATACTTATATATACAATTATTATAACGGTATTGTCAGACAGATTTGTCACTTAAATATTCATCTAGAGAGTAAAATGATTTATTGCAAAGGTACTCCTTAAGAGAGGCCTTAAAATCCCTGAAATTCCCAACATTTTCTTTGAGATTACTGGGGAGAGCATTAAATATCCTGATTGTTTCATAATATTCACCTTTCTGAAAGCAACGAAGATTGGCATTGGGACGATGAATCAATCCCTTTTGTCTAGTATTAATGTTATGAGTTTCCATGTTTGTTATAAAACTATGCCGATTAACTGCTAGAATTTTAAAATTGATAATATATAAACACAAGGTAAGGTAGTTTGCCCAATTTTTTAAATAGTTCTTTGTATGACTGTCTGCTATAAGCATTACAGATTATTCCTATAGCTTTCTTCTGTATCCGGAATATGCATTACTATCCACTGAATTACCCCAGAATATTATTCTATATTCGATGATGGAGTTAAAGTAGGCAAAATACACCAATTTAAGTGTATCGATTGAGTGAAATTTAACCAGCGCTCGGAGAGCATAACATGCTGAGCTAAGTTGCCTTTATTTTATTTCAGTTACTGCCCTGTTAGCAACTGAAATATGCCAGTTATTCATACACAGAAACTTCAACGACTGAATAAAAAGAACACGACCATTGTTAAATTATAAGGCTATTCTTCACGTTTTTGCTGCTACATCACGACAATGCTACAGCAGGAACAATGGAGCGTATTACATCTCATGAATATTCTTAATGGTGAGCATAATGCAATGTTCCTGGAATACATTCAGCACGTTTCATGGCTCATACGTCCAGCAACGTGAAAGCATAATTAATGCGCACCAAGCGACGTTTCTAACGTACGATGCACCTCCTAATGCCCACACACGGGGTTGTAGTGCTCACATCTGTGACAGCTGGCATTTGCTGGAACTGTTGCACTGGAAGAAACGGTTACCACTCTCTGAGTCTGAAGCAGTTCTTTGTAACAGGTATTCATTAAAAAAACTATTACTACACCTAATTAATCCTCATGCTATTTATATCCAATGCGATGAACCGATTAAACAACACAAAATGCGAGGGTCGTTTTTTTTCAACCTCCGATAGGCAATAAATAAAAGACAAGTTCATAGAAAACAATTATTTTGTTACTAAAAGTTTTCTACATTATGGTTACTTTTCAACAAAATCACCGAAAAGATTGAGACATTTATCGTACCTGTGCACAAGCTTTGCAGCACCCGCTTCAAAAAATGTTGCCGCCAATGATTTCAAATGAGCATTGACGTTGTTTTGAAGATCTTCGTTGGTTTGAAAGTGCTGCCCCACTAGTCACGTCTTCAGTACAGTGGAAAAGTGAAAGTCGTTGAGTGCCAGGACAGGACTGTACGGCGGATGATCGAAAATGTCCCATTGAAATTGTTCAAGGAGCCGATGGGTTGTGCCAGCAGTGTGTGGACGAGCGTTGTCATGGATCAACACAATTCCTGAAGTCAGCATTTCTCTTCGTTTGTTTTGAATGGCTCTCCGCAAACATCGTAAAGTTTCCCAATAAACCGCTGCATTGATAGTGGTTCCGGGCTGCAACATTGGCGGCAACATTTTTTGAAACGGGTATTGCAAAGCTTGTGCACAGGTACGATAAATGTCTCAATATTTTCGGTGATTATGTTGAAAAGTAATTATAAGTGCACAAAGCTTTTACTAATAAAATTATTGTCTTCTATGCACGTGTCTTTTATTTATAACATATCGGAGGTTGAAAAAAAGACTCTCGTAATTTTCCCCAGAACGTGCGATAATGTAACACGTTAGCTACTATTACTACCAGCATCTAAAGGTATCCCTTGAGTAAAGCAAAAATAGCACATTTTCTCGATACTACTGCAAACCCTATAATGTACGTTGCACGACCAAATGCGCGTAGAGCAATAACAATTCCTTCAGTGCTGTGCCGGTATGCAACATTTTCTGTTTAAAATGCATAGGTAATCCACCTCGAATAGGTTAACACTCCCATTGTATGTTCATAATCAGTAGAACAGTTGCACTACTATGTCCCTTGAATTAGTATTTACTTGTGACATTTTTAATTCATTTCTCACAGAAACCGTGTGTAGGACAGAAGTAGAAAGGTACAGTTAGATTGAAAAATAAAATGCCTTAGCTGGGATTTGAAAAACGGATCTCCCGGTCTCTAGTCGATTGCATCTAGCACTGAGCTACCAAAGCAAGATGCCGGCATACTATTGAATTTCTCAACTAACTTGCATGTTTCCCGGTAAATCAAAAGGTGTTCTCAAATTATTTTCAGATGACAACCCCAACGGCGACTTACAATGTTGTAATTAGGCACTCTAAGTCCCAGGATTCATAGCTTTAGCCAACTGTTATAGACAATTGTGATAAATTTAATTAATTTCACACAGAAACCGTGTGTAGGACAGAAATTGAATGTATAAATAATGTCGCCTACATTCAAAATATTGCGCGTTCGCATCTGGTGTAGGATGAGGAAGCTATTTTCTTGGGGTTTTCCATTATCTAAGAAAACGAATGTCAAGTAACTTAAGCTGTATGGACCTCGAGATCATTAACCAACCAGGTTAAAGGACGTTAAGCTAAAAAAAAAATTAATGCCACTTCTACACTTAGATGGAACTAATACACCATTTTTATCTCTATTAGCATGAAATGGAGATATAAATAAGCTTTTGTAAGTATAATTTGTTTTAGTTTCTCTAGCCCGTATGCACAGTGTACATAGTGGATGCAGAAGATATTGTGTTCCACCCAAAATTTTTGATAACGAAATTCTATTGGAAAAGTATATGTTATGAGGCAGCACGATTACGAAAAAAGCATTTATAGAAAACGATCCTGTGTTTGTGTGTGTGTGTGTGTGTGTGTGCACGCGCGTCTGTGTGTCTATGTCTCTCTGTGGACAGTATAGCTCAAAAACGAAAGACGAGGTATTTTAAGTTCTGTATCTTCCAAAAAAAAAAAAAAAAAAAAAAAAAAAAATTAAAAAACAAATGGCCCAACCCACAAACGCGCTTTTCATGGAACATTTTTCGGAAATTCTGATTTTTACTTTCTTACACGTAATATGTACATAGTGTACAGAGAAGGTTTTGTATTTCACCCAAAAATTCAATGTCGAGATTTCACCGGAAATACATGTTTTAGGACCCCCTGAATCCAAAAAAAAAGTTTTAGAAAAAGGTCCGTGTTTGTCTGTGTGTGTACCTGTGGACAGTATAGCTCAAAAACGAAAACACCGTTGAATACCATAGTTGGTATTTAAGTTTGGTATCTTCCAAGGATGCAACACGAAGATTTTCAAGAAATATTTCGAACATATTGGTTTTCTCAAAAATGGCTCTAACGGTTTTGATTAAAATCATTTATATTTAAGATATTTACATGCCAAATAAAATGTATAAATCTTGAATTTTCTGGGAACAGCTTCTGAAGGCTTCTTTATTGTAGCTGAATTTTAGAGAAGTTTGCATAACTGCTAAACCGTAAGAGATGGACTGAAACTTATCATACAAAAAATGTAGACCACGATAAAACACACAATTTATGCCATAAATATATTTTCCGTGGAGTTGACCGTTTTTGAGATATTCCTTATTTTGGTTTCAGCTTTAAAAAAAAAAAAAACGTTTTAGTTCTCATACAGGAATTTGTCAACTCCTGTCCATACAAACAAAGGAACTTCAGTTACATAGCAATCAGCTTTTGACAATCACTTTAACCTACGGTAATCCCTTATTTCGCTTCCACTTACAAGGAAGCAAGTAGTAAGACTATTTCTGCTACTTTTTCTCGATTAGCATGAAGTAAAGAGAAGCATAAGCCGTTTAACAATAATTTGTTGCAGAGATTTACGAAAAAAGTTCCATGTAAAGATTAGTTTGAGGTGAGGAGATTTTCTTGAAAATCTTCGTGTCGCATCTTTGGAAGATACCAAACTTAAATACCAAGGTTGGCATTTAGCGGTATTTTCGTTTTTGAGCTATACTACCCACAAACATACACAAGGACATTTTTATCAAAATGCTTTTTTTTTTTTTTTTTTTTTTTTTTGGATTCAGGGGGACCCAAAACATGTATTTCCGGAGAAATCTCGGTACCGAAGTTTTGTGTGCATTACAATACCAAGGTTGGCATTTAGCGGTATTTTCGTTTTTGAGCTATGCTACCCACAAACATACACAAGGAAATTTTTATCAAAATTTTTTTTTGATTCAGGGGGACCCAAAACATGTATTTCCGGAGAAATCTCGGTACCGAATTTTTGGGTGCATTACAATACCTTCTCTATACACTATGTACATAGTACGCATAGAGAAAGTAAAAATGTGTAATTGTTTCATTTGTATAGCCACCTTTAGTTTTAATGTTCATATCGGGGACTTTGACTTCTGAAATAACTCATACCACTGTATGTTTAAAACATTGGGTTAATATTTTTACTTTCTCTACACTTACTATGTACATAGTGTAAAGAGAAGGTATTGCACTGCACCCAAACATTCGATACCGAGATTTCACCGGAAATATATGTTTTAGGGTACCCTGTATCCAAAAAAAGCATTCTCACAAAAATGTCCGTGTGTGTGTGTGTGTGTGTGTGTGAGTGTGTCCGTCTGTCCGTGTGTCCCTGTGTCCGTGTGTCTGTGAACATGATAACTCAAATACGAAAAGTCGGTAAAATACCAAACTTGGTATTTGAGTTCAGTATTTTCCAGGGATGCAACACGAAGATTTTGACAAAAATCCCCCACTCCAAACTACCTTTACATAGAACTTTTTTCGAAAATAACGATTTTCTCAAAAATGGCTCTAATGATTTTGATTAAAATATCATGTACTGAAGATACTTACCTGACAAATAGAACGTATATCTTGAATTTTTTGGCAATAGCCTCTGAAGAGTAGTTTATTCTGGACGAATTTTACAGAATTTTGAATAACTGCTAAACCGTAAGAGATGGACAAAAGCTTACTACACAAAAATGTAGAGCACGTTAAAACACACAACTTATGCAATATACATTTTTTTCGTGGAGTTCGTGTTTTTGAGACTTGCCTTGTTTTTGGTTTCTGCTATGAAAAATTTATACTTTTCTCATACAGGTATTCGTCAACTGCTGTCCATACAAACAAAGGAACTTCAGCGACATAGCTTCCAGCTTTTGATTATCACTTTAACCTATGGTACTCCTTTTTTCGATTCTATTTACAAGGAACGAGTAATAAGACTATTTCTGCTATTTTTTCTGATTAGCATGAAGTAAATAAATGTATAAGCTTTTTAAGAATAGTTTATTGCGGAAATGTAGAGAAATTCATGTGAATGGTACAAATCTAATTTTTTTTACTTTCTCTACACGTACTATGTAAATAGAGTATAGAGAAGGTATTGTAATGCACCCAAAAATTCGATACCGAGATTTCACCGGAATCCAAAAAAAAATATTTTTAGATGCAGGTGCATGTGTTTGTGTGTGCGTGTGTGTCCGTGTGTGTGTGTGTGTGTGTGTGTGTGTGTGTGTGTGTGTGTGTGGACAGTATAGCTCAAAAACGAAAAGAACTTTCAATACCAAACTTATTATTTAAGTTTGGTATCTTCCAAGGATGCGACACGAAGATTTTAAGGAAGCCACCCCCACCTCCAACTACCCTTTACATGGAACATTTTTCGAAAATGTTGATTTTTTAAAAGTGACTCTAACGATTTTGATTAAAATATTGTATATTATAGATATTAACCTGACAAATAAAATGTATATCTTGAATTTTCTGGAAATAGCCTCTGAAGACTACTTGATTCTTGAGGAATGTATAACTGCTAAACCGTAAGAGGTAGACAAAAACCTACAACACAAAAATGTAAAGCACATTAAAACATACAATTTATGTTAAACAAATTTTTTTCGTGTAGTTGATCGCTTTTGAGTTATTCTTTGTTTTTGGTTTCAGCATTGAAAAACTTATACTTTTCTCATACGGGAATTTGTCAACTCCTGTCCATACAAACAAAGGAACTTCAGTCACATAGCAACCAGCTTTTGATTATCACTTTAACCTATGGTACTCCCTTATTTCGCTCCTACTTACAAGGACGCAAGTAATAAGACTATTTCTGCTAATTTTTTCTCGATTGGATGAAGTAAGTATATAAGCATAAGCTTCTTAACAAAAATTAGTTGCAGAGATGTAGAGAAAATCATATGAATGTGTAACGGGAATTTGTTTTTATACGTTGTTGGCGTTTTACGCCTCAACTTGGGTGCTTAAGTGCGGCGTACCTAAGTGTCACTTCAAATCAACTCCACTACACTCACGTACCTGGTACTGAAGTTCTTCTTGGAGGGTTGCCACGGCGTTGCTCAGTCTTTTACGATCATTGACTCTCTCTGGCGTGGATTTGGCAAGTGGGAGGAGTTGTAGGAATGATCTTTTAATTATGAAGAAAACACTTGTGAACTTTGGTGTTATTTATTCTATAAGGAGATTCCAAAAATAAGCACCTTGCTGTACACTGTTATTCTGCTGACTGGTACTCTCAATTACACTGTTTCTACGTTAAGTACATGGCACAATCCACTCTCAAGTAATCACGAGCCGACTATTAAATAGGTGAGCGACGTTACTTTAATTCACTAACAATTTCTTCTCATAACAATCTAACTTCGCGGACAGAGTTTTACAGTTGCACGTCATTGCTTAGCGAACAGAGATTTTTTTTTTTTTACTGAACGACCTTGCCTCTCGCGGGCAAATCCTCGACAGACAACGTTGCCTCTCACGGGCAAATTCTTAGCAAAACGACCACGATGTGTCGAACCCTACTTCTTTTATACTAAAAACGGTGTCATGGTGGCTTCTTCCTGATTGGTTAGAAAGTCCGCCAAAATGACACCATCGGGACCCAAAAACCATTGCGAATCTCCCAGAATACGTCATAATAACCACGTGATACTACGAATATAAAGCAGAAGTCCCCTCGTGGGTTTTAAACTGGACTGCCCCCGTATAAGAAATTCGTACGTGACTTACACAAAAGAGGCAACTTCTCACCCCTCTCACCAGTCTGGCGTGAGGATTCTGTCAAGTCAACAACTGACTTCTTGGTTCCTATGTACATAAATTAATAAATGTTAAGTTTCTTTACTTATATACATCTAGGTAATTAATAGAATGATTGTCATTATTACGACGAGGCTAATTAACGGTCTCAAATGGAACACATAAGATTTTTATTACTAAACACACGCACATTTACTCTCACATTCATACTTTCAGACTCTATGGGGATAGGGAATAATTCTGGTTAAAGAAAAAATCCTCGCCCCAGCCGGGAATTGAACCCGAATCCTCCGAGAAGCTCGCTGACATCTCAACCAGAGAGGCAGCCCGTAAGGAAATCTTGTTAATTTACGGGATGTTATATAAATGGAGCACATTAAATTTTGTTCTTCAGCATTGGTATATGAACTCTTCCCTTGTAACAATGCCCGATACAATTAACTACAAGTAATGATTGTTGGGGAATTGTTGAACCGGAGTCCACTGCACAACTGGGATTTAGAGACAATTCTTCCGTTATATAACATGGTGAGGTAAAGCCTCGTCTGAAACTTGGGGATTAATCCATTACTGCATATTACAAAGCAGAGAGCAAACACACAGGTTAGCTACCACCTGGATACGAGTTCATTACCTGCCTCCAGCTTTCTTCGGCTTCCCATAAAACAGTCAGATTCAAAGGCAAGAGTACATTTTATGGCCTGTACACTAAGTAATGCAATGCCAGTACTTGATCAACGTAAATTGAGCTAATTGTGTTAGCTTTAACCCCACTTTGACGTTTATTGCTGTCTACTCGACTCCGTTTAAGGTTCCTAACAGCTGTTAATATTCTAAAAGTTTGCTACCTGATTTTTGGCTTTAATATACGTACATAGTAGAGTAGGTATTGCGTTCGGTAGATATTCGATACGGATCTAAAAAATGTCTCAAACGATTTTAGTTAACATGCTTGTATAAAAAGATATCCACATGAAAAATTAAATGTATATTTAAATTTCCTGGGAAATAACGTCACCATTATTCTGAATAATTTTTGCATAACACAAAAAGATATAGATCATGTTCATATACACAATTCATTCCATACATTTACATTTTTTGTGGTATTTAGCCGTTTCCAAGACATTAGTTTACTCCTAGACACGCAAAGATAATAGAAGTTCAATTGCTTGACATAGTGATAGCTTTTTATATTTCACTTCTGCGTACAAAGAAACACTGATAAGAGAATTACTGATGATGATAAGCATGTTGTAGATTAAAGCATAGTTTGCTTACACAGCAGGTAGAGAAACTCGTGTCAACAGCTTTATTATGTTGCTGCGCACAATTTTGTAAATTTCAAGTCCTAACAGAATATTTGTTTCTGCATTTCTGCCTTTTAGATTATAAAAATCCTGGCTTGTAAGTTCTCTATACGACGAGGATAAACAGACGAATGTACTAAGGAGCAAAAGTTCTGGATCTAAATATTTCAAAGCCATTATTATTAATTATTACTATTACTATTATTAATTTAATTATTATTAGTTTAATTATTATTACTAGTTTAATTATTATTATTCTTCTTCTTATTACTATTTTAAATATTATTTTAATTTAATAATTTTTATTTTCATTATTATTATTATTAATATTATTATTTGAAATATTATTTTAATTTAATAATTATTATTTTCATTATTATTATTATTGTTGTTTTTATTTTCATTATTATTATTTTAATTATTTTAATTTAATAATTATTTTCATCATTATTATTTTAACTATTATTATTATTTTAATTATTTTTATTATTATTATTTTTATTATTATTTTATTATTAATATAATTATTGTTATTATTTTTATTATAAATATAATTATTGTTATTATTACTATTATTATTTTAATTATTACTGTTATTTTAATTATTATTATTTTAATTATTATTCTAATTATTATTATTTTAATTATTATTATTATTATTTTTACTATTATTTTTATTATTATTTTAAATATTTTTATTGTTAATTTAATTATTTTTATTATTATTTTAACTATTTTTATTATTACTATTATTTTATTGTTATTATTTTTCATTATTACTATTATTATTATTGGTACTATTGTTATTTTAATATTTGTTATTAATATTTAAATTATTATTAATATTATTATTATCATTGTTATTTTTATTACTATTTTAATTGTTTTTATTGTTATTCTAATTACTATTATTATTACTATTGTTATTTACATTTTTAGTGTTATTTTTACTATTATTGTTTTTATTAGTTTAATTATTATTATTATTGTATTGTTATTATTATTTTAATTATTATTACCATTGTTATTTTTATTATTATTTTAATTATTATTACGGATTCACGGCTCCATGGGCACGAAATATGCTCAGAATAAAAGTTGCTACAAATTCGCTGGAAAAGCTATATACGAGCAGTTTGGAGTGTGGGGAACAAGAATATCACAAAAATTTTTCCTTTCTTATTTTTATTATTATTTTAATTATTTTTATTATTATTTTAATTATTTATATTATTATTCTAATTATTATTGTTAAATTGTTGTTCTAATTAATATTATTATTATAATTACTATTATCATTGTTATTTTTATTATTATTTTAATTATTTTTATTGATATTCTAATTACTATTATTATTACTATTGTTATTATTATTATTATTATTATTATTATTATTATTATTATTATTATTATTATTATTATTATTATTATTATCATTATCATTATTATCACTATTATTATCAGTGTTATTTTTATTTATTATTTTAATTATTTTATTATTATTATTCTAATTACTATTATTATTATTATTACCATTGTTATTTTAATTTTTATTATTACTTTAATTATTTTATTATTATTATTATTATTATTACTATTGTTATTTTAATTTTGTATTATTACTTTAATTATTTTATTATTATTATTATTATTATTATTATTATTTTAATTATTTTAATTATTACTATAATTATTTCAATAATAGCAATAGTAATTATTATTATTATTATTATTATTATTATTATTATTAGTTTAATTATAATTTTATTACTTCAATTATTTTATTTTAATTATCATTATTTTAATTATTATTTTTTTAATTGTTATTTTGATTATTATAATCATTATTATAATTATTATTATTTTAATTATTATCATTTAAATTATGATTATAATTATTATTATTTTAAATATGATTATCATTACGATTATCATAATCATTATTATTATCATTATTATTATCTTTATTATTACCGTTATCGAAATTTTTACTATCATTATCATCTTTATTATTATCATTATCATCATTGCCATTATTATTATTATTATTATTATTATTATTATTATTATCATCATTATTATTATCAATATCATCATCATCATTATTATCAATATCATCATCATCATTATTATCAATATCATCATCATCATTATTATTATTATTATTATTATTATTATTATTATTATTATTATAGGCTTCTAAACTTACGTCGTAGATACGCTATCGATAAAAAATCTGATGCATTCTATTCACGGGACTTTTTCTACGTCTCGGTAACAAATTATTCGTAAAAGTTTATTTTTCTGTCTACTTCATGCTAATATAGACAAAAATTAGCAGAAATTGTGTTATTAATTGTTTTCTTATAAGTAGAAAGGAAAATAAGGATACACTAGACTAACATGACAGTCAAATCTTTTAAAATTTGGTTGCCCTGTGGTAAAAATCCGCATTACCAGGAGTTAACAAATTCCCGTATGAGAAAAACTGAAGCATATAACAAGGATTAGCCCAAAATGGTCAACTCCACGAAAAACATGTATTTGACAAACTTATGTGTTTTGACGCGATTTAGTTTTATTGTGTAGTAATTTCTTTTTTATCCCTTATGTTTACCAGTTATGCAAAATGCCAAAATAATCCAACCAGAATAAAATAGTTTTCAGAGGCTATGGACATTTTATTTTTCATGTAAAAATATTTATCATACGTAGCTTTAAACAAAATTGTTAGCTGTTTTTTGAGAAAATCACAATTTTCAAATTTTTTTCCATGTAAGTGGTAGTTTAGAGTGGGGGGATCTTCCTCAAAATCTTCGTGTTACATATTTTGGAAGATACTAAACTTAAATACCAAGTTTGGTATTTTAGCCACTTTTCGTTATTGGGTTATCGTATTCATAGACACATAGAGACTTTTTCCAAAAATCTAATGTCACACTCACATGACTTTCTCTAATTGTTCTACAAGCCCACCTCTTACAAAACATTTTTTTCTTTACACACCATGCTAATCGAGATAAGCATTAACAGAAAGTATTTTTCATTCAGTTCCTTTATAGAAGCGAACTAAAGTAATTCAATATTTTAAAGCGGTAGTCAAAAGTTTTAAAAGTTATCGTTATGTCATTGAAATTTACTTCTTCGCTTGGCCAGAAGTAGAACAAATGAAAAACGGATACTCCCTCTCTGAGAAAAGCATAGGTAAGTATTTTCAAATTGAAACTAATAACAAGAAATGTTTTGGAAATGCACAACTTTACAACAAAAGCGCATAAGACATAAATAGTGAGTTTTAACGAGATCTACAGTTTTTGTGTACTCAGTTTTTGTACACTAGTTATGCAAAATTCAGAAAAAATGATTCAGAACGAACAGATTTTCAGAAGATATTCCCGGAAAATTTAAGATATAAATTTTATTTGTGTAAATATATATAATATAAGGTATTTTAATCAAAATCGTTTAGAACTTATGCGAAAAACAAAATTTTCGACATTTTGTCCAATTAAACAGTAGTTTGGGGTGAGAGATTTTCTTGAAAATCGTTGTATTTCATCCTTGGAAGATAATAAAATTAAATAGCAATCATGGTATTTAACGGTCTTTGTAGGGTTAGAAGCATGGTGGACGCTACTGGCAGGCACGGAAAACATGGACGGGCTAGGTAACTTTATACTTAAGGCAAGACAGCTGATATCTGAGAAGGCTGCCAATAGAGAAGGGGGGGGGATAAGGTCAACTAAACAAAAGTGACTACAATGTTCTACATACATATATATTATGTCATACTTAGGTGACTGTTGTGCTATGGGTTTATATATGGTGTATATATTATGTGTATATATTTCTTTTAAGTGTAATTATCTATGATAAGAGGGTACATTTATGAAGGTGTACTCTTTGCTGAAAATTTGAATTGCTATATTTGAATATCCTTGTATTTCTATTTTCGTGTTCACTCTTAATTTTTTATTGTTGTTTTAATATTGCCTTTGACTCTGTGTTACCTTTGTATTTTTATTTTCGTGTTTACTCTTTTATTTCTTTGTTGTTGTTGTTTAAATATTGTTTGTAATGTGTATTACAAAAGCACGTACGGTCTGTGGACTGTTGAAATTCTATGTATGATATTGCTATGTTAATAAATACACTTGTTCATTCTTTAGTTTTTGAGCGGGCGCGGGACCGAAGCCTCCCGTAAGCTTAGCAGGTAACAACCCCAAGCCTCCCGCTGAAACCGGTGTAATTAGCCAGCAGGTGGGGTATGCGAAAGTTTCCACAACAAAATACAATCTGTACACATTGCTTGAAGTACTGAAGCAAATTCAGCTGGATACTAAAATTGCAATTAATTCATGAAAAAATAAAAAGAGTCTGATGTGTTACACTCACATGATTTTCTCTAGCCGTTCTACAAACTTTTTATATAAGATTATTCTTCTTTCTGCACCTTGCTAATCCAGATAATCATTAGCAGAATGTTCTTAATACTTAGTTCCTTATAAGTAGGAAGAAAATAAGTGAATGCACTAGGCTAAACCCATAGTCAAATGTTTTAAAAGCTGTCGTTATGCGATTGTCATTACAAATCGCTTCTTTTCTTGGCCAGGAGTAGAACAAAAGAAAAACGGACACTCCCTTCTGAGAAAAGTATAACTACTTCACAACTGAAACTAATAACAATGAATACCTCGAAAACGGTAAGCTCCACAAGAAAAATGTATATGACATAACTTGTGTATTTTAACAAGGCCTACATTTTTTGTGCAGTAAGTTTTTGTCTATCTCTTACGGTGTGCTAGTTATGCCAGATTAAGCAACATTCATCCAGAATAAACAGGTCTTCAGAAGCTATTCCCAGAAAATTCAAGATATACATTTTATTTCTCAGGTAAATGTCGTTAATATATAATATTTTAATCACAATCGTTTGAGCCATTTTTAAGATAATCAACATTTTCGAAAAAATTCCAAGTAAAGGGTAGTTAGGCGTGGGGGATTTTTTTTCAAAATCTTCGTGTCACATCCCTGGAAAATACAAACTTAAATACCAACATTGGTATTTTACCTACTTTTCGTTTTTGAGTTATCGTGTTCACAGACACACGTACACACACGGACCTTTTTCTGGAAATGCTGTTTTTGGTTTCAGGGGGTCCTAAAACATGTATTTCCGGTGAAATCTCGGTAACGAATTTTTTGGTAGAATACAATACTTCTCTATCCCATTGTACATTGTACTTGTAGCTCATGTTGCAGCAAATAGAAAATTTCAAAGCTGGAAAAATTTCAAGAATGGAATACGTGAAGTCGATTTCTTATAGAACCAAAACTGGAAATATATATAAATAAAATCTAAAAGAAAAAATACCGCTTATTTTAAAAACGAAAAAATATATTACTGTATGATATAGGTTTAGAATGTCAAAATAACTAAGCATCTAAGTGCGGATCCATTGTGAGTAAATTACAGAAAATAAAGAAATAATGACGAAGCTGATAAATGTGGAGTCTTTTGGGGTGCGAGCCAGTTCGCCTCCTCGCGGTGCACCCTGGGTAACACTAAACGAATTGGAACAACAACCACTATTTAAAAATTAAGGCATTAGAGGTTCATTTTCTGTTGGTACTAGAGCATTTTTTCTTTGTTACTAATCATAAACTCAAAAAATGTAACATCTTCCACTAGAAGTATGTAATGCTTCATCAAATATTATAAACACCAAACTGCAACTGTTACGTGTTTCGACCAGGAGGCTACCTGCTTTGCGGAGGCTTGGGGGCTATGTAATTAGGGACCTTTAAGGGTCCGGGAGGCTTCGGTACCGCACTATTTTGAGCTATGCTGTCCACAGACACAAAACAGACAACACATACGTGGACATTTTTCTAAAAATGCTATTTTTTGGACTCGAAATACATCAAAATTTATATTTCCGGTGAAATCTTGGTATCAAAAATTTGGGTGAAATACACTACCTTCTCTATACAATATGTACACAGTAAATACAGAGAAAGTAATTTTTTTTTTAATTCAGAGGAGCCTAAAACGTGTATTTCTGGTAAAATGTCGGTATGGAATTTTTGATAGTAGTGCAATACCCTCTTTAAATATCTACCACGTACTATGTGGAGTAAAAATTATTTTTTTTACTTTCTCTACAAGTACTATGTACATACCTTATAGAGAAGGTATTGTAATCCACCCAAAAATTCCATACCAAGATTTCACCGGAAATACAGGATTTCAGATTCCCTGAATCAAAAAAAAAAGAGCATTTTTAAAAAAATGTCCATGTGTGTGTCTGTCAGTCTGTTTGTGTGTGTCTGACTGTATGTGTGTGTGTGTGTGTGTGTGTGTGTGTGTGTGTCTGTGGGCAGCATAGCTCAAAAAAGAAAAGACCGTGAAATACCAAACTTGGTATTTAAGTTTATCTTCCAGGGATACGACACGAAGGTTTTCAAGAAAATCTCCCCTCCCCCAACTACCCATGGAACATTTTTCAAAAATTTATGATTTTCTCAAAATGGCTCTAACGATTTTGTTTAAAATATCGTATATTAAGATATTTATCTGACAAATAAAATGTATATCTTGAATTTTTCTGTATACAAGAGACGTAGAGCTCGATAAAACACACAATTTATGTTATATACATTTTTCTCGTGGAGTTGACCGTTTTAAAACACACTATGCACATAGTACGTATAGAGAAAGTAAAAACGCCTTTTTTGGATTCAGAGAAGCCTAAAAAATGTATTTGAGATAAAATTTCAGTATAACATTTTTGGTTGTAGAGCACCACATACAATGGAAAGTAAACTTTTTGGGAGGGATCCAGGGGTTCCTAAAACGTCTATTTCCTGTGAAATCATGATGTAGAATTTTTGAATGAAATACAATATCTTCTCTACCTACGTACCGTGTACTATGTAGATCAAGTACTTTTTTTGGTGACACAGGGGACCCTAATACGTATATATTCGGTATCAAATTTTTTGGTGGAGTGTAAACGCTTCTCTACCAACGTACAGAAGGCACAAAAAGAAACCAGCACTGTCTTGTTCCGTACACCGCATTCCTTACCGTCTGTAGGATACTTTATCACGTCATGTTTTTATTTCATTGGCTGATACTGCCAAATTGCAGGTGAGTGTTCTATATGGAACCAATAGAGCATACCTATGCTGGGTTTCGCTAATAGGAATAGCCACCTTACTCAACTGGAAGCGAGATCAGGTAACGTGTACTACAACCCGTCCTCATTAGACCACTCGCCTCTCACCTAGACGGCCCGGGTTCGATCCCAAGCGACCGCATGTGAGATTTGTGGTGCACAAAGCGGCGCTGGGGCGGGTTTTCTCCAGGTTCTCCGGTTTCCCCCGCCATCGCATGCCACCGGTACTCCGTCTCCATTCATGTATCATCAGTGTCACCGTCTGCGGTGCCGTAAGTAGTTAAAGTGGGCGTTAAACACAACCCCCCCCAAAAACCTCCTCCTTCCCTAATTAGAGTGACGGAGCGGCCAGCAGATATCAGAAGACACGCCCAATAAATGCCCCTACAAACAATCAGAAAGTTGATGTGTAATACTGTTTGTGCTCTGTGTACAATGCCACAGTGCAATAATACATTTCAACAAACCAATTATTGTATCAATGCGCATAAACCCGTTATCAGTTGGTTAGCTTTAAACGCTACATTTGAGGGCAGCACTGTGCTCTTAGTTATGCTTACACTGCACGTTAAACCTTACCACACACCACATTGGCATTTATCGAAAAATACTTGCAGCCAATGAAATGGAAGAAGCTCATTTGTTCAGCGAAGTGAAGAAAGGTCAGTTCAAAGGATTTCTCGGGTCATTGAACAAAACCAGGTTTCCTGAGTGTGACAGCTCGTATTTCAGCAATCGAAATGGCATAAATCACCACCTGCTTGTAGAGCAACCCATATATGTTTCACAAGCTGTTTTCATACAGCTTCAACAAGAGGTAATATTTTCGTTTCGTAGAGCAAAAATTCTGACGTCTCATTCGAGTGACTTTTGTTTTGCAACAAAATTTTCTTGCAAAAGCTTATTACTTTATCTACACGTACTATATCCTAGGGTCGGCTGATACGCCCAGGGCCTCTCAAAGAAAACAGCATTTAATTATATATTTTTTGCTTTATTTCTCAATATAATCTCCAGAAAGGCTAACACAGTTGTCATATCGTTGTTCTAATTTAATTACACCATCTCTCCGATTTTACAAGGTCCCCAAAATAGCTGTTTACTGAATCAATGAACTCCTTGTTGCTGTGAAATGTTCGCCCTCCAAGAATTTTTTTGAGGTTTGAGAACAGGTGATAGTCACTGGGTGCCAGATCTGACGAATAGGGTGAATGTTCAAGCAATTCAGCACATTTTTACCTTGTAAGTATTGTAATACACCCAAAAATTCGATACCAAGATTTCACCGGAAATACATATTTTGGGTCCCCCTGAATCCAAAAAAAGCATTTCTAGAAAAAGGTCCGTGTGTGCGTGTGTGTGTGTGTCTCTGTGGCTGTGGTCTGTGGACAGCATAGCTCAAAAACGAAAAGACCGTTAAATACCAAACTTGGTATTTAAGTTTGGTATCTTCCAAGGATGCGACACGAAGATTTTCAAGAAAATCTCCCCACCCCCAACTATCCTTTACATGGAACTTTTTTTGAAAATTTGGATTGTCTTAAAAATGGCTCTAATGATTTTGATTAAAATGTCGTGTATTAAAGATATTTACCTGACAAATAATACATATATCTTTAATTTTCTGGGAATAGCCTCTGAGGACTACTTTATTCTGGAGGAATTTTCCGTAACTGCTAAACCATAAGAAACGGACAAAAACTTACCACACAAAAAATGTAGAGCACATTAAAACACACAATTTATGCTATATACATTTTTTTCGAGGAGTTGATCGTTTTTGAGATATTCCTTGTTTTTGGTTTCAGCTTTGAAAAACTTGTACTTTTCTCATACAGGAATTTCTCAACTCGTATCCATACAAAGAAAGGAACTTAGGTCACCTAGTAACCAGCTTTTGACTTCACTTTAACCTATGGTACTCCCATATTTAGCTTCTACTTATAAGGATGCTAGTAATAATACTATTTCTGCTAATTTTTTTTCGATTAGCATGAAGTAAATAGAAGAATAAGCTTATTAACATTAATTTGTTACACAGAATTAGAAAAAGTCATGTGAATGGGATACATCAGATTTTTTTCGATTAGTATGAAGTGAATAGAAGCAAACGCTTTTTAACAATAATTTGTAGCAGAGACGTAGAGAAAGTCATGTGAATGGAACACGTCAGATTTTTTTCCATTGCAATGACTGAAAGATGGAACAGAGAATTGTCGTGGTGAAACAAGATTTTTTTTTGCCAAATGAGGCCCTTTTCTTTTCACCTCATCACTCAAACGTTGCAGTAAGCTTGCGTAATAGTCACCAGCGATACTTTTACTCTTTTCCAAGTAATCAATAAAAATAGTTCCCTGTGCATCCGAGAAAACACTCGTCATAACCTTGTTAGCTGACAAAATTGACTTGGCCTATTTTGGAGTTGGTTGAACTGGCGCAGTCCACTGTTTTGGCTGTGGTTTACTTTCTGTATACAAGTTTTATCCAAGGTAGTAAGCTGTGTCAAAAATTCACTGGGATTTTTACAGTAGTGCTCCACATTCTTAACAGAAACAGCTTTTCTTTGCAACTTTTGATAAGTTGTCAACAAACGCGGCACCCATCTTGCACAGACCTTGTGAAAGCCCAGAACATTACTTAAAATATAACCTGCACGTTATTTTGATATGTTTACAGCCTCTTCTATCTCAAACAACTTTAATCTGCGGTCTTCCAGTACTAAACGATGCATTTTTTCAATTTTTCAATGATCTACAGGGCGTCCAGAGCGAGGCTCATCACTAGTGCTCGTACGTCCCATTTTAAACTCTGCAACCCACCTTTTAATCATTGAATATGAAGGGGCAGAGTTTTTCAATGTACTGTCCATTACCTTCTTGATTTCTTTAGGTGTTAGGCCTTTCAAATGGAAGTATTTAATCGTGAAAACTCAACAGGTGTCTTCTTTAAAATGATGTCATTCGAAAACTAAACAAGCTATTGACCTGTAACTAAGGATACAAGCTAATGTAGAGTTAAACTATACGATGCTACCGTCTAATTGGCCTAGTGGCGCAATATCCTTGTGAGACCTGTAACTTATCAGCCAAACCTTGTATTTATTTTCAAAAGTATTTTCATTACACTTTCTTTGCTGGTGTGTAGTACAAAAACTTTTTATGAGTGTTTCGTTTGTAATGCTCGCAGTGGTTATTCCTTTCTGCTGTTAATGTTTTCAGGAATATGCTCCCCGTCTGAATCAATAAGTGAAGAGATTTTGAGAGTAAAATAAAGATGGATTTGTTCCAAAGAGAATGGAATCACATTTATCACAGGCAACAAATAGGATGTTTTATACTATCATGAAATCTAAACAAAGTGAACGGAAGGAATAGAAAATGTTCTTAGACAAATTGTTTTGTCATTTGTATTGTGATATTTAAGTATTCATATTACTATTCGTCACAGAAAATTCCACATTATAGTAAATAGATATATTAAAATATCCCTATGATAAGTCTACACGACTTCCCATAGCTCTTTATATTGAAGAACAATTAACATTTTCCAACTTAAAATAGCTCATTTTATTTACTTTACATTTTTACTTTCTCAAGTATGTACATACAACGTACATGGTATATAGAGAAGGAATTGTGTTTTACGCTAAATTTCGATGCCGACATTTCACCAAAAATACATGTTTTAGGGCCCCTGGAGAAGAAAAAGAATTCTTTTTTAAAAGTTGCGTGTGCGTGCGTGTGTATGTTGATAAACTGTTACTACAACGGATCCCTCATTACTTATCTGTAATACTATATGACACTGGTGATACATGGAGAACCGCGGGGATTGTGATGGTAGAAAACCCGCCTCTGCGCCGCTTTGTCCACCACAAATCTCACATGAGGTCACTTGGGATCGAACCCGGGCCGTCTAGGTGAGAGGCGAATGGTCTAACCACTCGGCCACGGGCGGCCAGGTGTGTGTGTGTGTGTTTATGTGCGTGTGCGTGTGAGTGTGTGAGTGTATGAGTGTGTGCGTGTGAGTGTGAGTGTGTGCGTGTGTGTGAGTGTGTGTGCGCGTGTGAGTGTGTTGTGTGCGTGCGTGTGTGTGTGTGTGCGTGCGTGTGTGAGTGTGAGTGTGTGCGTGTGTGTGTGAGTGTGAGTGTGAGTGTGAATGTGTGAGTGAGAGTGTGAGTGTGTGAGTGTGTGTGTGAGTGTGTGTGTGGGTGCGTGTGTGAGTGTGTGTGTGCGTGCGTGTGTGAGTGTGAGTGTGTGCGTGTGTGCGTGTGTGCGTGTGTATGAGTGTGTGAGTGTGTGAGTGTGAGTGTGAGTGTGAATGTGTGAGTGTGAGTGTGAGTGTGAGTGTGTGAGTGTGAGTTTGTGAATGTGTGAGTGTGAGTGTGAGTGTGAATGTGTGAGTGAGAGTGTGAGTGTGAGTGTGTGAGTGTGAGTGTGAGTGTGTGAGTGTGTGTGTGAGTGTGAGTGTGTGTGAGTGTGAGTGTGCGAGTGTGAATGTTTGTGTGAGTGTGAGTGTCTGTGTGTGTGAGTGTGAGTGTGTGTGAGTGTGAGTGTGTGTGTGGGTGCGTGTGCGTGTGAGTGTGTGAGTGTGAGTGTGTGCGTGAGCGTGTTTGTGAGTGTGCGTGTGTGAGTGTGTGTGTGTGAGTGTGTGAATGTGTGTTTGAGTGTGAGTGAGTGTGTGTGAGTGTGAGTGTGTGTGTGAGTGTGTGTGAGTGTGAGGGAGTGAGTGTGTGTGTGAGTGTGTGTGAGTGTGTGTGTGAGTGTGAGTGTGAGTGTGTGTGTGAGTGTGTGTGAGTGTGTGTGAGTGTGAGTGTGTGTGTGAGAGTGTGAGTGTGTGAGAGAGTGTGTGTGAGTGTGAGTGTGAATGTGTGTGAGAGTGTGTGTGACTGTGAGTGTGCATGGGTGTGTGTGTGCGTGTGTGTGAGTGTGAGTGTGTGTGGGAGTGTGTGTGTGAGTGTATGAGTGTGTGTGTGAGTGTGCGTGTCTGAGTGAGTGTGTGAGTGTGTGTGTGAGTGCGTGTGTGAGTGCGTGTGTGAGTGTGTGCGTGAGTGTGTGTGTGAATGTGTGTGTGAGTGTGTGTGAGTGTGTGAGTGTGTGTGTGAGTGTGTGAGTGTGTGTGTGAGTGTGTGTGTGAATGTGTGTGAGTGTGTGAGTGTGTGTGTGAGTGTGTGAGTGTGTGCGTGAGTGTGTGTGTGAATGTGTGTGTGAGTGTGTGTGAGTGTGTGTGAGTGTGTGAGTGTGTGCGTGAGTGTGTGAATGTGTGTGTGTGAGTGTGTGTGAGTGTGTGAGTGTGAGTGTGCGTGTTGAGTGTGTGTGAGTGTGTGAGTGTGAGTGTGCGTGTTGAGTGTGTGTGAGTGTGTTAGTGTGCGTGTGTGAGTGAGTGTGTGAGTGTGTGTGAGTGGGTGTGTGAGTGTGTGTGAGTGGGTGTGTGAGTGTGTGAGTGTGAGAGTGTGAGTGTGTGAGTGTGAGTGTGTGAGTGTGAGTGTGTGTGTGTGTGAGTGTGAGTGTGTTTGTGTGATTGTGTGTGTGAGTGTGAATGAGTGTGTGTGAGTGTGTGTGAGTGTGTGAGTGTGCGCGTGAGTGTGTGTGTGCGTGTGTGTGAGTGTGTGTGTGCGTGTGTGTGTGTGTGAGTGTGCGTGTGTGAATGTGTGAGTGTGTGTGTGAGTGTGCGTGTGTGAATGTGTGAGTGTGTGTGTGAGTGTGTGAGTGTGTGAGCGTGTGTGTGAGTGTGTGAGTGTGTGTGTGAGTGTGTGAGTGTTTGTGTGAGTGTGTGCGTGGATCAAAAAGACCGTCAACTTCAAATGTCCTACATAAGTTTAGTAATTTCCAAGGATGCGAATGAAGATTAAAAAATTCTAGAATCTAAATTATCCTTTACATTGAAAAAAAATTGAAAATGTTGTTTTTCTGCAAAGCTTGCCTGACACGCGGTCATTTTCCTAAAAATGCTTTTTTAGGATTCACAGGGCCCAAACAGTTATATATGTTGAAATGTAGGTTTCGAGTTACTTTCTTGATACATACACAATGTGCTTTCACCTACAAGTTCGTATACTGGGTGCTGCAGTTATTCTTTTTATTGTTTTCTTGAATTTGTGGTTTTCTCTGCTACAGAATGTCGAAGCGCTTCTAGCTATTTATAAAAGATTACAAATCATTATTAAAATAAGCTGAAATCAAGGATATATTTTTATTCAACGTACCTAAAATCACTAAAAGCTATGAAAACAGAAAGTGCGCTATTCTATTTTAGAACAAGGAGCAAGAATTGGAATTCCTATCCCAAATATAACGGAATAATAGAATTTAGAAGATTTGTGCAAAGCGCGTTCTCTTTTTTCTCTTACATCAGAACCCGTTTTATCGGTTGCAGTGAAATATTTTGTGAGTAATTTTGCATTAGAGGCAAGACAAATTGATGTGTTTCATTCACATGACTTTCTCAACATCTCTTCAATAAAGTATTGTTAAAACATTTCTTTTTCTATTTACTAATGCTAATCTAGAAACAAAATTAGCATAACGGGTCTTATTGCTTCCTTTCTTGTAAGTAGAAGCGAAATAAGGGAGTATCATAGGTTAAAGTGATAATCAAAAGCTGGTTGCTATGTGACTGAGGTTCCTTTGTTTGTATGGACAGTAGTCGACAAAATGTATTTTAAAGCAGAAACTAATAACAAGGAACATCTCCAAAGCGGTCAATCCACGGAAAATATGTTTATAACAAATCGTGTGTTTTAACGAGCTCTTCACGTTTTGTATAGTAAGTTTTTGTCGGTCTTTTACGCTTTTCCAGTTATGCAAAATTCCGCAAAGTTCACCAAGAATAAAGATGTCTTCAGAGTCAACTCCCAGAACACTCAAGATATACATTTCGTTTGAAATAAAAATCTCTTATAATAACGTATTTGAATCAAAATCATTAGAGCCACTTTTGGAAAAATCTAAACTTTCGAAATTGTTCCATGCAAAGGGTAGTTGGGGTGGGAGGATTCTCTTGAAAATCTTCGTGTCGCATCCTTGAAATAACAAGTTTTGTATCTGTTAGTGTTTTCGTTTTTGAGCTATGCTTCCCAAAGGCACATACCAACACACAGACATTTTTAATTTTTTTAATTCAGGGGGCTTCAAAACGTGTATTTCCGGTGAAATCTCTGAATGGAATTTTGGGTGCAATACAATACCTTCTCTATACACTATGTATATAGTATGGGTAGAGAAAGTAAAAAGTACTCACTAGGCCATTATGCATTTTGGGGGGGGGGGGGAATACTGTTTTATCAATTCTAGAAGAATCCGCAACAGCCATGTTTAGGCTTTTGCTTTCCCTTTTTTCTTCTGTGGACATTTATGCTCGCTGATAAGTTAATCAGTACAAAATTAGATAATTCACACTTAAATCCCGCGCATTTACTGGTTTATCTTCAAAGGGAGCCGAAAGAATGATAAACCGTTTGTTATGTATGAGAAATTGCTGAATGTGGTAGATATACATCAAGTCGACGAAAATGAAGTGTCGTGTTATTTATGGACGCTCTTTAACTGCTGTGGTTCTCAGCGTCCCATTCTAAATTGGGCGTGAAAGACCGCTTAATTTTGCTCAGAGGCCCCTCAATCAGGCTTGAGGTTCTTTTAAATGCCATAAATCTACCACACGGGACCAACGGCTTTACTTCACTTCCGAAGGAAGGATTTTTACGCCCGAAAAAGTCCATCGTCCTCCGCCGGGTTTGAACCCACGACCTTGAGTATATGAAGTCAGCATGGTAACCATTACACCACGGAGGGCGACGATTATGTATGTATGTATATTTATTTATTCTCTGCTATTGGGTACTGCCCGGTGGCAGAGTTAAATGTACAAAATTCACTTACAATAATAATCTCACGTTTAACTTGAGAACAGTAATATAACTAACATATTATGTAAATCCCTAACTACTTATTAATCAGTACAGCAATACTTATGTCAATTACCAGCATGTTTATAAACAGTTATTATGAAGCCTCAACATTAATACCATAGAACAGTTTTTGAAATCCTTAATTGCTTCACAATATTTACTAGAACTATCTAACATTTATTCTCTTTAAATTCTCCTAAACTTCCTTAAGATTAGAGAGCAGGCCTGAAATGATCCTATTAAAAAATAACATTTTTCTACGTTGATTCCGTACCCTCTACCCTTTATTTTATTTAAATGATAACTTCGTCTGTACTATGGTGTTTTTTTTAACCTCTTTCTAACGTCCACCCATGCAGTATAAGCCGGCTGATAAGTCCCGGGCCTCTCAATGAAAACAGCATTTAAAAAAAAAATGTTTTTTTTTCTTTATTTCTCATCATGAGCTCCAGAAAGGCTAATACATTTGTTATATTGGTGTTCTAATTTAATTAAACCATCTCTGTAGTGCGATTTGTCAAGGCCCTCAAAATAGCTGTTTACCGCATCAATGACTTCCTCGTTTGCTGTGAAATCTTCGTCCTCCATAAAATGTTTTGAGGTTTGGGAACAGGTGCTGGATCTGGCGAATAGAGTGGGTGTTCAAGCAATTCACACATTTTTCCCATTGCAATGACTGAAAGATAGGCTGGAGCACTGTCGTGATAAAAGAAGATTTTCTTTTTTTTCTTTTTGCCAAATGACGCATTTTTATTTTTGGCTTCTCACTCAAAAGTTGCAGTAAGCTTGCGCAGTAGTCATCAGTGATACTTTTACACTTTTCCAAGTAATCAATAAAAATAATTCCCTATGTATCCCAGGAAACACTCGCCATAACCGTGTAAGCTGACAAAATTGGCTTTATTTCATTTAGCGCAATCCACCATTTCGACTGTGATTTACTTTCTGGAGTGTAGTGATATATTCAAGTTTCATCCATGGTAATAAGCCGTCTCAAAATTTACAGGAATTCTTACGGTAGAGCTCCACACTCTTAAGAGAAACAGTTTTTGTTTGCAACTTTTGATCAGGTGTCAACAAACGCGGCACACATCTTACACAGACCTTGTGAAAACCCAAACATTAATTAAAATATTACCTGCACGTTCTTTTGATATGCTTGCAACCTCTGCTGTCTCAAACAACTTTAAACTGCGGTCTTCCAGTACTAAACCATGAATTTGTTCAATGATCTCTGGAGTTGTCACTTCTACAGGGCGTCCAGAGCGAGGCTCATCACTAGTGCTCGCACGTCCCGTTTTAAACTCTTGCAATATACTTTTTAATCATTGAATATGAAAGGGCAGAATCTGTACATTTCCTCCTTGATTAATTTTGACCGTTAAGCCTTTCAAATGGAAGTATTTATTCAATGCTCGTTTTTCCAAATCCACCATTTTCGTGAAAACTCTGAAGTTGTTTTGTTTAAAATGCTGTCATTGGAAAACTAAACGAGCTATTGACCTGTAACTATGGATACAAGCTAGTCTGGAGTTAAGCTATACGATGCTACCGTCTAACTGGCCTAGTGACGCCATATGTGTGTGAGGCCCGGGACTTATTAGCCGACCTCGTAGTGCGACTAACCTACGTTTTAGTGGCTCCCATTTTTACTTTCTCTACCACGTACTATGTACATACTGTAAAGAGAAGGTATTGCACTCCACCAAAAAATTCGATACCGAGATTCCACCGGAAATATATGTTTTAGGGTCCCCTGTATCCAAAAAAGTATTTTCAGAAAAATGTCCGTGTGTGTGTGTGTGTGTGTGTGTGTGTGTGTGTGTGTGTGCTTGTGAACACGATAACTCAAAAACGAAATGTCCGTAAAATACCAAACCTGGTATTTAAGTTTGGTATCTTTCAGGGATACGACACGAAGATTTTGAGAAAAATCACCCTAGACCAAACTACCCTTTACATAGAATTTTTTTGGTAATTTTTGATTTTCTAAAAAATAGCTCTAACGATTTTGATTAAAATGTCGTATATTAAAGATATTTACCTCAAAAATAAAATGTATATTTTGAATGTTCTTGGAATTGCCTCTGAAGACCACTTTATTTTGGGTCAATTTTACGGTATTTAGCATGACTGCTAAACCGTAAGAAATGGACAAAAACTTATCACACAAAAAATTTAGAGCATACGAAAACACACAATTTAGTTATATAAATGTTTTTTCGAGAAGTTGCTCGTTTTTTAGATATTCCTTGTTTTTGTTTTCAGCTTTGAAAAACTTGTACTTTTCTCATACAGGGATTTATCAACTCGTGTCCATACAAACAAAGGTACTTCAGTCCATTGCTACCAGCTTTTGTCTTCACTTTAACCTATGATACTTCCATATTTCGCTTCTACTTACAAGGAAGTAAGTAATAAGACTATTTCTGCTATTTTTTTTCTCGGTTAGCATGAAGTAAATAGAAGAATGAGCTTATTAACAATAATTTGTTACACGGAAATAGAGAAAATCATGTGAATGGAGCACATCAGATTTTTTATATTCGTCTTTCCTAATTCTTGATTAAACGTGCTTTTTAATTTCCCCTGATAGACAATAATGTCAGGGATTATATAAACTAGGAGTAATTGGCCCTAAAGCTCTCAAGAACCTCTTTTGTGTGGAATAGCAGAACAAATAGGCCATAACATTAAAGAGGGCCCGGAAGGAAATGCTTGCAGGGCTATTGAATACACAGGCCACACACATGTGTAAAATGAAACCTCTCTAGAGCCCTGGGCGATCTACGTACCATGGTCAGTGGAGCACACCAAGAGCAAAGTTGCTGAACCAATGCATGGTCCCTGGGGCTGCAGCCCTTGCGCTTAAGATGGGCCAAGTAGTCCCTTAGGTATGTACATAGAACGGAAGTTTGTGGGGAAGTTAATTTAATTTCATTTCCCAAAGAGAGAGGATCGTACAGCAAGACACGTAGGTAGGTGCCTTCAGGTAAATCTTCCCTTCCTTTCCTGGAAAATCCTCTAACTTCCCCAGCTGAAAGAGTAGGGGAGGATGAGAAGTTTTACATAAACCTACCTTTTGTGTAACTTGCTGGGATATGGAAGGCTAAAAGCATTTTATACGATTGTCCAAACAAATTAACTCCCAAACAGTATGGAGTAAAATCGTACGTCCCTAGAGAAAAAAAGTATAAGTCAAAAACATACAGTTATGCATATTTATTTCCCTATGTGCATAGTGTATACCGAAGTTTCATCAGAAATACAAGTTTGGAAATAAAAATCTGATACATGACTTCTACAAACTTCTCGCATAAGAATATTCTTCTTTCTGCACGTTGCTAATGACATAATCATTAGTAAAATGTTCTTATTACTTAGTTCCTTGTAAGTAGGAAGACAAATAAGGGAATCACTATGTTAAACCGATAGTCAAATGTTTTAAAAGCTGTCGTTATTCGATTGTCACTGCAAATCGCTTCTTTGCTTGTCTAGGACTAGATCAAAAGAACAACGGACACTTTCTGTCCCAGAAAAGTATAAGTACTCACAAGTGAAACCAAAAACAAAGAATATCTCGGAAACGGTTACCTCCACAAAAAAATGTAAAGGACATAAATTGTGTGTTTTGATCAGATCTACATTTTATGTTTAGTAAGTTTTTGTCTAACTCTTACCGTTTAGCAGTTGAGCAAAATTTAGCAAAATTCATCCAGAATAAAGGAATCTTCAGAGGCTATTCCCAGAAAATTCAATGTATAGTTTATTTTGTATGTAAATATCTTTAATTTACGGCATTTTAATCAAAATCGTTAAAGCCATTTCTTAGAAAATAAAAAATTTGGAAAAGTTTTCCATGTAAAGCGTAGTTGAAAATTTTTGTCACATCCTTGGAAGGCACCAAACCTAAATACCAAGTTTAGTATTTAACGGTTTTTTCGTTTTTGAGCAATGCTGTCCACAGACACACACGGACCTTTTTCTGAAAATGCTTTTTTTGCATTCAGGGGTTCCTAAAACATGTATTTTCGGTGAAATCTCGGTATCGAATGTTTGGGTGGAACACAATACTTCTTCTGTACACTATGTGCATAGTTACATATAGAGAAAGTAAAAATTAAATGGTCTTTTATTTATGGACACTCCTTGACTACTGTGGTTCTCAGCCTTCCATTCTATATTGGGCATGAAAGACCGCTTAATTTAGATCTGAGGTCTCTTTATTAGTTTTGGAGGTTCTTTTACGTGCCGTAAATCTACGACACGGGACACACGGCTTTACTTCCCTTCCGAAGGAAGTCATGCTAAGGATTTTTACACCCGAAAAAATCCACTTTCCTCCGCCGGGTCACACATTTTTTGAGATACCATGAATCCAAAAGAAAGCATTTTTGGAAAGAAGGAAGTGTGTCTGCGAGTGTGTGAGCATCACTCATAAATCTGATGTGATCATTCACATGACTTTCTCAACATCTTTGCAACAAATTATTCTTAAAAAGCTAATGCTTGAGTTTACTTCATGCTAATCGAGAAAAAATTAGCAGAAATAGTCTTATTATAGGTTAAAGTGATAGTCGAAAGCTGGTTGCTATGTGACTGAAATTCCCTTGTTTGTATGGACAGGAGTTGACAAGTTTCTGAATGAGAAAAGTATGTTTTTTAAAGCTGAATCCCAAAACAAGGGATATCTCAAATACGATCAACTCCACGAAAAAAAGTATTTTACATAAATTGTGTGTTTCAATGTGCTCTAAATTTTTTGTAGGGTAAGTTTTTGTCTATGTCTAACGGTTTAGAAATTATGCAAATTCCGTAAAATTCATCCAGAATAAAGCAGTCTTTAGAGCTTATTTCCCTCATCTAGACGGCCGCGGTTGGATCCCAGATTTGTGGTGGACAAAGCGGTGCTGGGGCGGGTTTTCTCCGGGTACTCCGGTTTCCCCCGCCATTGCATTCCACCGGTGCTCCATCATCATTCATGTATCATCGGTGTCACCGCCTACGGTACCATAAGTAGTTAAAACGGGCGTTAAACACTAAAAAAAGAAAAAAAAAAAAAAAAAAAAGGAATAAGAGGCTATTCCCAGAATACTCAAGATAGACATATTATTTGTCAGGTAAATTTTCTTTAATATACGATATTTTAATCAAAATTGTTAGAGCCATTTTTGAAAATATCAAAATATATCAAGTTTGGTATTTTCGTTTTTGAGCTATCCTTCCCAAACACACACACACACAAACACACTGACATTTTTCTTAAAGTGCTTTTTTAGATTCAGGGGGCCTCAAAACATGTATTGCCGGTGAAATATCAGTATCACATTTTTGGGTGCAATACAATACCTTCTCTATGTACATAGTACGTGTAGAGAAAGTAAAAAATGCCCTCGTATTACATCTGTGATATGAACTTCAAACTTTATGATACATGTCCTTAAGATGACTTTCAGGCATCAAAGATTCCAGTACTAAAGATGTGCATTGACTCCTTCTGTAACACCAATACCACCCAGAATGTATGATCTACATCCACTCAGTGCTACCAATCCACAACGTTCTAATGAACCAATTTGACTCACTGTGTGTTGATAACAAAGCAGCTCCTTTAGAGATGGTTACATACTTGAGGAAAACAAAGGCGTGCTTCCGGGCCCAATTGGGTGTACAAGAAGCGGATTCCTCATTCTAGACACATCATTTGAATAAAGTTGTGCCTTTGAGACAGTAATACTCTCTCTCCCTCCTCGACTCGATTTTACCAACAAAACCTTCCAACCACTACTTAGGATGTTTCTTGCTCGCTGCAACAACCTAACCTAACCTAACCTAACCTAATCTCGAAACCTGCCGTTCACCTGTCACGTAGCTGTATTGCCTCCGTAACCAATAGTCATCTCGCGGTATTTTCTTTGTCAATTTTGGCAGCCACTGCCATAATGAATTATACAGACGAAAATAATGAAAAACTTGTAAAAAACTAAATGAGCGACCCTAATGGCCGAATAATATACTATGCAATCTGGATCGGCAAAGGAATAAAGAACTACATACAACAAGTTGCCCATTTTGTGATTGTTATGAACGCACAAGCCATAATGCCAACATATATTTGACGAAATCCGCGAGTCATCTGTCCTAATAGCGACATTGCAGATTCTAGCTCAATCTTAGATTTGACTCTGGCCATTGGTCGATTGACCAACATGGCTGCCCATGCACAAGCAGACAAAACGAACGGAAGACTGTGCATTTCGCATTGGAAAGCAGGAGCTTGCTCTTTTTTATACATGAAAGTAAAAAGGCACGCCCTTCAAAAGAATCAACTTTGCCCAACATTCGATTTTTAAGAGTATTTCAAAAGATTCGTTTGTTTAATGATTCATTATGTCATACTACACATCTTGTATTAAGTAGTTCCCAATACTGAATATAATCGAGTCTTTAAGTTAACCAAATAACAGACCTTGTTTTGTTTCTGCGCTAATGTCAGGAATCTCATCCAGTTTCATTGTTCTTTCCGATCTGTAAAAGGGAAAAAGCCACACAAAAGAAAAAGAAGCAGAACCGAAGCATTGCAGAGGTTTCATTTCGCATTTTTTGCTACTGAAATTGTGTGTTGCCGCTGGCGTACGATACACACAATGATAAAAAGAAAATGCTGTGCTCTAACAGAATATGTTTCCATGAATTTATACTCTAAACAACTGAAGAGAGATGCACAACCACGAAGTTTGGCTTAAAATTTAAACTGAATATATAAAACATTACACAAGAGAACTTTTAGAGCAAAAGATAAGTTTAGAAGTATGCCTTAACCAAAACAAATAACTTTTTCTTATAACAAGGTAAATTGATAGATACTTTATTTCAGTGCTTAGAGCATGGCCCGGTGGCAGCGTTGTCAATGTAATAAAACACTGTACAATATAATTAAAATAAAAAAATACTATGCGTAATAAAATATCCTGTCACAGACAATAAATCATAGTATTCTACCAAAATAATAATAATAATACAATACGATGTACAGTATATTCAAAATAAACAAATAATATTGGTAATATAATACTCTGTTACAGTGACAATATAATATAGTCTTCTACCAAAATAATAATAATGACAAAAATAACAATAATTATGATGATAATGGTAATAAAAATAATAATGACAATGTTAATAGTAGTAGTAATAATAATAGTAAAAATAATAACTCCATGGCACGACAGCTCACTAAGAGCCTTGGCCGCTGCGTCCCCCATCTCGATCCATTAAAGACGTCATGGATGGGAGACGTGGTCAGCGCCTCGAGCCCCCCGGCCGGTTAATGCGTTCCTCATGACCTAGATCCGCTACTTCTCCATCAAGTAGCTCCTCAATTGGCCCCTCAGGAACCTCACGAGGCTGGCCAAGTCTTCCAGTGGGGGAAAAATCACCACGCCGGTACTGGGGATCGAACCCAGTCTCCCGCTTGGTAAGCAGCAGCGCTACCACTGCGCTAAGGAGATGACCAATAATAATAATAATAATAATTGTGATAATAATAACAACAACAATACAGTATTAACATTTATATAGTATAATATTTATATATATTATTCCGACTCTTCTTTAATCTCTTTTTAAAACTATTTGCACCTTGAAGCAAGGTCTCCAGTACAGGTCCAAATTAGCCGCAGTCGCACTGAGCTAGAAATTAGACGCAGAATTAAGTGCACCCTGAGCATTCTCAATGACAAACGTAAACAATAACCTATCAGAAATTAAAACAGGTGAACTGCGCCTTGCGAGTGAATAGCAAATTAAAATGGCTGGTAGAGACAAGAGTGTGGCACATGCAAACTAGAACTGCTAACAGATTAATCATTTGAATAAAAAGTTTGTTTACACATCTCATGAATGAAACACATTAGATTTTTTCCCGTTTACTTACAAAGAACCAATTAATAAGCAATGATTATTTCGATTGTCACGAAGTAGAAGAATAAGCTTTTTAACAATAGTTTGTACAGAGGTGTAGAGAAAGTAAGGTGAATGGAACATGCCGTATATTTTGGCTAAGACCTCTGCCTTTTAATTTCCAACAACTCATAGTGTGAGGGAATCTCTTGTAAAACTATGGATTTGTGAAGAGGTTGTAAGTGTTTAATACTTTGGTAGATTTCAACAGTTATACACAGTGAATGGCGGTCGCTTAAGAGTTGAAGTCCCCAAGGCGAGGTTCAGTTTTTCTGTATATTTATGTCATTAGAAGTGCTATTTACTGTGTACATGAATTTACGATGCTAAGTTATTGCTAAGTAGTGTTAATAATTCCAAATTAATATAAACTGCACTGTCCGTTATTGCCAGCTTGTGCAGGTCGCTAAGATACAGTAACATAGAATAGAGAAGTTAAACATTTAAACCTTATCGTTTTTCTATTATTAGAACATTTCTTAAAGAAATAAAGTTAAATAAAAAAAGTGTGTTCTACAAGTTATAAAAATTATAAAAACGGAAAATTAAATCTTGAAAATTAAATTATTGAATCTCCTGTTTGCTGTATAGGTGCGCTAACCAACTGCGGCAGCCGAAATAATTAATCGTGCTATTGCGTCAGACTGTATAGCCTATGAGGTCCGTTGTATTGTAATGATTTAAATTAATTTTAGGGTCTTTAGCTGATATTTTCCATCAGCATAAGCACTGCTATTGATATTGTAAGAAGATTGAACTGTCTTATGAAATAATAATAATAATAAATGCTGAATTTAATTTCAAGGAAAAACGGTCACGCGCCAGGAATGACATTTACATAGGCGGCCATTACCTTCACGAACAACTTTCCAGAAAATGCTTCATAACCAACAAATACAGTGTTGTCTCTCAAAACAAATTCTTTTAATTGTATAGCCCTCTTTAACTCGAATGGACATATGGGGGGCTTTGACTTGTGTTACTGTAGGTTTAGAACATTACGTTTATACATTTTTATTACGAAACACACGCACATTTACACTTCCAGACTCTGTGGGGGATAGGGAATAATCCTGACTAAAGAAAGATTCTCCGCCCCAGCCGGGAATTGATCTCCGGGTGACAAGTCAGCTCGCTGACCACTCGACCACGAAGGCAGTCAAAAACAAAAATTATTCCAATAATCAGCAATAAGTACGTTACTCGTTTTAGAAAAATATTGAGCAAATTTAAAACAATGAAATATAGTTACAATGTCTTTATTTTCTGGACGAAATTATAAGAACATTGCCAACTACAGAAAGATACGTCGTAAACTTACAACTCAGCAATAAAGTTACT
Source organism: Hymenopus coronatus (assembly GCA_030762935.1). Taxonomy (NCBI): domain Eukaryota; kingdom Metazoa; phylum Arthropoda; class Insecta; order Mantodea; family Hymenopodidae; genus Hymenopus; species Hymenopus coronatus. The sequence continues at coordinate 80,238,525 of CM060885.1, forward strand.
ATTGAAATGGTTCTATCTCTTTGTGCAGAACACGAAAGACATTTCTATGTCCTTAGGAAGCGAAATTACAGCGTTAACCCTCATTCCCTGCATCTCGCCGACACTGATACAAATGACTTGTAGATTCTGAAGTGACTTTTGAAAGAGCCTGTATTTCTGTGTTTAGATGCAGATGTAGGTTTCTGGAAATGTGCAGCTGTGAGATGAAGGTTTATTGGAAGATGTAGGCACGTTTTGGTTCGGCGCCAGTGGGGACAGGCTGAGCTGGCAATTTTAAGCTTCCTTAATAGCGTTCCAGGCACATTTCTCTTGAAACGTGATCAACCTCTGTGGTGGAAGGTCGTAAGCGTTTCCTGCCGTTCTGTAAGTGCTTCCTTACCACTTCCACTGCCTCTCAGCTTCGATAACTAACTGCTTACGTGTTACAGAAATCAGGTATGCTAAATTCCTCATTGAACATATTCTCTATGCATATTGCTAAAATATGTAAATTTGCCCCTTGGAAATTACTGCTCCAAAGAAAAAAGACAACGTGCTCCATTCAGATGAATTTCTCAATTCGTTCTGCAAACAAAACGCTCTTACAAAGGATTATTTTCCTGTGAATTCTATGCCATTAAACATGCCCTGATACATATACATAATTCAGATAAAAACCATTTTATCATCCTTTCTGATTCCACGAGTTCTCTAAAGGCCATGGACTACAGATAAAGTGTTTCAAGACATACAAATTCTACACCATAAAATGAAAATCCAGCGTAAGAGGTATAGTTGGTAATGAGGAAGCTGACAAGGAAGCCAAAACAATAGCAAAGGATCTAGTCTCACATCCCTACACCTCATCGAGACCTTATATCAGTCACAGTCACCAAATTCAAAGCAGTATGGATAAATCACTGGAGTGACACATCCTCCAGCAAACTACAGGAAATAAGGTCAAAAAACAATCAGAGTGTTCTCTATAACAAATTCCAGAGAAAAGATCAAGTTAAGATACTAAGATTAAGAAAGGCCATACAAAACTAACACATTCCTATTTACTGTCAAAAGAAGCACCACCACATTGTGATTTGTGTATAAGTCCTCTTACAGTTAAGCATATTATATTTCAGTGTCCAGTCATGTCAGAAAACAGCACTCAGCTTCAAAAAAACTTAGCATTAACACTTGCAGACACAAAAAGTTTAGTCAATGTATTAATATACCTTAAAAAAATCAATCTATATAACTGTATATAACTCTCAGAATTATAATTTCTAACATGTTATACCTAATTTAAGTGTCACTGTTTTTTGTAATATAATTTTAATATTGTTATATTTTTATACTAAATTATTGTTTTCATATGTCATAAACATTAGAGGTATATTTTAATCCCTGAGTATATAATGATTTACTTATGTTCAAAATGTTCATTGTTTTAGGGATGTAGAATTGTAAGCAAGATTTTTAATGTGGTCGCTATAAGACCTTGTAGTTCTGTGAATAATTAAAAAAAAACAGGATTATGTTATCTTTTAAATGCTAATCAGTACAAACATTACAAGAAACCGTTTTATTAATTAGTTTCTTATGTGTAGAAGGGAAATAAGGGAATACACTTGGCAAAAGTAATAGTCAGATTTCTTCAAAGCTGTCGCTATGCATTGTCAATGAAATTTGGTTATCTGCTGTGTTCCATTCACATGACTTCCTCTACATCTCTGAAACAAATTATTGTTAAAAAGCTAATGTTTCTACTTAATTCATGCTAATAGAGAAACAAATTAGCAGAAATAGTATTATTACTTGCTTCCTTGCAAGTAGATGCGAAATAAGGGAGTACTATAGCTTAAAGTGATAGTCAAAAGCTGGTTGCTATGTGACTGAAGTTCCTTTGTTTGTATGGACACGAGTTGACAAATTCCTATATGAGAAAAAAGTATAAGTTTTTCAAAGCTGAAAACAAAAACAAGGAATATCTAAAAAATGATCATCTCCACGAAAAAAATAAATAAAACATAAAGTGTTCGTTTTAATGTGCTCTATATTTTTTGTGTTGTAAGTTTTTCTCAATCCCTTACAGTTTAGCAGTTATACATCATTCCGTAAAATTCATCCAGAATAAAGTAGTCTTCAGAGGCTATTCCCTGTAATTTCAAGATATACATATTATTTGTCAGGTAAATATCTTTAATCAACCTCCTTAGAGGAATTTTTAAGAAAATCAAAATTTTCGAAAAAAGGTCCATGTAAAGGGTAGCTGTGGGCTGGGGGATGTTCTTGAAAATCTTCGTGTTGCATCCTTGCTAGATAACAAACTTAAATACCAAGTTTTGTATTTAAAGGTCGTTTCGTTTTTGAGCTATACTGTCCACAGACCTTTTTGCAGAAATACTTTTTTATTTTGGAATCAGTAGGACCCAAAACATTTATTTCGGATGAAATCTCGGTATTAATTTTTTGGGTGCATTACAATACCTTCTCTATTCATTATGTGTATAGTACATGTAGAGAAAGTAAAAAAATTAAAAGATATATAACGATTGAGATGTGCCAGTTTGAGAGAAGTATAATTATTTTGAAATTGCAAGCAATAACGGGAATATCTGGAAACGGCTAACTCTACAAAAACTGCACATGATGTATGTTTAAAAGAGATCTGCATTATTTTGCTTGTGTTTTTGTCAACCTCTTGTTTACCAGGGTAGCGATTCTTCCTAAACCAATTCCAGATACAAGGGCACAGTGCTCGTCTTTCCGCCCAACAACTTTGACAGCTGGAAGATGATTGGTTCCCTATCGATGGAATGCGACTAGCGGTGAAAGACTGCATTAACCAGGAATTCCTCCCCGGGCAGCTCAGGAAGACACAGTTCACCGTAGGCGACCGTAAGGGTGACTTCTTGAGAGAGTCCAAATATCAAGGTGGGGGAGCTATTTTCCTTGGCAGGTAGTGATAGATATCAAACTTGAGCTGAGCACAGTAACCGAACCTTTTAGTATGCATTCTCCTTTTGAAAATTGTGAAATTTATCAAACCAAATAAAAGTGGTCAATGTGCAAGTACACCCGAGGCAAGAAAAATCAAAATGGAGAATAAAACGATGTAATACATACGCCAAAATTATATTCATTGCTTTGATATATGCTAAAATATTGTATAATTATAGATCTCTTCATTATTAAACATTAATATTTGTACACATTTATATGATTATACAATTGTTAACCATTTTATAATCATATAAATTTATTATTCTATTAATAAAGCCAAGGTGCTTAAACTTTCTCCATTTCTGGTCATTTTAGAGGAAGCTTTATAGATACGTTTTTACAAACGTACAAACCATTAATAAATTAAAAAACATATTTTTAAAGAGACACGATACACGAAGCGTTGACGTGCAATTCGCTTGTGGCATTGTTTTATTACCACAAGTGAAATATAAACGTGTCCCCAAAAGTCATTCAGAAGAAAGATCACCGCAGGGGTTATCCCCAATAAATTCAAGATAACGATATCCTCAATATACGGAATTTTAATAAAATTTGTAAGCCATTTTTTTTAGAAAATTAAAAGTTTCGAAAATGTTTTCAAGTTAACGTATTTTTGTGCTAAGATTTTCCTAAAAAAAAAAATTGTTATTTCATTTATATAGCCCCCTTTAACATGTAAGGTCATATCGGGGGCTTTGCACTTGAAACAACTCGTTGTCTGTAGGTTTTTTACGTTGCTTTAAATCATTTTTCTTTTATTCAAACACGCACACATTCACACACAAACTTCCAGGCTCTGTGGGAGATAGGGTATAATTCTGGCTAGAGAAAAATTCCCTGCCCCAGCCGGGAATCGCACCGGGACCCCCGGGTGAGAAGTCAGTTCGCTGACCACTCGACCGCGGAGGCAGTCCTAAATTGTTTTGTTTTTTTTTTTTTCACGCAACTTTGGATGGTTAAATATCAAGTTTGGATATTTGGACTTTTAGATTTTAAGAGTCATAGACACGAACACGAACACACATACACAGACACAATCACACACGCACAATCACACACACACACAATCACACACACAATCACACACGCGCATGAGCAAACTTGTTTAAGATAATTGTCTCAGCGGACCTCAAAATATATATTTCCGGGAAGTACAATAACTTCTGTATCTATTTCATTCTACACAAAAATATATATTTTAAAAACACTCTTGATACAGGCCATTGTGGCACTAAAATATTCCCGAAATATACGTAATGATTGGTTCGAATTTTTCAATATTTTTAATTATTGAACTTTGGATCTTTTCTTTCTTTACTTTCTCTAAAGGGTACAATGTACGTATGTAGTAGGGAGAGACACTATTGCATTTCATACAAAAAGTCGATACCTAATTTTATCAGAACCCTGTTTTGAGGACCCCTAAATAAAATAACTTTTAGATAAAAGAGCGTGAGTGAGTGAGTGTGTGAGTGAGTGAGTGTGTGTGTGTGTGTGTGTGTGTGTACTGTTTGTTGCAGCATAGCTAAAAAAAGTAAGGTACGTTAAATACCAAGAATGCGAAACGCAGATTTAAAAAAAAAAAAATCCCCCATTACAAGCTATTCTTTACATGGACATTTTTGATTTTCTGAAAAATGACTAACAGCTTTGATTAAAATAAAATATGCTTAAGGTCCTTTTATGACAAATCAAATGCACATCTTGTAACTTTTGGAAATACTAGGAGCATTGAAAATATGTATTTAGTAACCGTCTTCTCTTACCAGATGACAGTTAAATTTTCAGCTATATCATCACATGAGTTTGTTGCCATAGGTGATTGAATCAACAATCTTGTGTTTATTTAGAAAGATGGGGAAAAGATACGAATTTCGTGTGGTAATTAAACACTTCTATTTAAAAAAAAAACAACTTAGCAATGAAAGAGATAAAAGCCGTTGATGAAATTCATGGCACAACTGTTCCTGCGTGTGCTACAATTTATATTTGGATAAATGAATTTAACGTGACCGTATATCCGGAAATGATGAACATCATTTCGGTCGTCCAGTGGAAGTGACTTCCTCCGAGATGATCAACTAATCCAGAATATGGTTTTGAGTGATCAACGAATCAAAGTTTGCGAAATAGTAGAGGATACAGATATATCCCAAAGAACAGTGTACCCAATTGTGTATCAAATATTAGGTCTGACAAAGATCTGAGCAAGATGTATGCCGCGTTTGCTCTCAAAGGAGAATAAACGCAAATGTGTGAAGCTGGTTTGGCAGTTTTCCGTCGCAATCCTGGCAACCTTCTGCGTCAATACATGTTTTTGTATGAAACATGGATTTATAACTACACTCCAGAGACAAAAGTAATCGAAACTGTGGGATTTAAAGGCAAACCTGAAGAAGCAAAAGTGGTGAAATCTGCAGTTTCTTGGAATGCACGCGGAATCATCTACATTGATTTCTTACAGAAAAGAAGAACAAAAAATGGAGAGTAATGCACCGGTTGAACGGACAAATCAAGAAAATATGTCCTCATCTGCTAAAGAAAGGGATTCTCTTCCGTACAGAGAATGCAAGTTTGCGCACCTGCGCAGTTTTGATGGTGAAAATTGTAGAATTAAGCTGCAAATTACAACAGATTTGGCTCCTACTGACCTTTTATTACTTTCTCTATACGCGCCATGCACATAGTGTATAGAGAAGGTATTGCACTCCACCCAAAGGCTCGATACCGAGATTTCACCGAAAATATATGTTTTAGGGTCCCCAATATGCAAAAAAAGCATTTTCACTTAAAGGTCTGTGTGTGTCAGTGTGTGTCCGTGTGTCCGTGTGCCTCTGAACACGATAACTCAAAAACGAAAAGCCGGTAAAATACCAAACTTGGTATTTAAGTTTAGTATCTTCCAGGGATGCGACACGAAAATTTTGAGAAAAATCCCTCCACACCAAACTACCCTTTACATGGAAATTTTTTCGAAAATTTTGAGACATTCCTCATTTTTGGTTTCTGCTAAGAAAAACTTATACATTTCTCATACAGGAACTTGTCAACTCCCGTCCATATAAACAAAGGAACTTCAACGACATAGCAACCAGCTTTTGACTATCATTTTGACCTATGGTAGTCCCTTATTTCGCTTCTACTTACTAGGAGGTAAGTAATAAGACTATTTCTGCTCATTTCTACTGATTGGCATAAAGTAAAGTATAAGCTTTTTAAGAATAATTTGCTGCAGGGATATAGAGAAATTGATGTGATTGGAACACATCAGATTTTTTTTATTATTTCCAAACTTGTAAAATTGACTTGGTGGAAAACGATACACGTTTAACGAAGAGGTTATCTGCTTTACATGACTATGTTGATATACTTCCGATATTTTTCTTTTTGGAAGGCTTAAAACAGTTGGCGAAACTCTTGAAAAAGTGTATCGAGCTAAAAGGAGATTATGTTGAAACAAAAAACTAGCAAAAATAATATGTTCTTCTATCCATAACCAAGGATCTAGTGAAGGCCCCTCATAGTTTTTAAGACCTCCTCATTTAGAATGACCTTTGCATAACTGCTAAACCGTAGGAGGTAGAAAAATCTTACTATACAAAATGCAGATCTCGTTAAAATACGCAATTTACGACATATAAGTATTTTTGATGAGTTAACCATTTTTTTTTTTTTTTTTTAGAGCTTAACGTCCTTTAACCTGATTAGTCACATCGGACGATGAATGAAATTGGTGAAATGATACTCAAATGATCTCGGGGTCCATGGAGCTTAAAGTTACTCGACATTCGTCTTCTAAGGATAAGAGAAAACCCCGAAAAAAACCTTATTCGTGTAAATCACCCTAAGAGAGATTCGAACTGAATGTGAAGCAGACATGCTACCACCACACCGCCCAGGTGGGCGTTAACCATTTTAGAGACATTTCTTCTTATTGGTTTAAATATTAAAATACTCGATTTTGTTTTTCTCAAACGGGAATTCGTCATTCTGTTGTTTTATTCCTGATCGTGTAAAGAACACATAATTTAAATCGCATAGCAAACACAGTTCAAAAGATTTGACTATCTTTATTGCCTAGTGCATTCGCTTAATTCTCCTCTGCTTATAAGGAACTAAGTAATAAGACAACTTTTAATATATATTTTTTTTTTTTTTGTAGTTTAACGTTCTTTAACCTGGTTGGTCATATCGGACGATGAATGAAATTGGTGAAATATTGCCCAAATGATCTTGGGGTTCATGGAGCTTAAAGTTACTCGACATTCGTCTCCTCAAATAAGGGAAAATCCTGAAAAAAAACTTATCTGGGTGAAACACCCTAAGCGAGATTCGAACTCACGAACTTTTGAATGTAAGGCATACACGCCACCATCACATTACCCAGGCAGGTTTGCTAATTTTATCTCAATTAGCTTGAAGAATTTGAGGAATAATCTTCATAAAAAAAAAAAAAATATATATATATATATATATATATATATATTTTTTTTTTTTTTGCAGAACATGTAGAGAAAATCATCTGAATGGAACATCTTGTAACGTGTTTCTCAATAAATTAAAAATACTTTCACTTTCAGGAACTTTCACACTTTTCTTCTAGTGATATTGCTGAACCAGGGCATTTTATTTTTTGTCTGAAAATAGACGTGTTACTAGAGAATATATTGGGAAGAAAACTCCGGATAAATATCGACAGTTTCGTTTCTTTATGCAATTATTACTTTCTCTATACGTACTATGTACATAGTGTATAAAGGAGGTATTGTAATGCACCCAAAAATTTGATATCGAGATTTCAACGGAAATGCATGTTTTGAGACTCCCTGAATCCAAAAACAGCATTTTTAGAAAAATGTCTGTGTGTGTGTCTGTGAGCAGCATAGCTCAAAAACGAAAATACCGTTGAATACCAAATTTGGTATTTAAGTTGGTATTTTCCGAGGATGCAACACGAAGATTTCCAAGAAAATCCCCCCACCCCGAATTAACCGTTACATGGAACTATTTTCAAAAAGTTTTATTTTCTTAAAAGTGACTAACGATTTTGATTAAAATATCGTATATTAAAGATATTTTATTGTCAAATAAAATGTATATCTTGAATGTTTTGGGAATAGCCTCTGAAGATTACTTTATGCTGGAAGAATTTTACGGAATTTTGCATGACTGCTAAACCGTAAGAGATGATAAAAACCTACCACACAATTTAAGTTATATTCATTTTTTTCGTGGAGTTGATCGTTTTTGAGATATTCATTGTTTTTGGTTTCAACTTCCATAAACATGCTTTTCTCATACAGGAATTTGTCAACTCCCGTCCATACAAACAAAGGAATTTCAGTCACATAGCAACCAGCTTTTGACTATCACTTTAACCTATGGTACTCCCATATTTCGCTTCTACATACAAGGAAGCAAGTAATAAGGCTATTTCTGCTAATTTTTTCTCGATTAGCATGAAGTAAATAGAAGCATAAGCTTTTTAACTATAATTTGTTACAGAGATGTAGAGAAGGTCATGTGAATGGAACAGCTACAATAAACATGGTCTGAATGACATATTCTGGTCGCGCTTTTGTTTTCTTTCGTCTCTTCTGCTGTGGAATTCTCATATTTCGCTTTAGTGAACTTCATGCAATATAAATTCCGACAATGACGCTCGTTTTTGTAAGTAGCCAAGGGCCTTCTGGAATATTTTGATAGCAGTATTCACCGGACGCTGTGCTTCACAAAAAAAAAAAAAAATGATGTCTTCCATTCACATGACTTATTATAAATTTCTGCAACAGATTATTCTATTTACTTCATCTAATCGAGAAAAAAGAGTAATAGGAACCTTATTACTTGCTTCCCTGTAAGTAGAAGCGAAATAAGGGAGTACCATAGGTTAAAGTGGTAGTCTAAAGCTGGTTACTATGTGACTGAAGTTCCTTTGTTTGTATGGACAGCAGTTGACAAATTTCTGTATGAGAAAAGTATGTTTTTTAAGGCTGAAACAAAAAACAAGGAATATCTAAAAACGATCAACTTCACGAAAAAATGTACATAGCATAAATAGTGTTTGTTTTAATGTGCTCTGCATTTTTGTGGAGTACGTTTTGTCTATCTCTTACGGTTTACCAGTCACACAAAACTCCGTAAAGTTCATCCAGAATAAAGTAGTCTTCAGAGGTTAATCCCAGAAAATTCAAGCTATACATATTATTTGTCAAGTATATACCTTTAGTATATGATATTTTATCCAAATGGTTTGAGCCATTTCTTAGAAAATCAAAATTTTCGAATTTTTTTTCATGTGAAGGGTAGTTGGGTGTGGGGGGATTTTTATGAAAATCTTCGTGTCGCATCCTTGAAAGATACTGAACTTAAGAACCAAGTTTGGTATTTAACGGTGTTTTTGTTTTTGAGCTATGCTGCCCACAGACACATACTCACAGACAGACACATACACGGACATTTTTCTAAAAATCCTTTTTTTGGATTCAGGTGGTCTCAAAACATGTATTTCCGGTGAAATCTCGTTAACAAATTTTTGGGTACAATGCAATACCTTCTCTATACACTATGTACATAGTACGTGTAGAGAAAGTAAACGTCTAAAGTGTTCTTATCACACTATTTTCTCTAACTGTTTCACAGACAATTTTTATTGTATTGCACCTAAAATTTCAGTACCGATATTTCTCAATAAATACATGCTTTGGTCCTCCCACTGAATCCAAAAAAAAAAAAAAAAAAAAAAAAAAAAAAAAAAAAAAAAAAAAAAAAAAAAAAAAAAAAAACCAACAATATTTTTGGAAAAAGGTGCGCGTGTGTGTGTGTGCCTATGGACAGCATAGCTCAACTTAATTACCAAACTTGGTATTTAAGTTTTGTATACTCCAAGGATGTGGCACGAAGATTTTCAAGAAAATCTTCCCACCACCAACTACCCTTACATGGTAAAACTTTCGAAATTTTTAATTTTCTCAAAAATGGTTGTAATGCTTTTGAACAAAAATGCTTATATTTGAGATATCTACAATCCAAATAAAATGTATATTTTGAATTATCTGTAAATATCCTCTAAATACCTCTTTATTTTAGATGATTTTTATCAACTTTTGCATAGCTGGTAAACCGTAGAAAATAAACAAAAACTTACTGCACAAAAAATGTAGATCACGACAAAACACACAATTTATACCATATACAACTTTTTCGTGAAGTTGATTTTGTTTTAGATATTCCTTATTAATGGTTTGAGTTTTAAAAGCTTAATTTTCTCATACAGGAAACTGTCAACTCCTATCCATACAACAAAGAAACTTCAGTCACATAGCAACCAGCTTTCCACTATCACTTTAACCAATTATTTCGCTTCTACTTACAAGGAAGCAAGTAATAAGAGTATTTCTGATAAAATGTTTCTTGACTAGCATGAAGTAAATAGAGGAATTAGCTGTCTAGCAATTGTTTGTTGCAGAGATGTAAAGACAGTCACATGAATGGAACAGATCAGATTTTTATATTATACATTTCCGCAATCTACTTATATTTTTTTTCTTTTTTAGTGTTTCTCATCACAGCCAAATAGGAATTATATATCTTAATGTGTCATCTTTGTAGTCTCAAATGTTTTTCGTGCACTTTTCTTTCCAGGCTATTTCTTAGCAAGCACTTTCTTCTAATCCAGTTTCTCAGCTAATATATTTTCCTCTTCTTAAGTAGTTTCAGTACATTTCCTTCGTCCGCTCGTTTCAACACTTATTTTCACATCCATTTCACATTTTCGTTCCTTCTTCGTATGTGAGTTACGAAAGCGTTTTGTTTATTTAGTCACAACGTTCAAATTTCGGGGGTATACAGAATGATTTAAAAAAAATCTGATGTGTTCCATTCACATGACTTGTTCTACGTCTCTGCAACAAATTAATGTTAAAAAGCTTATGCTTCTACTCACTCCATGCTTATCGAGAAAAAATTAACAGAGATGGCCTTATTACTTGCTTCCTTGTAAGTAGAAGCAAAATAAGGGAGTAACATTGGGTAAAGTGACAGTCAAAAGCTGGTTGCTATGTGACTGAAGTTCCTTTGTTGGTATGGACAGAAGCTGTCAAATTCCTGTATGAGAAAAGTATGTTTTTAAGGCTGAAACTCCACGAAAAAAATGCATATAACATAAACTGTGTATTTTAAGTGCTGTATTTTTTTTGTGTGGTAAGTTTTTTTCCATCTCTTACGGTTTACCAGTTACACAAATTTCCGTAAAATTATGCAGAATAAAGTAGTCTTCGGAGGCTGTTCCCAGAAAATTCAAGCTTTATATATTATTTGTCAAGTGTATCTTTAATATACCATATTTTTATCAAAATCATTAGAGCCATTTGTTAGAAAATCAAAATATTTGAAAAAATTTCCGTCATAAGCGTAATTTGGGGTGAGAAATTCCTTGAAAACCTTCGTGTCGCATCCCAGGAAGATACCAAATTTAAATACCAAGTTTGTTATTTAGCAGTCATACACACAGACACACACACGGATATTTTTCTAAAAATGCTTTTTTTTTTGGATTCAGGGATCTCAAAACATTTATTTCCGGTGAAATCTCTGTACCGAATTTTTTGGGTGCAATACATTACCTTCTCTATACTCTATATACATAGTGCGTATAGAGAAAGTAATAATTTTACAACATTTACGAATAGATTCCGGATATCAAAACAAGGAAATATGTTCGCATAAACATACGCTCTAAAACGCTTTGTTTTCGAGATATCATTTTATTGAAGAGAGTCCGATTCAACGCCTTTTTAAGTCCAACCTAATAACTTAATTTATTTATGTACTCTTTCATGGAAGGCTTTGACTCATTTTAGGGCAGAGCTGGCATTTTGTGTTGCCATGGCTACTTGTTAACATTTTTACTTTCCCTATAACACAATGCACGTAGTTTATAGAGAAGGTATTGCACTCCACCCAAAAATTCGATACCGAGATTTCACGGGAAATGTATGTTTTAGGGTCCCTTGTAACCAAAAGAACATTTTCAGAAAAAGGTCCGTGTGTTTGTCCGTGTGTCTGTGAATACGGTAACTCAAAAACAAAAAGTTGGTAAAATATCAAACTTGGTATTTACGAAGATTTTGAGGAAAAAATACCAACCCTTTGGTTTTGCATAACTGTAAACTGTAAGAGATCAACAAACACTTACACAAAAATGTAAATTTCGTTAAAACTCACAATTTATATCATATACTTTATTAAGTGTTGGTCCTTTTCGGGATGTTTTTTTTTTTTTTTTTTTTTTTTTCAGTATTAAAACATTTTGTAGCTTTTGTCATACGGGAATTTGTTGACTCCGGGCTACGCAAAGACTTAGATTTAAATCCCACATATTGTTAAAACATCCGCCTGTATCTTTATCAGGTCTGAGGTTCGTTTGCGTGTCGTAAATATACGACACGGAACAATAGCTTTGCTTCCCTTCCAAAGGAAACCATACTAAGGACTTTTTCGAGCGAAAAAATGTCAACCATCGACTTTGGGTATATGAAGCTAGCATGGTAACCATTACACCACGGTGGGTAACACACACACGGAGCTGTTTCCAAAAATGTTGTTTTCGGAATTAGGGGACCTCAAGACGTATATTTTAGGTGAAATTTCGTTATCGAATGTTTGGTTCATTACAATAACAGAGGCCACACACACGGAGCTGTTTCTAAAAATGGAATCTGGGGTTTTCAAAACCTATATTTAGGTTAAATTTTGACATTGAATTTTTAGTGGATTACAATAACTGAGGCTACACACATATGAAGCTGATTCTAATTTTTTTTTTTCGGCATCAGGGGACTTAAACATATGTTTCCCACGAAACCTCGACATTAAATTTTGGGTGGATTATAATACCCCCTCTGGATATTATGAGCGTGGTATACATGTTAGAGAAAGTAAAAATTAGATATACTATAAATTCATAAAATTCTATTAATTAAATCTTTGTATTTATAATCTTATATTAAGCCCGCCTGGGCAGTGTGTCAGCCTCACATTCAAAAGGTCATGAGTTCGAATCTTGCTTAGGGTGAGTTACCCGGATAAGGTTTTTCGGGGTTTTCCCTTATCCTGAGAAGACGAATGTCGAGTAACTTTAAGCTCCGAAATCATTTGAGCATCATTTTACCAATTTCATTCATAATCCGATATAGCCAACCAGGTTAAAGGACGTTAAGTTTAAAAAAAACTAAATAAAAAAAAAAACTTGTGTTTTAGAAAGTTAACCCACTTCAAATTGGAAATATCAAATATTATATAATTAAATAAAAGTAACTAATATTTACTGACTTAAATTCATGAATTAAAAAACTAGATATCCTTAAAAACGATAAAAATTTCGTTAAGCATTCTTAATAAAATGTTTTTGCATTTCAGTATCGGAGTATATCTGATTGAAAGCAAACAGAGAATTCTAACGATGGAACAAATAGTTGAAAAATAAGAACATTAAAATTGAAGAATAAGTAAAAGTAGATGCGAAGGAACAGTTAGGAAATGTGATGAATAATAGCTTGCAGAGAACTGAATAGAAGCGAAGGAAGAGCTTCAGATAATGGAGTACTCTATACAGCCGCCCGCATTCACACAAAACTATCAGGAAGTTGGGCGTTTCATGTCGTAGAATATCAAAAGGGAATGCATTAAAAGCTTCGTTTTAAACAACAGAGAATATAGAGGAAACATTCGCTCCCTCTAGCAGCTGCGGAAGATGATTAAGGAACCAATATTGGCAGCTGAAGGAGGTGCAGATATTTCCTAAGGCATTATAGGCTGTTTAGTGGAGTGACGTGTTCACACTATGCACATTCTGCGTAATAAGTGGAAGTTATTCTCAAAGTTAATTGTGTTTGCTGAATTAAAAAATCCGAAGTGTGCCATTCACATGACTTTCTCTACATCTCTACAATAAATAATTGTTAAAACGCTAGTGCTTCTATTTACCTCATGCTAACCAAAAAAAAAAAAAAAAAAAATAAATAAATAAATAAAAAAACAGAAATAGTCTTATTACTTGCTTCTATACAAGTAGAAGGGAAATAAGAAAGTAGTATAGACTAAAGTATTCGTCAAAAGCTGGTTGCTATGTGACTGAAATTCCTTTGTTTTATGGATAGGCGTTGACAAACTCCTGTATGTGAAAAGTATAAGTTTTGCAAAGCTGAAACCAACAAGAAGGAATATTTAAAAAATGATCAGCTCCACGAAATAACATAAATTGTGTGTTTTAATGTGTTTTACATATTTTGTGTGGTAAGTTTTTGTTTATTTCTTACAGTTTAGCAGTTATGCAAAATTTTGCAAAATTCATTCAGAATAAAGAAGTCTTCAGAGACATTCCCAGAAAATTCAAGATAAGCATTTTATTTGTCAGGTAAATATATTTAATACACAATACTTTAATCAAAATCATTACAGGCGTTTTTGAGAAAATCAAAAATTTCGAAAAAAGTTTAGCTGGGATAAGGGGATTTGCTTCAAAATCTTCGTGTCACATCCTTGGAAGATAGCAAACTTAAATACCACGTTTGGTTTTTAACGGTATTTTTGAGCTATGCTGTCTACAGACAGACACATACAGACATTTTTCTAAAAATGCCTTCTTTTTTTATTCAGGGGGTCTCAAAACATGTTTCCCATAAAATCTCAGAATCGAATTTTTGGGTGCAATACAAATCTTATGTGTTCCATTCATATGACTCTCTCTATAACTCTGTAACAAATTATTGTAAAAAAAAAACCTATTACTCCATCTATTTCAAGCTAATGGAAATAAACATTATCAGAAATGTTTTTATTTCGTATTTCCTTATACGTAGAAGGGAAATAAAGATTACACTAGGCAAAAGATACACACATCTACTAAAAACAGTTGCTATGTTTCTATGCATGGCCAGAAGTTGATAAATTCCCGCATGAGAAAAGTTTTAAGTATTTTATAATTGAAACCAATAACAAGAAATGTCTTAAAAACGATCACCTCCACGAAAAAATGTATATAACATAAATTGTGTGCTTTAACAAGCTCTACATTTCTTATTCGGTAAGTTTTGTCTATCCCTTCCGGTTTAGCAGTTATGCAAAATTGCGTAAAATTGATCCAGAATAAAGTATTCTTCAGAGGCTATTACCAGAAAATTCAAGATATACATTTTATTTGTCTGGTAAATATCTTTAATATACAATATTTTAATCAAAATCGTTAGAGCCATTTTTAAGAAAATCAAAATTTTCGAAAAAAAGTTCCATGTAAAGGGTAGTTTGTGGTGAGGGGATTTTTCTCAAAATCTTCGTGTCGCATCTCTAGAACATACTAAACTTAAATATCAAGTTTGGTATTTTACCCACTTTTTGTGTTTGAGTTATCGTGTTCAAAGTCACACAGACACACATGGAGCTTTTTCTGAAAATTCTTTCTTTTTTCTTTTTGGATAAAGGGGGCCCTAAAACATATATTTTTTGTCAAATCTCAGTATCGAATTTTTGAGGGCATTGCAATATATTTTCTCTATCTACTATGTGGAGAAAGTAAAAAGAAAATTTTAAATTTTTTTGGGCGTTTTTAGCCAAAGTTTCACTACCGTGCAATTAATAGCTTCTCCACCTATAAGCCATGTACTGTGTACAGAAAGTAAAAATTTTTCAATTTTTTGGTCGATTGAAGTCAGAATTTCACTGCCAATGCAATATCTTCACCACAATGTACTGCGTACAGAAAGTAAAAAGGAACTTTTTCAACTTTTTGGCCGATTGAAGTCAATATTTCACTACCACACCATCTATGTACCATGTACAGAAAATAAAAAAGAACTTTTTCAATTTTTTGGCATTGTGAAGTCAATATTTCACTACCACAAAATCAATACACCATTTACAGAAAGTAAAAAATAACTTCTTCAATTTTTGGCTGATTGAAGTCAATATTTCACTGTCAGTGCAATATCTTTACCACCTATATACCATTTACAGAAAGTAGACAAGAACTTTTTTCAATTTTTGGCCGATTGAAGTCAATATTTCACCACCTATATACCACGTACAGAAGTAAAACAGAAGCGTTTCAATTTTTGGCCGCTTGTAGTGAAGATTTCGCTGCCAGTGCAATACCTTCACCACCTATATACCACGTACAGAAAGTAAAACAGAAACGTTTCAATTTTTGGCCGCTTGTGGTGAAGATTTCGCTGCCAGTGCCCGTTAAGAATCGCTCGTGACCAGAGGTTAAAACGCTCCTCTTGCTGTATCCGTCACAGAACAGGCCTGAACATTCACGCTGCGTGGCATTTCAAAGGATAATGCGACGTCAGTTAAAATGACAAGAGCATTTGCAATTTTTTCCAGCATCAGGTTGTTGATGGTTTCCAGTACACTGGACTGATTCCAGCACCGTTGTAGGGGTGGGATACGTTCCGCTTCAGTGGTGGCGCAACATTTAGCAATTCCGCGTTTGTTTGCCGTCCAGTGTTATTTATCTGTCAGGGGTTGGCAAAACCTGCGCGATGCATGAGGTTATCTCGTAACTAACCACAAAATGTGGCCTCAGCGACCCAGGGAGCATGAAAATGCACTCTTATCACATTAGATCCCCCCTCACAAAGCCTGGGTGCATCTAATCCCTGTCAATCTGCCATTTTGTTTCGTTCCGTTCCAAGCGTGAAACATTTTATTTCCTTTCATCCCTTCTAACAGCGGCGGCTCCTGGGGTAGTGCCATTGTGCCGTGCACCACCATTAAATATAAATCTCATGTGTTTCACTCACATGACTTTCTCTACTTCTATGTAACAAATTATTGTTAATAAGCTTATTCTTCTGTTTATTTCAAGCTAATCGAGAAAAAATTAGCAGAAATAGTTTTATTACTTGCTTCCTTGTAAGTAGAATCTAAATATGCGAGTATTATAGGATAAAGTCAAAAGCTGGTTACTAGGTGACTGAATTTCCTTTGTTTGTATGGACACGAATTGACAAATTCCTGTATGTGAAAAGTATAAGTTTTTTCAAAGCTGAAACCAAAAATAAGGAATGTCTATAAATCGATCAACTCCTCGAAAAAAAGTCATATAGCATAAATTGTGTGTTTTAATGTGCTCTACATTTTGTGTGTGGTAAGTTTTTGTCCATTTGTTACGGTTTAGCAGTTATGCAAAATTTCTCCAAAATAAAGTAGTCTTCAGAGGCTACTTCCAGAAATTTCAAGATATACATAGTGCAATTTTTTAGAAAATCAAAATTTTCGAAAAGAGTTCCATCTAAAGGGTAGTTGGGGGTGGGAGGATTTTCCTGCAAATCTTTCTGCCACATCCTTGTAAGATACCAAACTTAAATACCAAGTTTGGTATTTAACGGTCTTTTCGTTTTTGTGCTATGCTGTCCACAAACACACAGACACACACACGCACACACAAATGGACCTTTTTCCAAAAACTCTGTTTTTGGATTCAGGGGGACCCAAAACGTGATTTTCCGGTGAAATCCAGGTGTCTAATTTTTGGGTGGAATACAATACCTTCTCTATACACTATATATAGTACGTGTAGAGAAAGTAAAACTGGCGTGTTATTTATGGACGCCCTTTAACTACTGTGGTTCTCAGCGTCCCTTTCTAAATTGGGCGTGAAACACCGCTAAATTTTGCTCAAAGGCCTCTCTTATCAGAATCGAGGTTCTTCTACGACACGGGACCAACGGCTTTACTTCCCTTCCGAAGGAAGCCATACTAACGATTTTTACACACGAAAAAATCCATCGTCCTCCGTCGGGTTTGAACCCGCGTCCTTGGGTATATGAAACTAGCATGGTAACCATTATACCACGGAGGCCGACACTATTCCAGGAAAGATCAACAGAAATGGTCTTATTATTTGCTTTCTCGTAATCAGAAGAAAATAAGGGAGAATCATAGGCGATAGTGAGATATTTTAAAAGCTGGTTACTATATGACTGAAGTTCCTATGTTTATATAGGCAGGAGTAGACAAATTCACCAATGGGAAAAGTATATTTTTTAAAGCTGAAACCAAAAACAAAGAATATCTCAAAAACGATTAACCCTACGAAAAACATTTATATAACATAAATTCTCTGTTTTAACGTGTTGACATTTTTTGTGTGGTAAGTTTTTGTCCACCTCTTATGGTTTAACAGTTATGCAACATTTTGCAAAATTCATCCAGAATAAAGATGAGTTTAGAGGCTATTCCCAGAAAATTCAAAATGTACATTTTATTTTCAATGTAGATCTTTTTAATATAAGGCATTTTAATCAAAATTGTTACACCGTTTTTGAGAAAATCAAAATTTTCGAAAATTTTACCATATAAAGGGTGGAGGAGGGTTTCTTGAAAATCATCGTATTTGTTCCTTGAAAACACACACCCACACACACACACACACACACACACACACACACGAACCTGTTTTATAAAAATCTAACGTGTTCCATTCACATGACTTCCTGTACATCTCTGCAACAAATTTTTGATAGAAACCTTATGCTTCTATTTACTATATGGTAATCGAGAAAAAATTAGCAGAAATAGCTATTTTACTTGCTTCCATGTACGTAGAAGCGAAATAAGGGAGTGTCATAGGTTAAAGTGATAGTCAAAAGCTCGTTGCTATGTGACTGAAGTTCCTTTGTTTCTATGGGCTGAAACCAATAACAAGGAATATCTCAAAAACGATCAACTCCACGAAGGAACTGCATATAACATGAATTATGGTTTTAACATGCTCTATATTTTTTGCGTGGTAGGTTTTAGTACATCTCTTACGGTTCAGAAATTATGCAAAATTCCGTAAAATTCAACCAGAATAAAATAATCTTCAGAGGCTATTTCCCGAAAATTCAAGATATATATTTCACTTATCAGATAAATATCATTAATATACGATATTTTAGTCAAAATCGTTAGAGCCATTTTTGAGAAAATCCAAGTGTTCCAAAATTTTACCGTGTAAACGGTAGTTAAAGTGGAGGTATTTTCTTGAAAATCTTCCTATCGCATCGTTGGAAGATACAGAATTTAAATATCAAGTTTGGTATTTAACGACTTTTCGTTTTTGAGCTATGTTGTTCACAGACCCACACATACACCTTTTTTTTATAAAAATGCATTTTACTTTCTCTACACGTACTCTGCACGTAGCGTATAGAGAAGGAATTGCATTCCACCCAAAAATTCGATACTGAGATTTCACCGGAGATAGACATTTTGGGGTCCCCTGTATTTAAAAAAGTATTTTCAGAAAAAGGTGCGTGTGTGTGTGTGTGTGTGTGTGTGTGAACACGACAACTCAAACATGAAAAGTCGGTAAAGCACCAAACTTGATATTTAAGTTTAGTATCTTCCGCGGATGCTACACGAAAATTTTGAGAAAACTCCCCCTACCCCAAACTAATTTTTGATTATCTCAAAAATGGCTCTAACAATTTTGATTGAAATACCGTACATTAAAGCTATTTATAAGGCATATAAGGTGTACATCATGAACTTTCTGCGAATAGCCACAAAAGATGTCTTTATGCTCAATGAATTTTGCTGAATTTTATGAAACTGGTAAACCGTAACAGATAGAAAATAACTTACTAAACCAAAAGTATAGATCACGTTAAATCACACAATTCATATCCTGTGCGTTTTTTTTTCGATGAATTGATAATTTCGGAGCTATTCCTGTTATTTCTTTCAGAAATAAAATATATAGACATTTTTTCGCACGGAAAATTGTAAACTCTGAATAGAAACGGATTTCTACCACAAGGCAACCGGCTTTAAAAAGATTTGAGTATCGCGTATTCCATTATATTTCTACTACTTATAAGGAAGCAAGTAACTAAGACGTTTATCTCGAATGTCATAAAGTAGATAGAAGAATATGCTTTTTAACAATCTTTGTTACAGCGATTTAGAAAAAATCTTGTGAATGGAACACGTCAGACTTTTTACCTACGTAGTGTATAGAGAAGCTATTGTAATGCACCCAACATTTTATTTCACCGGAAATACCTGTTTTGAAACCCTCTGAATCCAAAAAAGCCTTTTTAGAAACATATCTCTGTGTGGGTGAATCTGTGGGCAGCTTAGCTCAAAAACGAATAGTCCAAAACCAAACTTGGTATTTAGGTTTGGTATCTTCCAAGCATGTGACAAGAAGATTTTCAAGAAAATCCCTCACCCCTACTGCCCTTTACATGGAACTTTTTTCGAAAATTTTGATTTTCTCAAAAATGGCTCTAATGATTTTGATCAAAATATCGTTTATTAAAGATATTTACCTGGCAAATAAAACGTTTATCTTGAATTCTCTGGGAATAGCCTCTGAAGACTAATTTATTCTAGATTAGTTTTACGGAATTTTGCATAACTGCTAAACCGTAAGAGATGGACAAAAGCTTACCACACAAAACATGTATAGAACGTTAAAACACACAAGTTATGTAATATATATATTTTCGTGCAGTTGATTGTTTTTGAGATATTCACCGTTACTGGTTTCAGCTTGGAGAAACTTAATACTTTTCTCATACAGGAATTTGTCAACACCTGTCCATACAAATAAAAGAACTTCAGTTTCATAGTAACCAGCTTTTGACTATCACTTTAACCTACGGTACTCCCTTATTTCGCTTCTTCTTACAAGAAAGCAAGTAATAGCACTATTTCTGCTATTTTTTCTCGATTAGCATGAGGTAAATAGAAGCATAACATTTTTAATATTTTTTTTGCAGGGATGTAGAGAAAGTCATGTGAATGGAACACATCAGATTTGTTTTGGATTCAGGGGGTCTGAAAACATTCAGTGAAATCTCAGTGTCAAACTTTTTAGTGCAATACAAAACTTCTATACACTATGGATAGATAACTAGTGTAGGCTAGCTCTGATCTTTTGGCTACAGCTATTGCATTTTCAATCTTCCACTCCCTTCATCTTATTAGACAGACGGACGGACAGACAGACAGATACATTTTTTTGCTAGAACAAAATACATTGTGTAGCAACGTCAAATATCAGTAGTATCAAAAACAATTGGCAGTGTCATAAAATTCATCCGGACAGTAAAATGGATTTAAAATCAATCTCGTTTTACTGACCTCATAAGATACAATGGAGAGAGATTTAGTGTTTTACTAAGTTTTTTAAATAGATTTAATGTCTCAAAGGAATTTTGAATCTAACTATATGTACATCTACTTGTGTGAATATTGGAACTAGTTCTGGCGTGATGAAGATGGATTTCGGAACATAGATTGTATTTATGACTATTTTCTTAGCAAATAAAAGGTAGTGGAAGTCAAAGTTTACACACCCAACTTAACAAATAAAGGTTTACAATGAGTTCTGGGAGCTACACCACATAAAATTCGAATTGCCCCTTTTTGTGATAAAAGTATATTTGTAGATAAAGCATGGATACCCCAAAATAAAATACCACAACTCAGATGGCTGTGCATTTGTCGATAACACATATATTGGAACACAGATGAGTACAACACTCTATGAATTACAGCCATGATTCACAAAATTACGATGATACTGCAGGAATAAACAGCTTCTTGAAGAGTAGTATTTTGTTAGCACCCCCAGGGGCCGCCACTGCTTCTAACATACCCCAGTGCTACTTAGGATTGATTAAATGACACGAGGAAAAGAGATTGTAGTGGGGCTGAAAGACCTAGGGGAGCAGAAAATAATGTGCACCCATTAGGAGATTCCCCACCCTTTAGTGATCATATTAAGATCCTGGTTCAGACCAAATTGAATTTATTATGCTGATGATTAATCCGTTAGACTTGAAATTCATCCCATTCTCTTTCGTGCACTTTGCCACCTCCCTCTACTGCTGTACCCTAGGGACATTTATCGCATTTTGCCAACAGAAGGGAATGTAGCATCACTAATCAGGTTGGCAGCAAACTCTGACGTGTGAAGCCAATGTTTGGGACCCCACAGCTGCTGTAGAAACACGGGTTTGTACTCAAACACCCCAGGCAATATCGATTCTAACGCCAAGGTCACTTGACCTTGATCACTGGAGTGAAACGTCCCTCAAGGTGATGCATCTGTCAAATTTGGAAAATCCAAACTGTGCAAGATAACTTATTTAAATGTTGAGGCAGTACGTGTCTTGTCACGACAAAAATCGAAAAAAATATCATAAATAGTCTTATTACTTGCTCAATTGTAAGTAGAAACGAAATAAGGCAGTACCATAGCTTAAAGTGATAGTCAAAAGCTGGTTGCTATGTGACTAAAGTTCCTTTATTTGTATGGACAGGAGCTGACAAATTCTTCTATGAGAAAAGATAAGTATTTTGAAGCTGAAACCAAAAACAACGAATATCTAAAAAACGATCAATTCCATGAAAAAAACGCATTTATCATAAATTGTGTGTTTTAAAGTGCTGTACATATTTTGTGTGGTAAGTTTTCTCTATCTCTTACGGATTAGCAGATATGCAAAGTTCTATAAAATTCATCCGGAATAAAGTAATCTTCAGAGGCTACTCCCAGAAAATTCAAGATATATATTTTATTTGTCTGGTAAATATCTTTAACATATGATATGTTAATAAAAATCGTTAGAGCCATTTTTGAAGAACTCAAAATTTTCGAAAAAAGTTGCATATTAATGGTAGTTTGGAGTGGGGAGATTTTTCTCAAAATCTTTGTGTCGCATCCCTGAAAGATACTAATTTTAAATACCAAGTTTGGTATTTTAACGACTTTCGTTTTTGAGTTATTTTGTACACACACAAACGGACACACAAACACACACACGTATCTATTTGTGACAATGTTTTTTACTTTCTCTAGCTCCGTATCTACTATGTACGTAGGGATAGAGAAGGTATTGTAATGCACCCAAAAATTCTATTCGGAGATTTCACTGAAAATATATGTTTTGAGTCCCCCTGAATCCAAATAAAAGCATTTTTGGAAAAAGGTCCGTGTGGCGTGTGTGTGTCTGTGGACAGCATAGCTCAAAAACGAAAAGGTCATTAAATACCAAACTAGGTATTTAAGTTTGATGTCTTCCAAGGCTGCCACATGAAGATTTTCAAGAAAATACCCCCACCCCCAAATACCCTCTACATGGAATTTTTTTCGATTTTTTTTTATTTTCTCAAAAACCGCTATAACGATTTTGAATAAAATATTGTATAATAAGATATTTACCTGACAAATAATATGTATATCTTGAATTTTCTGGGAATAGCCTCTGAAGACTACTTTATTCTGGAATAATTTTGCATAACTGCTAAACCGTAAGAGATGGACAAAAACTTAACAAAAAAGTGTAGAGCATATTAAAACACACAATTTAAGTTATATAACATTTTTTCGAGGAATTGATCCTTTTTTAGATATTCCTTGCTTTTGGTTTCAGCATTGAAAAACTTGTACTTTTCTCATACAGGACTTTGTGAACTCGTGTCCATATAAACAAAGGAACTTCAGTCACCTAGTAACCATATTTTGACTTCACTTTAACCTATGCTACTCCCAGATTTCGCTTCTAGTTACAAAGAAGCAAGTAATAAGAATATTTTTACTAATTTTTTCACGATTAGCATGAAGTAAATAGAAGCATAATCTTTAAAAAATAATTTATTGCAGAGCTATAGAGAAAGTCATGTGAATGGAACATATAAGGTTTTTATAGAGTATTTACGAAGGGGCTGCATTTGGTCGGTCAATTTATTGACATTGGCTTTGCTATGAATGGAATTAGTATATTTTAAGTTCGCGACCCTTTAGGAGGGAAATGTTGTGGGAAATTTTTGAAATGGCTATACTAATGGCAACCTAACCTAGGCACTTTGTTTTGTGTAGACATCTTAGTTTGTTATTGATGTGATTGTGAATATTTTGTTTTTGTGTTTGGCTGTTATTTCAATTTGTTTACAATGCCACAGCTCAGTAATAGGGTTTTCAGAAAGCGGAAGAATGTTGGAAAAACAAAAGATATCACTGCAAATATTGTTGATATTACAGATCCACATGTAGCGATAGTCATGATGTCAAATATAATAGTTTATTGAAAGATGCTGATGAAAATAGTACTAATGAAATAATTAACATTCAAATATTATCAGATATCTTTCATAACCATTTGCAGTGCAAAGTTTTTGGTGCTGAATGTACTGAAAAGGTTAGCTCTAAATTTTGAAGCTCGAAAACTCAAAACTACATGTTTTAATACATAAGGAACATTTTCTCAGAAATTGCTAGACATAGAAGGCTCATACTTTCAAGAATTATGTATATATAAATGATAAACATTTTATCAGGGCTTTTCTTTTTTTAATTATCAATAGTTTTGAAATTTTGATGTGATTAGTATGATATTTGAATGAAAAAATTGACTACTGCAAAAAAAATTATTTGCTCTTCAAATAATTATTCTACATGTACAAAAGTCCATACATTGTGCTGTAAAATTTAAAGTAGACACAATAAATAGTTTATAAGAAAACGCTCCTTGAAAGCTTTAATTTTAATATTGTCATTATATGCCTTACCTGGTCCCACTAAATTTATACCAGTTGTTAATAAATACCAAAAGTCTAGAGCAAAAGCCAAAAGCTTTTGTCCCCACTACTCTCTTTCAACAGTCACGCAGAGCCAAAGAAACCGGTTCATTCAGTGCAGTGGTAGCTAACATGTGCAAAATGTTTAACGGTGAATGTTTAAACGAGACTGGGAGAACAAATATGTTTTACTTTCTCTACACGTACTATGTACATAGTGTATAGAGAAGGTATTGTATTGCACCCAAAACTTCAATATCAAGATTTCATCAGAAATATACGTTTAGGGTCCCTCTGAGTCTAAAAAAGTCTGACGTGTTCAATCCGCACGACTTTCTCTAAATGTTTGCAACAAGTTATTGTTAAAAATCTAATGTTTCTATTTACTTCAAGCTAATCGAGAAAAAATAGCGTAAATAGTCTTATTAATTGCTTCCTTGTAAGTAGAAGCGAAATAAGAGAGTACCATAGGTTAAATTGATAGTCAAAAGCTGGTTGCTATGTGATTACAGTTCCTTTGTTTGTCTGGACACGAGTTGATAAATTCAGACAATTATGGCATTGGATGTTTCAGTCTGACTCTACCTATCCAACTCCTGTCCTACACATGGATTTTGTGGAAAAAAAAAACAATTAAACGAATACCCTCTACCATAATAGCTGGCTGGCTATACTATGAATCCTGGGACTTAAAATTACTCACAACATTGTAAGTCGCCGTTGGGGTTGTCATCTCAAAATAATTTGAGAACACCTTGTGGTTTACCGGAAAACATGCGATTCAGTTGAGAAATGCAGTGATATGCCCGCATGTTGCAATGGTAGCTCAGTAGAAGAACAACTGTCTAGAGACCGAGAGTACCGTGGTTCAAATCCCGGATATAGCATTGAAATTTTTAGTCTGACTCTACCTATCCAAATATGCTTAAATTTCTCAACACATACTATGTACGTAGTGTATAGAGAAGATATTCAAATGCATTTAAAAATTCGATAGCGAGATTTCACCCTAAATACACGTTTTAGGTTCCTGTGAATCCAAAAAATAATTTTTAGATAAAGCTCAGTGAGTGTGTGTGTGTGTCTGTGGACAGCATAGCTCAAAAACTAAAATACCAATTCGGTGTTTAAATATGGCATCTTGCAACGATGCCACACGAAGAGTTTCAAGAAATTCTCCCATCCCAAACCACACTTTACATGATGATTCAATAAAGAATCGTTAGAGCCATTTAAAAAAAATACAATTTTTGAAAATTTATCCATGTAAAGGGTAATTAAAATGAGAGAATTTTCTTGAAAATTGTGTCACATCCTTGGAAGGTATCAACTTAAATACCATCATCGACTTTTGTTTTTGAGCTATGCTGTCCATAGACATGCACAAACACAAATACACACGGACCTTTGTCTGAAAATGCAGTTTTTGGATTCAGGGGGTCGTAAAACATTACTTCCGGTGAAATTTTGGTATTTAATTTTTGGGTGGAATGCAATACACTATACACTATGTACATTGTACATACGGGGTTAGAGAAAAATATAAATAGGAATAAGAAAAAGGAATACAGCGCCGGAGTACCAATTAGACTCGGCAACTGTATTAAAAAAAAGAAAAAAAAAAGAAAAAAGAAACCACTGACATCGCCTGCGGTGCCTGAGTAATAAAAACGGGTGTTAAAAATGATATATATACAGGGTGTTAATGAACTACACCAAAATATTTTCACAGAATATGCACATTACTTAAATAAGTAATTTGAGATAGGAGACTTGTGGCCTGTTTATTGAAATTTCGAACTAACAGCTATAAGTTTCTGAAGTGCCAGTACGCCACGTATAGCGGCACTCCGACTAGAATGAAAAAAAAAAAAAAATAACAATAAAAACATTTACTCTGTCAGACATCGAACTCATGACTTTTGGCATAGCAGCTTCCCACGTTACGCATTAAGCCATCAGAGTAGTTGAAAAGACGCCTCCAGAGTAGGCTGGCTGCATAACTCAAAAACGTAGTTAATGAATACTCAGTGTCGCACTGTTAAGCGAATAGTTCGAGATTTTACAGATTTTTGCGACATTATTTCTTGAGAAGGCTAGTAACGAGCTGCCAAAAATCGATATTTCTATAGTCGGGCAGAAGTTCTAAAGATATTCTAAGCCATTTTTCCAACCTGCTTTGCTTTAACACCGACTTATCGGCACCTGATACCCACACGTTTAACGTTATGTAGCTGCGTTATGTTTATCCGGGGACCATGCATCGCCGATCTCAAATTAATTATATCAGTCACGTGCACAATCTCGCAAATTATTTGTCGCCCTCCGTGGTGTAATGGTTACCACGCTAACTTCATGTACCCAAGGTTGTGGGTTCAAACCCGGCGGAGGACAATGGATTTTTTCGGATGTATAAATCCTTAGCATGGCTTCCTTCGGAAGGGAAGTAAAGCTGTTGGTCCCGTGTCGTAGATTTACGGCACGTAACAGAACCTCAAGCGTGATAGAGAGGCCTCTGAGCAAAATTAAGCAGTCTTTCACACGCACACTCTGAGAACCTCAGTAGTTAAAGAGCGTCCATAAATAACACGACATTTACATTTTTTTCGCAAACTATTTCGGTGCTGTTCATTAACACCCTGTATATATGTGTGTGTTTGCGTGTACTCAAAACGGAAGAGAAATATCACTGTTTTAAAAAATCACCCGAGTAAGACATTAGCATGCAGCAAGCAGCAATACAAGGAAAAAAGGGCACGAGGATACAGAACACAACGGAACCAAATAAATTTGGGGAGGCATGTTAAAAACACAGGAGGTGAATAAAGGAAAAGGGTAAAAAAGGTCAATGAATACAGCCAGGCCACATAGAAACCTGGAATAGAGCGTAACATATACAGAACATAAAAAAGAGAAAAAAATGAATCAATAAACGAGAAAAACAAAAGAGCTGGAAAATTAAAATGAATTCCAGTGATGCTAAAGATAAACCTCCAACCCGAATCTAATGAGGAACAACCACAATGCCCCAGTTCTTTAACAAGTGAATTATAGTAAGAAATTCATATGCACAAATATACACAATAATAATAAATAAAAAGATGATTCAAGAATGAGCACATAAAGAAGCGAATTATATTGTTATAATGCAGAATAAAATGGCTGACAATCAGGACAGCACTGATATAAAATGAGTACGTCAGGCAGTGTAGGCAAATTCCAGTATGTCAAAAGTATTTTAAAACTGAAAACAGTAGCAAAGAATATTTAAAAATGGTCAACTCTATGATAAAAATGTATAAAACATAAATTGTGTGTTTTAATGTGCTCTACATTTTTGTTGTGGGAAGTTTTTCTCCATCTCTTATGGTTCAACATTTATGCAACATTTCTTAAAATTCATGCAGAATGAAGTAGTCTTCAGAGGTTATTTCTAGAAAAGTCAACATATACATTTTATTTCTCAGGTAAATATGATTAATATACGATATTTTATTCAAAATAGTTACAGCCATTTTTGAGAAAATAAAAATTTTCAAAAAAAGGTTCCATGTAAAGGGTAGTATGGGGTGGGGGGATTTTTCTCAAAATCTTCGTGTCGAATTCCAGGAAGATACTAAACTTAAATACAAAGTTTGGTACTTTACCGACTTTTCGTTTTTGAGTTGTGTTCATAAACACACGGACACGGACCGTTTTTAAAAATGTTTTTTTTTGGATATAGGGGACCCTAAAACATATATTTCCAAATCAATCTCAGGATCGAATTTTTAGGTGGAGTGCAATACCTTCTCTATACACTACATATAGTATGTGTAGAGAAAGTAAAACGTCTGATCTGTTCTATTTACATGACTTTCTCTAAATATCTGTAACAAATTATTGTTAAAAAGCTTATGCATCTATTAAGTTCATGTTAATCGAGAAAAAAAAAAATAGCAGAAATAGTCTTATTACTTGCTTCCTTGTAAGTAGAAGTGAAATAAGGAAGTACCATAGGTTAAAGTGATAGTCAAAAGCTGGTTGCTATGTGGCTGAAGTTCCTTTGTTTGTATGTATGGACAGATGTTGACAAATACCTGTATTAGAAAAGAGTAATTTTTTAACTAAGATCAAGGAATATCTCAAAACCATCAACTACACGAAAAAAATGTATGTAACATAAATTGTGTGTTTTAATGTGCTCGACGCCCTCGAGGTATAATGGTTAACATGCTGACTTCTTATGCCCGAGGTCGCGGGTTCAAACCCGGTTAGGACGATGGATTTTTTTCGGGCGTAAACATCCTTAGCATGGCTTCCTTCTGAAGGGAAGTAAAGCCGTTGGTCCCGTGTCGTAGATTTACGGCACGTAAAAGAACCTCAAGCCTGATTGAGAGGCCTCTGAGCAAAATTAAGCGGTTTTTCACGCCTAATTTAGAATGGGTCGCTGAGAACCAGAGTAGTTAAAGAGCGTCCATAAATAACACGCCATTTATATTTTTTAATGTGCTCCACACTTTTTGTGTAGTAAGTTTTGATCCATCTCTTACGGTTTATCAGTTATGCAAACTTCCGTAAAATGCATCCAGAATAAAGTAGTCTTCAGAGGCTATTCCCAGAAAATTCAAGCTCTACATTTTATTTCTCAGGTAAATATATTTAATATACGATATTTTAATCAAAATCGTTAGTCATTTTTTAGAAAATCAACATTTTCGAAAAAAGTTTCCACGTAAAGGGTAGTTTGGAGTGGGGTGATTTTTCTCAAAATCGTCGTGTCGCATCTCCGGAAGATACTAAACTTAAATGCCAAGTTTGGTATTTTACCTACTTTTCGTTTTTGAGTTATCATGATCACGGACACACACACGGACCTTTTTCTGAAAATACTTTTTTTGGATACAGGAGACCCTAAAACATATATTTCCGGTGAAATCTCGGTATCGAATTTTTTGCAATACTCTCCTTATACACTATGTACATAGTACGTATAGAGAAAGTAAAAATCTGATGTATTACACTCACATGACTCTCTCTAGCCACTCTACAAACAAACTTCTTAAAACTATAATTCTTCTTTCAACAACATGCTAATCGAGATAAACGTTTTATTACTTAGTTCCTTATAGGTAGAATGTAACTAAAGGAATGCAGTAGGCTAAAGTGATAGTGAAAAGTTTTAAAGGCTATCATTATGAGATTACGATTGCAAATCGCTTCTTTGCTTGACCAGGAGTAGAACAAAAGAAAAACGGACAATATCTGTCTGAGAAAAGTATAAGTACCTTACAATTGAAACTAAAAACAAGTACTACCTCGAAAACAGTAAAACTACGAAAAAAGTTATATGACATCACTTGTGTATTTTAACAAGACCTACAGTTTTTGTGTTGTAAGTTTTTGTCTATCTCTTATGCCTAATTAAGCAAAATGCATTCAGGATAAACAGGTCTTCAGAAGCTATTACCAGAAAATTCAAGATATACATTTGATTTGTGATAGAAATGGCTTTAATATTAGGTATTTTAATCAAAATCCTTACAGTCATTTTTAAGAAAAACATAATTTTCGAATTTTTTTCCAAGTAAATGGTAGTTTGGTTTGGGTAGCTTTTCTTAGAAATCTTCGTTTCTCATTCTTAAAACATAAAAAAACATAAATATCAAATTTGATATGTTTTAGTTTTTGATCTATGTTCTCCTTAAACACTCGCACGGAAGTTTTTCTGAAAAGGGGGGTCCCAAAACATGTATTTTCGGTGAAATCTCTGTATAGAATTTTTGGGTGCACTACAATATCTTCTCTATACACTATGTACGTGTACAGAAAGTAAAAATAAAGTAAGGTAAACAAAATGGTAACAAAATCTCAGAACGCTGGTGATAATGGTGACAGCCTCATCAATATAATATAATTAGGTAGACTGAGTATATATTCTTGTCATTGGAAAATGAGAAGCCCTTCATTCTCCTGGACTTGCTACTGAGTAACTGGAGGAAGAAGCCATTATCTCATTATGAAGGAAAGTCCCTAGGGACCTATCACTCAGAACAATGGCAGCATCAAGTTCCTCCCCAACACATGCAACGCGGTCTATATATTAGCTTTCCCGAAATAATCCTCTTTTATAAATTTTGATCATGGAGCATGCACGTTTTGTATCCCGGTCTTATTTTTTTCGAGTGCTTTTAAAGCCGGAAAAGCGGCTTATGAACACATACCTGCAGTGTATTAAAATCATTCCCATTCATTGACGGGAGCACAATAGAGCCTCCCCCCTCTTTGATAGGGAAGCCGGGGTTTTAGTGTAAACGACAGTTGAAAAGGATCGTTAATACACAGTTCTGTGTTTACGGCGGCTAACGCTTATCACATTACATTCTAAATCCCTTAGCATTAATACCTTATTGAATTTCAAGATCTGAGATACATGAGATGGATTGTCGCCCAGGTGAATAAGCGCATAGCCAATATTTTAATTGATTATATTGATTAGGTTAATTACAAAGTAAGATGTGTATTTATTGTATATTGGATGTTCAGAGAGATTGTTCCTGGAAAGTGTTTCTAACTTCAACCCGAGAGTTCTCAAGCGACGTATTCAGTTGTTTACGCTATTTCTTTGTAAAGTGCAAGGGGGGAAACACGCTATTATGTAGACAAAGTGGAGGTGACATATAAACAGAGGAATCACGAGGAAATTTAGGTCAAGAATCACGTGAAAGACGCATTGACCAATTAGAATTAATCACGTCACGGCTGAAACGCACCCCAAGCTACTCTCGATGCCAAAAATGGACCAATGAGATTACAAGTTAAGAGTTTTGCGCGTGGGTTGAATTTGCTATACATGTAGAGTATTCGCCCTAATCTTCAGGCAGTCGGAACCTGTGACGCCCAAATCAAGAATACGCGCACCTTAGCAGAGTTATTATTGTGATGCAGGCAGTTGGAATGTAACTCCACGCGAAATCTGTGACGCTCGAAACAAGAATCCGCGCAAGTATAGTCAAGTTCTTACACTAATTCTCGCAATTGAAACGTAATGTCACGGGTAACCAGCAACGCCGGAAACAAGGAAGCCACGGCAGAAAATTAAAGTGTCTACAGTTATTCTGCACGTAATAGTTGCGCTTGTCGCCGCGTAAATTTTAATTACCTTTGTGCGCGTTACGCCCTTGTTAAAGGGAAATTATCGGAACACAATCGCGCCAGGAACTTACTCGGGAACGCTTGTAAAAGGAAAGACACCTTTGACTGAATAAACGTGCCGACGCTTATTTCAAGTTAATTCCCGCCTCATACACAAGACCGAATATCAAGGATTATTAAGAAAATGTTGGGTATCTTTTCTTTTCACATTACATTTATCATAATAAATTACATAATATTACATTACATAATATCATAAATCATTACATAATAAAATGACCCTTCATCATACAGGAAGTGTGTTATTAAATTATTAAATAGCTTATTTTATAGAGAAATAATCAGAAAAAATTACATTAACAATACTTCCTATTTTGAAACTATATATACTTAGCTAAGTTTATTACTTTCTCTACACGTAATATGTATATAGTACATAGAGGAAGTATTGTATTCCACCCAAAAATTCAATACCGAAATTTCGCCGGAAATACTTGTTTTAGAATCCCTGAATCCCAAAAAAAAAAAAAAAAAAAAAAAAAAAAGCACATGTCCGTGTGTGTGCGTGTGTGTGTCTGTGTGTGTTGTCTGTGGACAACATAGCTCAATTTGGCATTTAAATATAGTACATTCCTAGGAGCCGACACGAAGATTTTCAAGTAAATACCCCCATCATAAACTACCCTTTACATGGAAAATTTTGATTTTCTTAAAAATGGCTCTAATGTTTTGGTTAAAATCACGTATATTAAAGCTATTTGCACCCCAAATAAAATGATATCTTGATCTT
The DNA here is from genome assembly GCA_030762935.1 of Hymenopus coronatus. Taxonomy (NCBI): domain Eukaryota; kingdom Metazoa; phylum Arthropoda; class Insecta; order Mantodea; family Hymenopodidae; genus Hymenopus; species Hymenopus coronatus. The sequence goes on from CM060885.1 coordinate 80,271,010, forward strand.
TCCGGGAATAGCTCTGAAGACCTCTTTATTCTGGATGAATTTTGCCAAATTTTGCATAACAGCTAAACCGCAAGAAATTGACAAAAGCTTACCATACAGGAAATGTAAAGCACATTAAAACACATAATTTATGACATATATAATTTTTTTCGTGGATTTGGTTGTTTTTAAGATATTCCTTGTTATTAATTTTCTCTTTTTAAAAACTTGTATTTTTCTCATACAGGAATTTGTCAACTCCTGTCTGTACAAACAAAGGAACTTCAGTCACATAGCAACCACCTTTTGACTATCACATTAACCTGTGGTACTCCCTTATTTCACTTCCACTCACAAGGAAGCAAGTAATGAGACTATTTCTGCTAATTTTTTCTCGATTGGCATAAAGTAAATAGAAGCATTAGCTTTTTAACAATAATTTGTTACAGAGATGTAGAGAAAATCATTTGAATGGACCACCATCAGTTTTCCTTCTATCTGCTGCATATAATACAAGCTACAATAATAATATTGAATGCTAATAAATAATATTAAAATCAATAATAATAATAATAATAATAATAATAATAGAAACTTTCATTTAACTTTCAGCTTCCCCTTTGAGAATGCCAACTAGATTAAGCGAGGTAAACAAGTTTATAACGCTATATACGCTGCTGTTTGAGAAAATTGCAACACCAAGAAAGAACTTCCCGAATAACTCCAAACTTGGTAGAAGTGTAAAAGAGTATGTAAGCAATAAGTGATTAGGTTTGTAAAGAGAAGGGGTTCACGTACGCCGAGCAGAGCCCTGCGTGTTAGTCCGACAGGGTCAGTGTTGCACCATGTGTAGTCTAGCTGTCAAAGAAAGCGGAAATAATAAGGTGAATGCCAGTAAGCCTCGTCGACGTCAAAGAGATCCATATCGGCATGTGTACGAGTTCGAACGGGACAGCATGATCGGTCTCCGGCAAGCGGGTTTGCCATACTGTGGCATTTCGGCTTGTACAGGATATTCTGTTACGACAGTATGCGTGTGTGGAAGCAGTGGATAGATGAAGGTCGTACCTAGCGAAGAGCGGGTATTGCGCTTGCAAATAGACGTCAGCACTGTCAACATGATGAGCAGTGGCATGAACTGATGCTGGAGCCGGTCGTCAATTTTCAAACACGTAGTGAGCAACAGTCTGTCCAGCAACATGATAACGTAAGTATCGCTCCTGGTGACGCATAGCAGAGATACAAATAGACTAAACAATGCTACCAATAAATTACAGGGAAAAGAAACTCGTTTATGACACGGGAGGCTGCAGAGGTGACCCCTATTAAATTCAAGTCTTTTCAGAATCGTAGCAAACACACTTCCGTTGTGTCGATTAGTACCGTTCGTAGTACTAATTCTGAATTAGAAGGTATTTAGTTAACTGGATGCCGGTCTTTTTCAACACTTCGTGCAGAAAACAACTTCTTAGAAAAGATTATTCATTTATCTACAGGATGCTACTTGAAATGAATAATAATTGAAATTGCCTTATAACTTGCTTCCTAGCAAGTAGAATGGCAATACGGGAATACACAGTCTAAAGCGATACTCAAATATTTTAAAAGTTATCGCTATGTTAAACAATTGAAATCTTAGCGCGGCTAGTACTAAACCAAAAGTGGTATGAAACGAATGTAGACTTCCCGTTTGAGAAAGTTTAAGTGGTATAATATTGAAACCAGTAATCCGGAATATCTCGAAAACGGAAAAATTCTATATAACATAAACTGTGTGTGTTAATGAGATCTACAGTTCTTTGTGTAGCAAGTTTTTGTGTATCTCTTACGGTTTACCAGTTATGAAAAAAGGCATTCACAATGAAGAGGTCTTCAGAGGTTCTTCTCAGAAAATTCTCATGTAAATATCTTTAATACATGTCACTTTAATAACAACTCTTTATAGCTATTGTTGGTATTTCACAAACTTTTCATTTTTTGGGTTATCATTTTCACAGCCACATACGCGCCTTTTTCTAAAAAAAGGTTATATGTTCCAAATACACGGCTTTCTCTGACTATTCTGCAGCGGATTATTCTTACAAAAGTTAATCCTTCCCTCTACTTCGCACTAATCAAGATAAATATTAGCAGCAATGGTCGTATTACTTCCTTGTAATAGAAAGAAATAAAGGAATACACTAGGCTAAAACGATGTTCAAATTTTTTAAACACTGTTGCCAAGTGATTAAAATGCGGACCTTTGTCCACGGCCAGGAGTTGGCAAATTCCCGTTTGTGAAAATTAAAACCATTGACAAAGAACATATCGGAAACGGTACACCCGAAGAAAAATGTAAGGGATAATTGTGGGCTTTGACCAGATCAACATTTTTTGTGTAGTAAGCTTTTACTTTCTCTTCAAGTACTATGTACTATGTACATAGTGTATATAGTGATTTCACCGGAACTATATGTTTTGAGAATAAAAAAAGATTAGAAAAATATCCGTGTGTGTTTGTCTGTGTGTATGTGTGTGTCTGTGGGCAGCATAGCTCTAAAACGAAAAGCCGGTAAATATCAAACGTGGTTTTTAAGTTTAATATCTACCAAGATATAAACGAAGATTGTGATGAAATCCCCCCAGCCCAAACTACCCTTTACATGGAAAATTGTTTTTCTTAAAAATGGCTTTAACGATTTTGATTAACATACCACATATTAAATCCATTTCTATCACAAATAAAATGCATATCTTGCATATTCTGGAAATAGCCTCTGAAGACTACTTTATTCTGGATGAATGTTACGGAATTTTGCATAGCTGCTAAACCGTAAGAGATGGACAAAAATGTACCACACAAAAAACGTAGATCACTTTAAAACACACAATTTATGTTACATGCATTTTTTTCGTGGAGCGGATCGTTTTTGAGATATTCCTTGTTTTTGGTTTCAGCCTTAAAAAACTGATACTTTTCTGATACAGGAGTTATACAAACAAAGAAACTTCAGTCACATAGCAACCAGCTTTTGACTATCACTTTAACCTATGGCACTCCCTTATTTCGCGTCTGCTTACAAGGAAGCATGTAATAAGACTATTTCTGCTATTTTTTTTTTTCTCGATTAGTATGAAGTAAGTGAAGCAGCAGCTCTTTAACAATAATTTGTTGCAGAGATGTAGAGAAAGTCATGCGAATGGAACACATCAGATTTTTCAGTATCATGAATGAATGTAGAACAACTCTATGCATCAGCCATCTTAATTTCGCACACCAAAAACAGAAGAAAGCAAGATGAATAATGAATTCTAATCTTGTATCCACTTGCAGCCTGGGAAGTATCGAAACTGGGGTTAATGATGTAGGTGTTGTGTAGGTTACTTGACCTGAATGTAATTTTTCATCAGCAAGGCACTAATTACCTTCTGTGTTAGAGAGCTCCAGCGCTTTTATAGTTTCTGGAACATGTGTACAAGGTTGCATTTGACCTGATTACGGCGCCATACTGGTGCATTTACCTTCACACAACACTTTCGTTTTCTCCTGCTGAATCATCAACCTAATTAACACAGCAATTTAAGAACGTCAATATGGTGTATTTACTTTTAGGTTTATTGTACGTCCACTTGCATGCGTACACTGCTTTTTTAACCCTGCTTATAAAATTAAAAAAGTGACTAGAATAAGAATGAGGTTCATTCCAAGATGGTAAGAACACACCAAAATAGAAGAATGAGAGAAATTGATAATAATATGATCATTAGGGTAAAGGGGCGATCAAAAACTATTTCAATTGTGCCCTAATAAAATAAATCCTGGCTCAATCACGGATAAAATCTGTATAAAAAGAATATTTTTTTTACTCTCTCTCTCTACACGTACTATGTACATAGTGTATAGAGAAGGTATTGTAATGCACCCAAAAATTCGAAACTGAGATTCCACCGGAAATACATGTTTTGGAATACCCTGAATACAAAAAAAAAAACATTTTTAGAAAAAAAATGTCCGTGTGTGTGTCTGTGGACAGCATGTCTCAGAAACGAAGAGACCGTTAAATACCAAACCTGCTATTTAAGTTCAGTATCATCCAAGGATACGACACGAAGATTTTCAAGAAACTCCCCCACCCTCAACTACACTTCACGTAGAAAACTTTTCAAAAATGTTAATTTTCTAAAAAAATGGCTAAAGATTTTGATTGAAATATCAAATATTAAAGATATATACCTCACAAATAAAATATATATCTTAAATTTTCTGGGAATAGCCCCTGAATACTACTTTATTCTGGGTGAATTATACGGGTGAATTTTGCATAACTGGCAAACCGTAAGCGATAGACAAAAACTTACTTGAAAGAAAAAATGGGTAACGTTAAAACATATAATTTACGTTATATGCATTTTTTGTAGAGTGGATTGTGTTTTAGATATTCCTTGTTATTGGTTTCAGCTCTAAAAAACATACTTTTCTCATACAGAAATTTGTCAACTCCTGTCCATACATATAAAGGAACTTCAGTCACATAGTAACCAGCTTTTGACTAATACTTTAGCTTATGCTACTTCTATATTTCCCTTCTTCTTGCATGGAAGCAAGTAAGAAGACTATTGCTGTTAATTTTTTCTTGATTAAAATGAAGTAAAAACAAGCATAATCTTTTTAACAATTTGTTGCATAGATGTAGTGAAAGTCATGTGAATGGAACACATTTGATGTTTTTTTTAGCCTAGCGAAGAAGCGATTTGCAATGACAATCGAATAACCACAGCTTTTAAAACAATTGGGTAAATCTCTTTTTGCTTCACTTATTCAAGAATAATTTCCATATCCTCTGGAATCCTGGGATTAAATCTGTTCTTTAAGTCATTTAAACTCCAGAAATATAAAAACGTATGCTTAAACATCGTATTTGCCTAAGAATTACCACGAATACTGAGGCCAAATGCAAAAGAAAGGAAATTACCGTTATAGCAATGAAGGTCGCGTGCCGTCTCACGGACTCCAATGACACTTGTAAGGAAACAACCTGCTTTTTAGAACTCCAATAGGAGACTGTCACGCTTGTGGATGTGACTATACAGGGTGTCAATGAACTACAGCGAAATAATCTGCGAGATTGTGCACGTGACTGATATAAGTAATTTGAGATCGGCGATGCATGGTCCCCGGATAAACATAACGTTAAACGTGTGGGTATCAGGTGCTGACAAGTCAGTGTTAAAGCAAAGCAGGTTGAAAAAATGGCTTAGAATGTCTTTAAAACTGCTGCCCGAGTATAGAAATATCGATTTTTAGCAGCTCGTTACTAGCGTTCCCAAGATTTAATGTCGCAAAAATCTGTAAAATCTCAAACAGTGCGACACTGAGCATTCATTAACTACATTCTTGTGTTATGTAGCCTACTCTGGAGGCGTTTCTTCAACTGCTCTGTTGCCTTAATGCGTAACGCGGGAAACTGCTATCCCAAAGGTCGTGAGTTCGATTCCTGTCATATAGTAAATGCTTTTTTCATTATTTTTTTCATTCCAGACGAAGTGCCGCGATACGTGAACGAGAGCCGAACCCGGAAACTATCTTTCACTTGAAAGACAGTATCATAGCCACTACGCTACAGAGGTGCGCTGTAATATGTGCTCTCGAATGGTTGATAAATTAGCCAATCGAAATTTCAATAAACAGACCACAAGTATCCTATCTCAAATTACTTATTTAAGTAATCTATATATTCTGTGAACACATTTTGGTATAGTTCATTAACACTCTGTATATGCGTGACTAGATGACTGAAAGGTAGATGGAGGCACCGGTCAGTGCCTGTATCCGTTTTCTTATAATATGCTTAAATAACTCATGTGGAGTCTCCCAGACGCCACGCGAGCAGAACAGGGCTTATTACCTAAGTTACAACTCGCTTTTATGCATACTTCTACCACTAAATATTGACAACTATTTTTCATTGCTTTCTATACAATTATAATATTAGGTACAGTTTCCCTTGTATATGCTTTGTGAGTATATGGTTTGTCCTCCTACAAAACATTGTCAGCGTAGCTACACGCGAGCAGTGGTACAGCAGGTCAGGTTCGTGTGTTCTATACGGAGATGTGATCTGTGTTCGATACAATTGTCCCCATGACACACAATATCATAACGACCAGCAGTACACACTATATAGATATGCTGCGACCCGATTCACTAATGTCCATTCTGTTGAATGGCTCGAAACGGGAACTGAATCATTCCATCACCTCTGCATGTCGTTCACATAAATACTCCATGCATCGTAATTCCCAACAACCAAAAACATCAACATCAATATCTGTTACTCACTTTTTGCTTATTAAAAGGCACATCTAACTTCTAATGGTATTAAAAAGAAAAGTAACCAGCAAACAACATTATGTGCGAGATGCACATGACTTTCTCTGCCCATGACTTCCTCTAAGTGTACTTTCTTTACATGTACATAGTGTATAGAGAAGGTTTTGCACTCCACCCAAAAATTCAAAATCGAGATTTTACCGGAAATATATATTTTAGGGTTCCCTGTATCCAGAAAAACTATTTTCATAAAGAGGTCCCTGTTTTTGTGTGTTTGTCCGTGTGTCTGTGAACACGATAACTCGAAAATGAAAAGTCTTGATATTTGAGTTTAGTATATTTCAGGGATGCGACAAGAAGATTTTGAGAAAAATTCTCCCATTCTAAACTACCCTTAACACGGAGCTCTTTTTCGAAAATTTTGATTTTCTTAAAAATGGCTCTAATGGTTTTGATTAAAATATCATATATTCAAGATACTTACCTGGCAAATAAAATATATACTTTGAATTTTCTGGGAATTGCCTCTGAAAACTACTTTATTCTTGAATTTTGCATAACTGCTAAACAATAAGAGATGGACAGAAACTTACCACAGAAATATGAGGGGCACCTTAAAATACATAATTTATACTATATACTTTTTTTTTTTTTCGTGGAGTTGATCGTTTTGAGATATTCCTTGTTTTTCGTTTCAGCTTTAAAAAACTTATAAATTTATCATACAGGAATTTGTCAACTGCTGTCCATACAAGCAAAGGAACTTGAGTATCATAGCAACCAGCTTTTGACTATCACTTTAACCTATGGTACTCCCTTATTTTGCTTCTACTTACAAGGGAGCAAGTAATAAGACTATTTGTGCTAATTTATTCTCAATTAGTATGAAGTAAAGAGAAGCATAAGTTTTTTAACAATAGTTTGTTGCAGAGATGTAGAGAAAGTCATGTGAATGGAACACACCAGATTTTTTATGTGTTTAATGCCCCCTTTTACTACATAGGAGCTGCAGGCAATAACATTGATGATTAACGGATAAAAGATGGAACAGCGGTGGAATTTGATGGCGTGGGAAACAGGAGAATAGGGGAGTACCCTGCGGCGCTTTGTCCACCACAGATCCCACATGCAGGAAGAGAAACCCGGCAGTCACGGCGCGTCCATATACTATGTGCATAGTGTATAGAGAAAGTATTGCATTGCACTCAAAAAATTTTGTCACCGAGATTTCACCTGAAGTGCATTTTTTCAGACTCACTGACTCGAAAAAGCACTTTTTGAAAACAGTCTGTGTGTATGTGTGTGTACAGCATAGCTGAAAAACGAAAAGTCGGTAATGTACCAATTACTACTTCGTATCTCCCAATAATGCGACATGAAAATTTTCAAGAAAATCCTACCACCGCAAACTACTCTTTACGTGAAAATTTTTTTTGATAGTTTTGATTTGCTCAAAAATATCTTTAACTATTTTGATTCAATTATCCTATATTCAAGATATTTACATGAAAAATAAAGTGTATACCATGATTTTTTTTGGAATAACACCTGAAGATCTCTTAATTGTGGATAAACTTTGCTAAATGTTTGCATAACTGATAAGTCGTAAGAGCTGGCCAAAAGCTTACCATAACGAAATATAGAACTCGCTAAAATACACAGTTTATGTCTGATCCATTTTTTTCAGTGAGTTGACCGTTTTCGAGATATTCCTTGTTATTGGTTTCATTTTTAAAATACTTATACTTTTGTCATACGAAAATTTGTTAACTTCTAACAATGCAAAAAAAAAAAACTTTCAACATGCCAACCAGCTTTCTACATATTTTACTATCACTTTAGCCTAGTAATAAGATTTTTTACAGTTTAAGTGAAATATTTAATTAATGCACATTTATGACGAGTCTATCTGTACAGTGTATGGCAAAAGACAAACCAACTTATTTCCCTTCTGCTTATATCCACCTTAGTAGTAAGGACATTTCTGTTATTGACTATCTAAACTAGCATGAAGCAGAAGCTTTTAACATGAATTTCTTACAGAAATGTAGAGAAAGCTATGATTAGATTAGAAAACATTGTCTAGGTTCCTTTAGGCTAGGAAGCCACTGAACATAGAACTTGTCAAGGGATATGCATGCATGCACGGTTACAAAAACAACAGAATATTCATATAATCACATCATTTGCTTTGAGGCCTGTACACCACTGCTTTATACTTAATATGCTCTATAAAAGCATATTTGCTTTTTTTTTTCAAGTACATAAAAGCAAAGGTAATAAAAAGTTAGTGTTAAAATGTCTAAATACATATAATTTAATTATATGTAACACTGATGTAATGCCAGATGATAGTTTTCTAATAATCGACATAATATTTTACTACTAGTAATTATATAAAACTAAAAATGATTATTGTATTATGTATTCCAAAAATGGCAACAAATTACAATACATATTTACAAATATGTTATAGAATTTACAATGCAGAAATTTACGGTTATGTACTAGAGTGTAAAATATCAAAGCATCAGGTTTTACAGATCTTGTGTCATTGCTAAATACTGAAAAATTCATTTGTCACATTCGTGCAAGTCAAAGTATACATCAGTTTAATTTGAGTATAAAACACACACACACACACCAATACACACAAAATGCAATACAGTATAATACTTATAAATACAGTGATTATTACGGTATTGTGAGACAGATTTATCACTTAAATATTCATCTACAGAGTAAAATGATTTATTGCAAAGGTACTCCTTAAGAGAGGCCTTAAAAGCCCTGAAATTCCCAACATTTTCTTTTACATTACTGGAGAGAGCATTAAATATCTTGACTGTTTCATAATATGCACCTTTCTGAAAGCAACGAAGATTGGCATTGGGACGATGAATATATCCCTTTTGTCTAGTATTAATGTTATGAATTTCCATGTTTGTTATAAAACTATGTCGATTAACTGCATAGAATTTTAAAATGGATAATATTGAATAGAACACATCAATTGTTTAAAAGTAAATATCATAACTAAAACAATACAAACCATTAGCAATATTTGTTATAAATTCTGAAACATGTAGTGTTATTAAACTCACTCCACAGAGAGAGTTTTCAGTATTATTGATGCACATAAATCTTCTCTAACTAGCTGTTCTCACTCTCAGTGTAGCAAGCAACAGTTCAATAATTGGTTGAACAATTACTGTCTTTATTCCTAATTGATGAACAATTTAATGAACCAATCCCAGCGCTAACAGTGCATTTTCCAGGTTTAAATTTCTATAGTCATGTGCCGTTGTAAACCAAAACGATAATACGAAGAGTGTAAAGGGGCATGTAATAACCTGACCAAGTCTCCGTGCTACATTCACATGAATCTCTCTATTTGTTCATAAAAGCAATTCTTAAAATTTACATCACACTAAATGAAATAAGCATTAGCAGTTATGTTTTGAGTTTCTTTAGCACATATATGAAATGTACATAGTGGATAAAGAAGGAATCGTATTCCACTAAAAAATACGATACCAGGATTTCACAAGAAATATATGTTTTAAGATCTGCTGAGTCTGAAAAAAAACATATTTTCAAGGTCCATATATGTGTGCTGTTAAGCCGTTATATACTTATATATCTTTATATATCTTAGTGTCTTCCAAGGAACGACTCGAAGATTTTTCAAAAAAAAATCCCCCACCACAAATTACTCTTTTTAGAGAAAAACTTTTGAAAATAATGTTTTCCTCAAAAATTGCTCTAATGATTTGGATTAAAATAGTACATATTAAAGATATTTGCATTATGAATTTTGCAGATTTTGCGTAACGCTTAAACCGTAAGACATAGACAAAAACTAACTGTATAAAAATATCTCTCATTAAATTTCATAATTTATGTTATATACGTTTTCTATGTAGAGCCGACCGTTTCTGAGATATTCCTTTTTTATTGGTTTCAATTTTAAACCACTTAAACTTTTCTCAAATAGGAAGTGACGTTTATTTTCATCTCTCTTGCTTTGTTGCAGACAATGCAAAGCAAATCGAACCTCAATTGTTTAACATAGAACCAGCTATTAGAATATTTGACTTTCAATTTAGTGTAATGTATTCCCTTCTGTTCTTTCTACTTACAAGGAAGCAAGTAATAGTATAATCTCTGCTAATGTTTACTTTCATTAGTATGTCATAAATATAATAATAAATACTCTCTTGTAAGGAAAGTGGTTTTTTAAAAAGCTAGAGAAATTCATGTGAATGGAACACATCAGATTTTTATTAATTGTTTTCTTTCAGGTACAAGAGGATTTAAGGAATACACAACGCTAAAATCATAGTCAAATCTTTTAAGAGTTGGTCGCTATGTGATGGTTTCCCATTATAGATATTGGGAAACCCGAACACAACTACTTTATGTTTTTGCTTTACACCAGTTTTTCTACCTATTCGATAACAAATTATTCTTACAAAAGCATGTTCTTTTGTCTCTTACACGGATATTGAGATAAACATTAGCATAAAAGGCTTTTTATTATTTTCCTGATAAGTAGAAGAGTAAAACTAAAGCCATAGTCAAATATTTCAAAAGCTGTCGCTATGCGATTCTCTTAGCAAGGCCAGGAATGAAACGTAAGAGAACTTGCTGTTACAGAAAATTTAAAAGTATTTTGACATCGAAATCAAAGGCAGAGACCAACTCTGGAATGGTTCGCTGTAACAAAAAATCTGATGTGTTCCATTTATATGACTTTCTCTCTGCAACAAATTATCGTTAAAAAGCTTATGCTTATATTTACTTCCTGCTAATCTAGAACAAAATAGCAGAAATAGTCTTATTACTTGCTTTCTTAAAAGCAGAAGCGAAATAAGGAAGCACCATAGGTTAAATTGACAGTCAAAAGCTGATTGCTATGTGACTGAAGTTCCTTTGTTTGTATGCACAGGAGCTCACAAAGTCCAGTATGAAAAAAGCATGTTTTTATAGCGGAAACAAAAACCAAGGAATATCTCAAAAACAATCAACTCCACGAAAAAAAGTATGTAGTATAAATTGTGAATTTTAACGTGCTCCTCATGTATCTGTGGTAGGTTTTTGTCCATCACTTACGGTTTAGCAGTTATGCAAAATTCCGTAAAATTGACCCAGAATAAAGTAGTCTTCAGAGACTATTCCCAAAAAATTCAAAATATACATTTTATTTGTCAGGTAAATATCTTTAATATACGATGTTTTAATCAAAATCGTTAGAGCAATTTTTTGGGAAATCAAAATTTTCGAAAAACGTTCCATGTAAAGGGTAGTTTGGGGTGGAAGGATTTTTCTCAACATCTTCGTGTCACATCCCTGGAAGATACTAAACTTAAATACTAAGTTTGGTATTTTACCTACTTTTCGTTTTTGAGTTATCGTGTTCACATACACACGGACACACTGACACACGGACACGGACACACACGGAACTTTTTCTGAAAATACTTTTTTTGGATACAGGGGACCCTAAAACATATATTTCCGGTGAAATCTCGGTATCGAATTTTTTGGTGGAGTGCAATACCTTCTCTTTACACAATGTACATGGTATGTATAGAGAAAATAAAAAACTGTGTATAATTTACATTATGTGTTTTCACTAGATCCAAATTTTTAGTAACTTATTTTCTAGGATTTAACGGATATGCAAAAGACCTTCAGAATAAAGGTATCTTCAGTGGCAATTCCCAGATAATTCAACATATATGTTTTATTTGTAATTTACATATCGATAATTTACGTATTTTAATCTATATTGTCAGTCATCTTTGAGAAAAACAAACTTTTCAAAATTTTGGATCTAAAGAGTTTTTTAGAATGCGCGATTTTTTTTCAAAATTTCCTGGCGCATCTTTGGAAAATACTAAACTAAAACGGCAGATTTGGTATTTAACGATCTTTTAGGTTTTTGTTTATCCTGTCCATAGTCACACACACGTATCTTTCTATAAAATGCTTTTTTGAGACTCAGGGCCCTAAAAGTTTATATTTCCTGTGGAATATTGGCATCGAATTCTTGGGTAGAATGTAGTTCATACTACACCTACTACATACATAGTAGGTATAGAGAAAGTAAAAACACATCTGATATAAATATTGATTATTAACGAAATCTACGTTTTTTCTTTCCCTAGACGTTCTATATGCATAGTGTATAGAGAAGGTATTGCACTGTACCCAAAATTCGATATCAAGATTTCACCGAAAATATATGCTTTTAAACCCCCTGAAACCCAAAAAAGCATTTTTAGAACAATGTCCATGTCAGTAAGTGTCTGTCTGTCTGTCTGTCTGTCTGTCTGTCTGTCTGTCTGTCTGTCTGTCTGTCTGTCTGTCTGTCTGTCTGTCTGTCTGTCTGTCTGTCTGTCTGTCTGTCTGTCTGTCTGTCTGTCTGTCTGTCTGTCTGTCTGTCTGTATGTATGTATGTATGTATGTATGTATGTATGTATGTATGTATGTATGTATGTATGTATGTATGTATGTATGTATGTATGTATGTATGTATGTATGTATGTATGTATGTATGTATGTATGTATGTATGTATGTATGTATGTATGTATGTATGTATGTATGTATGTATGTATGTATGTATGTATGTATGTATGTATGTATGTATGTATGTATGTATGTATGTATGTATGTATGTATGTATGTATGTATGTATGTATGTATGTATGTATGTATGTATGTATGTATGTATGTATGTATGTATGTATGTATGTATGTATGTATGTATGTATGTATGTATGTATGTATGTATGTATGTATGTATGTATGTATGTATGTATGTATGTATGTATGTATGTATGTATGTATGTATGTATGTATGTATGTATGTATGTATGTATGTATGTATGTATGTATGTATGTATGTATGTGTGTCTGTGGGAAGCATAGCTCAAAAGCGAAAAGTCCGTTAAATACCAAACTTGATATTTAAGTTCAGTATCTACCAAGGAGATGTTCAGGAAAATCCCCCATCCCATACTACCCTTTCTCGAAATGTTGATTTTCTCAAAAATGACTAATGATTTTGATTAAAATATATATGTTTAACATATTTTATGACAAGCGAAATGTACATTTTGCATTTTCTGATAATCTTAAGAACGTTAGTGTTCGATATTTTTATACTCGGGCAGCAGTTTTAAAGACATTCTAAGACATTTTTTCAACCTGCTTTGCTTTAACACCGACTTATCAGCACTTGACACCCACACGTTTAACGCACGGAACTCTCCTTATAGAGGTGACTTGGTTTGGCAGTCCTGGTTAGTATTAGCCCATAGCGTCCCCTAGAGGCACGGGCCTCTCTCCTTATAGAGGTGACTTGGTTTGGCAGTCCTGGTTAGTATTAGCCCATAGCGTCCCCTAGAGGCACGGGCCTCTCTCCTTATAGAGGTGACTTGGTTTGGCAGTCTTGGTTAGTATTAGCCCATAGCGTCCCCTAGAGGCACGGGCCTCTCTCCTTATAGAGGTGACTTGGTTTGTCAGTCCTGGTTAGTATTAGCCCATAGCGTCCCCTAGAGGCACGGGCCTCTCTCCTTGGAGAGGTGACTTGGTTTGGCAGTCCTGGTTAGTATTAGCCCATAACGTCCCCTAGAGGCACGGGCCTCTCTCCTTATAGAGGTGACTTGGTTTGTCAGTCCTGGTTAGTATTAGCCCATAGCGTCCCCTAGAGGCACGGGCCTCTCTCCTTGGAGAGGTGACTTGGTTTGGCAGTCTTGGTTAGTATTAGCCCATAACGTCCCCTAGAGGCACGGGCCTCTCTCCTTATAGAGGTGACTTGGTTTGGCAGTCCTGGTTAGTATTAGCCCATAGCGTCCCCTAGAGGCACGGGCCTCTCTCCTTATAGAGGTGACATGATTTGGCAGTCTTGGATAGTATTAGCCCATAGCGTCCCCTAGAGGTACGGGTCTCTCGCCTTATAGAGGTGACTTGGTTTGGCAGTCCTGGTTAGTATTAGCCCATAACGTCCCCTAGAGGCACGGGCCTCTCTCCTTGGAGAGGTGACTTGGTTTGGCAGTCTTGGTTAGTATTAGCCCATAACGTCCCCTAGAGGCCCGGGCCTCTCTCCTTGGAGAGGTGACTTGGATTGGCAGTACTGGTTAGTATTAGCCCATAGCGTCCCCTAGAGGCACGGGTCTCTCTCCTTGGAGAGGTGACTTGGATTGGCTGTACTGGTTAGTATTAGCCCATAGCGTCCCCTAGAGGCACGGGTCTCTCTCCTTGGAGAGGTGACTTGGTTTGGCAGTCCTGGTTAGTATTAGCCCATAGCGTCCCCTAGAGGCACGGACCTCTCTACTTGGAGAGGTGACTTGGATTGGCAGTCCTGGTTAGTAATAGCCCATAGCGACCCTAGAGGCACGGGCCTCTCTCCTTGTAGAGGCGACTTGGTTTGACGGTCCTGGTTAGTATTAGCCCATAGCGTCCCCTAGAGGCACGGGCCTCTCGCCTTATAGAGGTGACCTGGTTTGACGGTCCTGGTTAGTATTAGCCCATAGCGTCCCCTAGAGGCATGGGCCTCTCTCCTTGAAGAGGTGACTTGGTTTGGCAGTCCTGGTTAGTAATAGCCCATAGCGTCCCCTAGAGGCACGAGCCTCTCTCCTTGGAGAGGTGACTTGAATTGGCAGTCCTGGTTAGTATTAGCCCATAGCGTCCCCTAGAGGCATGGGCCTCTCTCCTTGGAGAGGTGACTTGGATTGGCACTCCTGGTTAGTATTAGCCCATAACGTTCCCTAGAGGCAGGGCCTCTCTCCTTGGAGAGGTGACTTGGTTTGGCAGTCTTGGTTAGTATTAGCCCATAGCGTCCCCTAGAGGCACGGGCCTCTCTCCTTGGAAAGGTGACTTGAATTGGCAGTCCTGGTTAGTATTAGCCCATTGCGTCCCCTAGAGGCAGGGCCTCTCTCCTTGAAGAGGTGACTTGAATTGGCAGTCCTGGTTAGTATTAGCCCATAGCGTCCCCTAGAGGCATGGGCCTCTCTTTTTGGAGAGGTGACTTGGATTGGCAGTCCTGGTTAGTATTAGCCCATAACGTCCCCTAGACGCAGGGCCTCTCTCCTTGGAGAGGTGACTTGGTTTGGCAGTCTTGGTTAGTATTAGCCCATAGCGTCCCCTAGAGGCACGGGCCTCTCTCCTTGAAGAGGTGACTTGGATTGGCAGTCCTGGTTAGTATTGGCCCATAGCGTCCCCTAGAGGCATGGGCCTCTCTCCTTGGAGAGGTGACTTGGATTGGCAGTCCTGGTTAGTATTAGACCATTGCGTCCCCTAGAGGCAGGGCCTCTCTCCTTGAAGAGGTGACTTGGATTGGCAGTGCTGGTTAGTATTAGCCCATAGCGTCCCCTAGAGGCATGGGCCTCTCTCCTTGGAGAGGTGACTTGGATTGGCAGTCCTGGTTAGTATTAGCCCATTGCGTCCCCTAGAGGCAGGGCCTCTCTCCTTGGAGAGGTGACTTGGTTTGGCAGTCTTGGTTAGTATTAGCCCATAACGTCCCCTAGAAGCACGGGTCTCTCTCCTTATAGAGGTGACTTGGTTTGGCAGTCCTGGTTAGTAATAGCCCATAGCGTCCCCTAGAGGCACGGGTCTCTCTCCTTATAGAGGTGACTTGGTTTGGCAGTCCTGGTTAGTATTAGCCCATTGCGTCCCCTAGAGGCCCGGGCCTCTCTCCTTGGAGAGGTGACTTGGTTTGGAAGTCTTGGTTAGTATTAGCCCATAACGTCCCCTAGAGGCACGGGTCTCTCTCCTTGGAGAGATGACTTGGTTTGGCAGTCTTGGTTAGTATTAGCCCATAACGTCCCCTAGAGGCACGGGTCTCTCTCCTTGGAGAGATGACTTGGTTTGGCAGTCTTGGTTAGTATTAGCCCATAGCGTCCCCTAGAGGCACGGGTCTCTCTCCTAATAGAGGTGACTTGGTTTGGCAGTCCTGGTTAGCCATTCCAGGAAGGATCCTCCTTTTGTTCTTAACCGCTTAGGTTATTTATAATATTCCATATTATAAAGTACGCCATTGTTTTAAGAATTATTTTAGCATTTTTTGTTGTGTTGTATACACCTAAATACTTGGGTCTTTAAACATTATTTTTCTTCTACTGTTTATCTTGGCTAATGCACTTGTATAGCAGTCTTGATCTGTTGCTTTCATCTCCTCCTGTCTTTCGCTGTGCTGCTCCATCTTTTGCCGAATGTTTTCTTGAGATCGTCTGACGTCCTGTTTTCGGTTGTCATGTCGTTAGTCTTTGGGTCCATCGGTTACGGGTTCGAGTCCGGTGTGCAGGTTTTGGGTATTAGGAACGGTGTGGTGGCCAATCTCAGGATTTTTACTAGCATGGAAACTCTTTTACGGTGTGGTACGACACAAGTGCTTTATTCGGTTAGTTCGGCCTTATTCTGCCGTCGAACACACGCATTCCTTTTAATTTTCTCTTTTGAAACCATACTTTACGCGACCGCGACTATTGTAACTTATTAATTCTAATACAGTGATCTCGTCCATACTCTGGTCTGTATTACAATAACTAAAGGTAGCCTGTCCGGCTCCAACACAGACCCTAAATATCATATCTTTGCTCTGCCGATGTTCTATGCCAAGTGCCCCCAAACAAGTGTGGCCTGGCCAGCAAAGAGCATTGTTTTCTCTTTTCCTGTTATGTGCCACTCCGGCAGTGTACCCTCACCCCCTTCGGTTCAATGTCTGCCCCTAACGGTACTATGTTACCAGCACTTGACCACTCGGCTACTTAGACGTGTTTGTAATCTTTCTTCCCTTCCCTTTTTCAATGTACATTTATATTTCCTTGTTGGTATAATTTATATTATTAGCTTTAATTTATCTTTACCTTCTGAATAACTCTTTGCTCCGTGACAAAACATGTACTGTCTCAGGTCTTGGCTCATGATGTGTCCCCCCATCTCCATTTTTGGTAGTTACTGGTCTGTTATTATTGTCTCTCTACGTGGTGTAATGGTTACCATGTTAACTTTATATACCCAAGGTCGCGGGTTCAAAGCCGGCGGAGAACAATCGATTTTTTGGGTGTAAAAATCCTCAGCATGGCTTGCTTCGGAGGGAGGTAAAGCCGTTGGTCCCGTGTCGTAGATTTATGGCACGTAAAAGAACCTCAAGCCTGATAGAGAGGCCTCTGAGCAAAATTAAGTGTTCTTTCACACCCAATTTAGAATGGGACACTGAGAACCAAAGTAGTTAAAGGGCGTCCATAAATAACACGTACTAGTGTTCGTTCTCTAAGTATGTCTTGGAAATTAAGCTAACACAAATAAAATATTTCTTCGTCTAAATTTTGTTTTCTTGTTTTTGTTTTGAAATTCTGGAGGAAGCAGCCCTGTCGATGTTTCTCTGCACGATTCGCTACGGAAGCAGAACATTTATGAAGCGTTATGCGCGAGTTTGAATATTTACATATTCTAAGAAGACAGAGAAGAATTCTCTCGCCGGAAATTTTCACAAGGTAAATGTGTAGCAAGTCCATCCACTAAATGAGTAAAACGACCAGTTTTGCGTTGGTTTTTGCCCACCAGAAAATCATGAATGGGACCTCGTACACAGATGCTGCCATACAAAGGACGGTGTAGTCTATTGTTCGAGAGAGGGAACCGACGGTCGGTCTTCTTGTCCCTGCTAGGGATGGAGTAAGTATAATTAATTAATGAAGCACGCTACAGTTACACCGTGTACAACATTCAGGGATGTCCACTTTTTACGTCTGCCATCTTCTTGGGATCATTGCATCTATTTACGAAGTTCAAGGATGCATTTTATAAATCTAAAATGAAATATATTTGATCTTTGTTTAATCTTCATACTAGAACGCTGATTTCTCAAAACACATTTCGGTACTTTTTATACTATACAGGGTGTTAATGAACTACACCGAAATAATTTGCGAGAGTGTGCACGTGACTGATATAAGTAATTTGAGATCGGCGATGCATGGTCCCCGGATAAACATAACGTTAAACGTGTGGGTGCTAATAAGTCGGTGTTAAAGCAAAGCAGGTTCAAAAAATGGCTTAGAATGTCTTTAAAACTGCTGCTCGAGTATAGAAATATCGATTTTTAGCAGCTCGTCACTAGCGTTCTCAAGATTTGATGTCGCAAAAATCTGTAAAATCTCGAACTAATCACTTCACAGGATGACACTGAGCATTCATTAACTACGTTCTTGAGCTATGTAGCCTACTTTGGAAGCTGCTATCGCAAAGATCTTGTGTTCAGTTCGTGTCATAGAGTAAATGTTTTTTTTATTATTATTTTTTTTTTCATTCCAGACGAAGTGCCGCGACTGGCACTTCAGAAACTTATAGCCGTTACTTCGACATTTCAATAAAGAGACCATAAGTCTCCTATCTCAAATGACTTATTAGGTACTCTACATATTCTGTGAAAATATTTCGGTATAGTTCATTAACACCCTGTTTATACATAGCAGGAAAGGTATTGTATTCCACCCACAAATTTGACATCCAAATTTCATCGCAGGTATGTTTTGATGCCTAAAGAATAAACATAAGGAAGAAGTTATAAAAAAGATATGTATAGAGCATAAACTCATAAACGAAAAGTTAGTCAATACAAAACTTGGTATTTAAGTTGAGTATCTCCCAAAGATTTGGCAGGAAGATTTTCAAAGAAAATTTTCTACTCCAAGCTAATGTTATAAAAGCTGTCGTTATGCGATTGTCATTGCAAATCGCTTCCTTGCTTGGCCAGGAGTAGAACAAAAGAAAAACGGACACTTCCTGTCTGAGAAAATTATAAGTACAACTAATAGCAAGAAATATCTCGGAAAAAGTTACATCCGCAACAAAAACGTAAACCATATAAATTATGTTCATTTTTTGTGTAGTAGATTTTTGTTATCTCCTACGGTTTAGCAGTTAAACAAAATTCGGCAAAATTCATCCAGAATAAAGAGGTCTTTAGAAACTATTTTCAGAAAATTCAAGATATAAATTGTATTTGAAATGTAAATATATTTAATGTACCAGATTTTAATCAAAATCGTTAGCGCTATTTTTGAGAAAATAAAAAATCTTCGAAAATGTGTCCATGTAACGGGTAGTTTGTAGTATGGGTATTTTTTTTTGTATAAATCTTTTTGTCGGATCCTTGGAAGATACTAAACATAAACACCAAGTTTTGTATTTAATGGTCAGACAGAGAGACAGACACGCACGGACCTTTTTCTAAAAATGCTTAGGAGAACCGAAAACATATATTTCCGGTGAAATCTCGAAATCAAAATTGTCAGTGGAATACAATACCTTCTGTATCCACTATGTACATGCAGGCTAGAGAAATTAAAGAAAGACTGACGCGTTCCATTCACATGAACATCTGCCTTTTGTGTAACACACTATTGTTACAAATTCTCCTTTTATCTACTTCATGTTAAATGAAAATAAAAATTAGCAGAAATGGAAAAGTCGCTTAGTTCTTATAAGTAGAAGACAAACCGACAGTCAAATAGTTTTAAAACTGTTGCTATGTGAAGCAATTGAAATTCCCTTCTCTTTGTATACCACGAAGAAAACAAATGCGAAACGACTTCCCACTTGAGAAAAGCTAGGAATATAAAACTAATTACAAAGAATAACTAGGTAATGTTTAGCTACACAACAAAAATGTACTTGACATAAATTGTATGTTTAAGAGAGCTACATGATTTTTGTGGTAAGGTTTTATTTATCCTTTACGGTTTAATAAAAATATACAGAGTGAAGAGAATTTTAAAGCCTATTTCCAACAAGTTTTAGATATGAATCTTATTTGCCATCTAAATATCTTAAATAATTGCTGTTTTAACGAATAACTTTAGAACTATTTTTACTTTCTCTACACGTAGAGAGTGTATTGTAAATATAGAGCAGGTATTGTAATGCACCCAAAAATTTGACACCGAGATGTCACCAAAAATGCATGTTTTGAGAACCCTGAATCCTAAAAAAACATTTTTAAAAACATGTCCATGTGTGTTTGTGCCTGTGGGCAGCATAGTTCAAAAACAAAAAGACCGCTAAAAACCAAACTTGATATTTAGGTTTGGTATCTTCCAAGGATGCGACACGAAGATTTCCAAGAATATCCCTCCACCTCCAACTATCCTTTACGTGGACTTTTTTCGAAAATTATTTTCTCAAAAATAGCTCTAACGATTTTGATTTAAATATCATATATTAAAGATATTTACACGAAAAATATAATGTATAATTTGAATTTTCCGGGAATAGCCTCTGAAGACTACTTTATTCTGGATAAATTTTACGGAATTTTGCATAAATGATAAACCGTAAGAGATGGACAAAAACTTACCGCACAAAACATGTAGAGCACATTAAAACACACTATTTATGTTATATACATTTTTTTGTCGAGTTGATCGTTTTTAAAATATTCCTTGTTTTTAGTTTCAGCTTTGAAAGACTAATGTTTGTCTCAAACAGGAATTTAATTCGTGTCCATACGAATAAAGGAACTTCAGTCACATAGCAACCAGCTTTTGACAGTCACTTAATCGCTTCAACTTACAAGGAAGCAAGGTATTTCTGGTATTTTTTTTTTTCTCAATTAGCATGAAGCAAATAGAAGCTTAAGCTTTTTAATAATAATTTGTTGCATAGATGTAGAGAAAGTCATGTGAATGCAACACATCAGATTTTTAGAAAATATAACACTTCAAAAAATCGTTCATGTAAAGGATGGTTTGGGTTGGTATTTTTTCCTGAAAATCTTCATGCAGCCTTGAAAAATGCAGAACTAAAATATAAAGTTTGGTATTTCACTGAGTTTTTATTTTTCAGCTTTACTGTTCTCAGGCGCACGCGCGCGCGCACACACACACATAAACACACAAGTCATACGCGTCCGCATTTAAGGATACTTCTTTGATATAAAAAATACTCTTTTTGGGATTTAAAAAACCTCAAAAACTATATTTCCGGTGAGATCTCGACAACAAATTTTTGGGTGAAAAATTTTGTCTACCTGTGTACTATTACGTGTAGACAAAGTAAAAATATCTAAAATGTACAACCACAGGTACAGAATTACAAACATGTGCTCGACAAAACAAAACATAAACTTACAAAGACACAAAGAGAACAAGCTTGGCTTTACTTGCCTCAGGGCAGTCAACAAAAAACTGTACATAATAAACTTGAAAGCAAAAAATCCCATGTGCTCCATTTACCTGACTTTCTCTACATACATGTAACAAATTATTATTAATAAGCCTATTCTTCTATATATTTGACGCTAAAATTAGCAGAAACAGTCTTATCACTTATTTACTTTATACGTAAAAGGGAAATAAGGGAATACATTAGGCTATACCGACAGTCAAATGTTTTAAAATGTGGTTGCTATGGGATTGAAATCTGTTTCTTTGCGTGGCCAAGCTTGACGAGTTCTGGTATGAGAACCGTTTAAGCATTTTAAA
This sequence comes from Hymenopus coronatus, assembly GCA_030762935.1. NCBI lineage: Eukaryota > Metazoa > Arthropoda > Insecta > Mantodea > Hymenopodidae > Hymenopus > Hymenopus coronatus. The sequence continues at coordinate 80,292,794 of CM060885.1, forward strand.
GCTGAAACAAATAAGAAGGAAAATCTTGAAAACGGCCAACTCCACGAAAAAATGTATAGGATCTAAATTGTATGTTTTATCGTTATCTACATTTTTGCTTTAATAACTTTTTGTCTATCTCTTATGCTTTATCTGTTATGCAAAACTCAATAAAATCAACCAGAATAAAGAGGTCTTTAGAGGCTATTTACAGAAATTCAAGATATACATTTATTTGCCATGTAAATTTCTTAAATATAAGAGATCTTAATAAAAATCGTTAGAGCCATTTTTGAGAAAATCAAAATTTTCGAATATTTTTCCATTTAAAGGGTAGTTGGGGTGGGGGATTTTCCTGTAAACCTTCATATCGCATCCATGGAAGATACCAAATTTGGTATTTAACCGTCTCTTCGTTTTCGAGCTATGCTGTCCACACACATATACATACACACACACATACAACATACATACACACACAGGGACCTTTTTCTGAAAATCCTTTTTTTTTTTTTTTGATTCAACGGGACCCAAATCATATATTTCAGGTGAAATCTCGGTATCAAATTTTCGGGTGCAATACAATATATTCTCTATATACTATGTACATACATAGTATGTATAGAGAAAGTAAACAGGAACGAAGCAAAATAGATGTAGTAAACCGTGTTTTTCGCAATCAAAATTGCGATTATGGAAATTTTGTCGTATTATTGGATATTAAAATTTATTTTAAACGCACTTCTGGTATGGCTAAGCGGCAGTGTGCAAATATTATACCTATGGGACACTTAATTTTATATCTCCCCTTTCTATACTTTATTAGAATTTGAAGTTGGTAAACTTAACAAGTAGAATGTTTCACTATTTTTTTGTATTTTTACTTTCTCTGCAGGTACTATGTACATAGTGTATAGAGAAGGTATTGCAATGCACCCAAAAATTCGATACCGAGATTTCACCGAAAGTACATGTTTTGGGTGACCTTAACTAAAAAAAACATTTTTCAAAAAAGGTCCGTATGTGTGTGTGTGTGGATAGCATAGCTTCAAAATAAAAATAAAACACAAAACCTTGTATTTAAGTTTGGTAAGTTCCCAGGATGCGACACGAAAATGTCTAAGAAAATGTCCCCACACTCTACTACCCCTTACATAGAAAAAGTTTCAAAAATGTGATTTTCTCAAAAATGGCTCTTAACGATTTTTATTAAAATATCGTATATAAGATATATTTACATGACAAACAAAATGCATATTTTGAGTTTTCTGGGAATATCTTCTAAAGACACCTTTATTATAGAAAATTTTGCGGAAATTTGTCTAACTGTTAGACCGTATGAGATACACAACAACTTACCGCACTAAAAATGTAAAGCACATTAAAACACACAATTTATGTAATATATTTTTTCGTGTAGTTGAAGGCTTTTGAGATATTCCTTGTTTTTGGTTTCAGCTTTGAAAAAACATATACTTTTCTCAAACAGGAATTTGTCAACTCCTTTCTATACAAACCAAGGAACTTCAGTCACATAGCAACAAGCTTTTGACTATCACTTTAACCTGTATTACTCCCTTATTTCGCTTCTACTTACAAGGAAGCTAGTAATAAGACTATTTCTGCTATTTTTTTCTCAACTAGCATGAAGTAAATAGAAGCATTAGTTTTTTAAGAATAATTTGTTGCAGAGATGTAGAGAAAGTCATATGAATAGCACACATCAGGTTTCTGTAGGGTTTTCTCTTATTCTCAGAAGCATTAACTTTAAGCATGGACCTGAACTTTAAACAACAAAAGAAATGGAGTAAACTATAAACAGGTATCTTTTGTGATTCACAAGCTATTTCATGCGTTAACATGTCATTATCTGGTTGATGTAATATTATCCAACAAACAGCTGAGATTCACATAGCACCTCTCCTCCGTTTAATACATGGGCATATGCTGTACACATTTATGTAACTAAAGCACAGAAAACAAAATGGGAGTTGGGTCGGCTACCTCTCCCAAGGTTCGTCGTTCTAAACATACAAACGAATATATAAACGAGCAAACACACAAAATATAAACAAACGCATTTGTGTACATACACGGTGGCGTAACAAAATATTTATTTGAAACAAGCACACATAAACATTCATGGCGGTCCCAGCGCCCCCAGCGGCGCTTTTCGAGACCAGCCACCGCATATTTTAGTAAGGCCTCAATGTTATTTTACGATGCTGGTTCTATAAGAACCCGCGTTAGGAATAAAGACACGATCTTTCAAAAACAAATTATTTATTTCTCAACAGATGCCCTTTTCAGGGATAAACTTTTTAAACGCTCCTATTTTTTTTAAACCCCTCAAAAGGGAATTATCAAATTCTGCAAATACTTCCCTGTTTCCAGCATGATTTCATTTACTTTTTTCTATACGTACTATGTACATAGTGTCAGAGAAAATATTGCACTCCACCTAAAAATTCGATACCGAGATTTCACCGGAAATATATGTTTTAGGGTCCCCTGTATCCAAAAAAAGATCTGTATGCGTGTGTGTGTGTCCGTGAACACGATAACTAAAATGCGAAAAGTGGGTAAAATACAAAACTTGCTATTGAAGTTTAGTATCTTTTAGGGATGCTACAGGAAGATTTTGGGAAAAATCCCCTCACCTCAAACTACCCTTTACATGGAGCTTTTTTCGAAAATTTTTATTTTCTTAAAATGGCTCTAATGATTTGATTATAATTTCATATATTGAAGATTACCTAACAAATAAAATGTATATCTTGAATTTTCTAAGAATAGCCTCTGAAGATTACTTTATTCTGGATGAATTTTACGAAATTTTGCATAGCTGCTCAACTATAAGAGTTGGACAAAAACTTACCCCACAAAAAATGTAGAACACGTTAAAACACACAATTTATATTATATACATTTTTTTCGTGGAGTTTATCATTTTTTAGATATTCCTTATTTTTGGGTTCATCTCTCAAAGCTTACGCTTTTCTCATACTGGAATTTGTCCACTCCTGTCCATAGTAACAAATTTCTGCTAAGTTTTCTCTCGATTAGCATGTAGTAAAAAGAAACATAAGCTTTTTAACAATAATTTGTTGCACAGATATAAAGAAAGTTATATGAATGGAACACATCAGATTTATAAAGTATTTATACTGCACAACTGTGTTTTATGTTTTACTCCTGGTCCCGCAAACAAGTGAATTTCAATGACAATCGCATAGCGAACGCTTTTAAAAGATTGACTATCGTTTAAGCCTAGTGTAGCAAAGTTTAAGGAAAAGGAAGTGCTGGTGTAGTTCGGGAATTACTTTTTGCTGTTTTACATCTGGGCATGCGCAACAGAACCGAATTTCCATTGTTTCACATGGATCATTTCTGCTAATTTTTATCTCGATTAGCTTAATAGATACACGAAAAACCTATTGAAAGAATAGTTTGCTTGCAGATCATGTAAAGAAAGTGATGTGAATGGGGCATATCAGATTTTTACTTTCTCTTCACGTACTGTGTACTTAGTATATAGAGAAGATATTGCATTCCAAATTAGATACCGAAATTTCAGTGGAAATAGGCGTTTTAGGGTTCCCTGTATAAAAAAAAAACATTTTTAGAAACAGGTCTATGTGTGTTTGCCTGGTGTTCAGTGTGTCCGTACGTTTGTGAACACGATAACTCAAAAACGAAAAGTCGGTAAAATACCAAACTTAATATATAAGATTTTGAGGAAACTCCCCCCACTCCAACTACCCTTCACATGGAAAATTTTTAAAAAATTTTGATTTTCTCAAAAATGGTTCAAATGATTTTGATTTAAATGCCTATATAAAAGAATCTTATTGGATTTTGCATAACAAGTAAAAAAAAAAAAAAAAAAAAAAATAAGAGAGAGATAGAAAAAAACTTACTACACAAAAAATGTAGATCTCGTTAAAACACCCAATTTATGTTATGTATTTTTTTTCGTAGGGTAGACCATTTTTGAGGTGTTGTTTGCTATTTGTATCAGTTTTAAAATGCTTAAAATTTTTCACATACTTTTTTTTGTTTTTTATGATCTCGGGGACCATGGAGCTTAAAGCTACTCTCCATTCGTCTCCTCAGAATAAGGGAAAACCCCGAGAAGAAAAAAGTTATCCAGATAACTGTGTATCTATGAACACAATAACTCAAAAACAAAATGTCGGTAAAACATCAAACTTGGTATTTAACTTTAGTATCTTCCAGGAATGTGACACGAAGATTTTGAGAAAAATCCCCCACCTCAAACTACTCTTTACATGGAACTTTTTTCAAACATTTTGATTTTCTCAAAAATGGCTCTAACGATTTTGATTAAAATATCGAAATTAAAGATATTTACCTTACAAATAAAATGCATATCTTGAATGTTCTGTGAATAGCCTCTGAAGACTACTTTATTCTGGAAGAATTTTAAGGTATTTTGTAGAACTGCTAAACTGTAAGAGATGAACAAAAACTTTCCACACAAAAAATGTAGAGCACGCTAAAACACAAAATTCATGTTATATACTTTTGTTGGTGGAGTTGGTTGTTTTTAAGACATTTCTTGTTTTTGGTTTCAGCTTTGAAAAACTTATACTTTTCTGATATAGGAATTGGCGAACTTCAGTCACATAGGAACCAACTTTTGAGTATCACTTTATTGTAATGTATTTCCTTATTTCACTTCTACTTACAAGGAAGCAAGTCATAAGAATATTTATTTCTGCTAATTTGTTCTCGATTAGCATGAAGTAAATAGAAGCATAAGCTTTTTAACAATAATTTGTTGCAGATATTCACATGACTTTCTCTACATCAGATTTTTCTATATGCAGGGTCGTTCACGGAAGTTAAATTAGCAAATACATGCAAACGCCAGAAAACATAAAAGTTGATAGCTCCTACTAAGAGAGTCCTGCTAAATCTTATTCTGCTGTTGAACAGTTGGCAATTCGCCAGGACCACGAGCTGTTAACAAGGGAACATCCACTTCCAGACGAAAACATTAAGATAGGGGAATGAAGGTAATTCTGTTAGTTTTAATGACAATCAAAAGCGACATTCTAAATGTGATCGTTTACTGTTTTAAAAGGAAACATTACCTTTCTGAATTAGGCACTCTTTGAATATAAAAATTCGTTCCGTAGTTTTCTATACCTTTTAATTAAATATTGAGTGACTTTAAAAGGAACTGTGTTTTAACTTTAAAAAATCTGATGTGTTCCATTCACATGACTTTCTCTATATCACTGCAACAAATTATTCTATTTACTTCATCTAATGGAGCAAAAATTAGCAGAAATAGTCTTATTGCTTACTTCCTTGTTAGTAGAAGCGATATAAGGGAGTACCATAGGTTAAAGTGATAGTCAAAAGCTGGTTGCTCTGCGACTGAAGTTCCTTTGTTTGTATGGAGACCAGTTCACAAAGTCCTGTATGAGAAAAGTATAAGTCTTTATAGCTGAAAAAAATAAGGAATATCTCAAAAACTATCAATTCCACAAAAAAAAGAATGTATATAACATAAATTGTGTGTTTTAAGGTGCAATACACTTGTTGTGTGGTAAGGTTTTGTCCGTCTCTTACGGTTTAATAGTTATGCAAAATTCCGTAAAATTGACCGAGAATAAGGTAATCTTCAGAGGCTATTCCCGGAAAATTCAAAATATACATTTTATTTGTCATGTAAATATCTTTAATATACGATATTTTAATCAAAATCGTTAGAGCCATTTTTTAGAAAATAAAAATTTTCGAAAAAGTTCCATTTAAAGGGTAGTTTGTGGTAGGGGGATTTTCTCAAAATCTTCGTGTCGCATCCCTGGAAGATACTAAACTTAAATACCAAGTTTGGTATTTTACTGACTTTTCGTTTTTGAGTTATCGTGTTCAAAGACACACGGACACAGGGACCTTTTTCTGAAAATACTTTTTTGGATACAGGGAACCCTAAAAAATATATTTCCGGTGAAATCTCGGTATCGAGTTTTTTGGTGGAGTGCAATACCTTCTCTTTACACTATATACATAGCACGTGTAGATAAAGTAAAAATCACATGTGTTTCATTCACATGCCTCTCTCATCATCTCTGTATCAGAATATTGTTTATAAGCTTATTATTCTATCTCCTTCGTGCTACTCCAGATAAAAATTTTAAAAACGGTCTTATTACTTAGTTCCTTATAAGCAGAAGGGAAATAAGGGAATACACAAGGCTAAACCGACAGTAAATTGTTTTAAAATGTGGTTCCAATGAGATTGAAATTTGTTTCTTTGCGTGGCCAGGAGTTGACAAGTTCCGCTATGAGAAAAGTTTTAAATACTTTAAAACTTAAACCAATAAGAAGGAAAACGGTCGACTCAACGTGAAAACTATATCAACGTAAATTGTGTGTTTTAACGAGATTGTGTACTAAAAGGTTGTTTATCTCTTATGGCTTACCAGTTATAACATTTTCAGAAAAAGTCATCCAGAATAAAGATGTCTTCATAGGATATTTCCCAAAAATTCAGGATATGTGTTTTATTTACAATGTAGATATGTTAAATATAAGAGATTTTAATGATAATGCCTAGAGCTATTTTTGAGAAAACCAAAATTCTTGAAATGTTTTCTATATAAATATAGTTTGTAGTGTAAATATGTAGATTGTGTTGAAACACACAATTTATGTAATATGCATTTTTACCGAGAAGTTGGCCATTTTTGAGATATTCCTTGTTATTGACTTCAGTTTTTAAATGCTAAAGCTTTTATATGCTGTAATTTTTCAACTCCTGGGAATGCAAAGAAACGGGTGTCATCCACATCGCTACCAGTTTTTAAAAGATTTGTCATCTTGGCCTAGTGCATTCCATTATTTACCTTCTACCTACAAGAAAGCATTGCTTTTTATGTTTATCTCAATTAGCATGCAGTGGATAGAAGAATCTTTAACAATAAAGTATTACAGAAATGTAGAGAAAGTAACGTGAATGGAACATAGAGTTTTTAGCTATACTGTCCACATATACAGAAAAACACAAACCTTTTTCTAATTTTTTGGTTTCTGGGGTCCTTAAAACATTTATTTCCTGTGAAATTTCGATATCAATTTTTTTTTTCCCAAATATGCACATTGTACATGAATGCTAGAGAACGTAAATATTCATCCCACTATGTCATTATAACCAATATTTTTGTGGTTTTGAAATAGAAGCATAAAGTTTAAATAACCATGTGATAGCTTACGCATTATTTTTGTGGTTATGAAATTGAGGCAGAAAGTTTAATAACTATGTGATAACTCACTCCACCGCAGCTCACTTTTTCAGCATAGGTGCTGCCCTAACGTCTGGGTGGGGGAGGTGCAGTTAATGGGGTTGATGCGTGAATGAACGCGGAGGGTGAACTTCCCTTGTTAAAAAGAATAATAGTCCCGATACAGAGTGACAGGTTGTCCCGCGCTACAAAGGGATTTTCAGTCCAGGGACATTATCGCTCTGCGTGAAGTAAGGAGCTTAAGAAGCGACAGTCTTTAACAACCATGCATTTACTGGGAGCAAGCACTGCATGTTGCTATCCGCGGTTCATCTTTAGCTCAGTATACCCACACATGTTTACTGATTTTGTTAAAATAGTTGTTTATGCAAATATTTACTAGGGTCGACTGATGATTCCCAGGCCTCTCAATGAAAACAATATTTATTTCTCAACATAATCTCCAGAAAGGCTAATACATTTGCTATGTCGATGTTCTAATTTAATTAAACCATCTCTGTAGTGCGGTTTATCAAGGTCCTCAAATACCGCACCAATGACCTCCTCTTGCTGTGAAATCTTTGTCCTCCAAGAAATGTTTGAGGTTTGGAAACAGGTGGTACTCACTGGGTGCTAGATCTGGTGAATAGGGTGGATGTTCAAGCAATTCCAACTTTAATTCGCACATTTTTCTCATTGCAATGACTGAACAATGGGCCGGACTGACAAGACTTTGCCTTCTTTGGTTCACCTGGCGCAATCCACTGTTTTGACTGTGATTTACTTTCTGGAGTGTAGTGATGTATCCAAGTTTCATCCATGGTAATATGCCGTCTCAAAAATTCACTGGGATTTTTACGATAGAGCTCGACACTCTTAACAGAAACAGTTTTTCTTTGCTTGTTTTGATAAAGTGTCAACAAACGCGGCACCCTACTTGCACAGACCTTGTGAAAGCCCAAAGCATTACTTAAAATATTACCTGTACGTTCTTTTGGTATGTCTATGGCCTCTACTATCTCAAACAGCTTTAATCTGCAGTCTTCCAATACTAAACAATGACTTTTTTCAATGATCTCTGGAGTTGTCACTTCCAAAGGGCGTCCAGAGCGAGGCTCATCACTAGTGCTCGTACGTCCCATTTTAAACTCTGCAACACTCCTTTTAATTATTGAATATGAAGAGGCAGAGTCTTTCAATGTACTGTCCACTTCCTCCTCGATTTCTTTAGGCGTTAAGCCTTTCAAATGGAAGTATTTAATCACTGCTCGTTTTTCCAATTCTTCCATTTTCGTGAAACCTCTAAAGTTGTCTTGTTTAAAATACTGTCATTCGAAAATTAAACATTCTATTGACCTGAAACTATGGATACAAGCTAGTCTAGAGTCTAACTGGGCTATTGGCGCCATTTCTGTGTGAGGCTCGGGACTTATCAGCCGACCCTCGTATAATGATGGTTATTGAGATACGAGTGAGAGGAAGTGTATTTCCATTATATGAGAGTTGCATACATACTTTTTTTCTAAGACATGTAGATACACAATAAATATTTAATATTTAAATATCCTACAAACGAACGATGAATTCCGCCGACTGCTATGCGTATTGTACGCATGCATCGATAAAAAATGAATTTCGATAATACTTCATTGGCAAGTGGGAGACGAAGGTATTTTGACCTAGTTATAATGATATGCTTTTTAGCTATAACAGAGGAGGGGAGTAGTGTTGTTAATTTACTTCCATAGAAATAAAAAAGGATCTACGAAAAATTATATGATAGCTTCATGGCATGGAGAATAACAAAAAATGTAACTTCATTCTTGAAAAATGTCCTCCTGGTTTACTTTGAAGAAATGTAAAAAATAATGAAATCCTTGTGGATAAATTATATGATAACTTCATGGCATGGAGAATAACAAAAAATGTAACTTCATTCTTGAAAAATGTCCTCCTGGTTTACTTTGAAGAAATGTAAAAAACAATGAAATACCCAACCTTGTGGATAAATTACTCAGTATTGAAAACTACTCTAAATGTGAAGCATGAAATTGGTATATTCCAATAAAAGAAGGTGTACTACCTGTTAAAACAGTAATGTATTTGTTTAGTCATTAGGTACAATAGACATGGTCAAAATAATACATACATGTAAGAGTCAGTCATATAACAATTCTAGTATTAAAAAATTCATCCAAATTGTAAACTACATTGTTCATCAACCATTTGTTTTCTTGAGCCTTAAACTGTATTACATTTAGAACTCTCATGTGGCCAGGAAGCTTATTATAGGCTGTAATGCTGGTTATCAAATAATTATCTTTAACTTTCTTTAGTCTAAGGTATGGAACATGCAATTTATCAATATTTCTGGTATTTAATGTGTGTACATGTCTGTTCAGTTTAAATTGATTTAAATGCTTGTACACATATAATAATAATTGCAATATATAGCAATTGTACACTGTTAAAATTTTCTATCATTTAAAAAGTGGTCTACGTGGAGCATTGTAAGAAGTATGACATAAAATTCTCATGGCTTTCTTTTGTAGAAGTAGAATATCATTCAATTTAGAACAGTTCCCATATGCTAATAGTCCATAGCTAAAAACACTTTCAAGCAAAGCAAGATATATTTGCTTTAAATAGCTACAAGGTACTTTGTAGTAAATGGTTCTCAGTAAATACACAACTTTAGATAACTTTTTACAGAGCATTTCAACATGTGAGTTCCAGGTTAATTCTGTATCTAAAACAGTAATAGGTAGGGTACAGTGAGAAAAAATGGAAAACATTTTCCACATATGAAATTAGAACCTTCATTGATGAAATGTCTGACAATACATATCTACTGATAAACATATGTAAAAAATTCTGACATGTTTCATTCACATGACTTTATAAACATCTTTCTTAAAAGGCTTGTGATTCTAATTACTTCATTCTAAATGAGAAAAAAATAGCAGAAATAGACTTATTACTTGCTTCCTTGTAAGTAGAAGCGAAATAAGGGAGTACCATAGGTTAAAATGATAGTCAAAAGCTGGTTGCTATGTGACTGAAGTTCCTTTGTTTCCATGGACAGGAGTTGTCAACTTTCTGTATGAGAAAAGAATAAGTTTTTCAAAGCTGAAACCAAAAACAAGGAATATCTAAAAAACGATCAACTCCACTAAAGAGATGTATATAACATAAATTGTGTGTTTTAATGTGCTCTGCATTTTTTGTTTGGTAAGTTTTTGTCTATCTCTTACGGTTTACCAGTTATACAAAATTCCGTAAAATTACTCCACAATAAAGTAATCTTCAAGATATACATATTATTTGTCAGGTATATATCTTTAGTATACGATATTTGAATCAAAATCGTTAGAGCCATTTTTTAGAAAATAAAAAAAGGGGATATTTTTCCATGTGAAGCGTGGGGGAATTTTCTTGAAAATCTTCATGTCGCATCTTTGGAAGATACTGAATTTAAATACCAAGTTTGGTTTTTAACGGATTTTTCATTTTTGAGCTATGTTGCCCCCAGATACACACACATATACACAGACGGACATTTTTCTAAAAATGCTTTTTTTTGGATTCAGGTGGTCTAGAAACGTGTATTTCCGGTGAAATATCGGTATCGAATTTTTGGGTGCAATACAATACCTTCTCTATACACTATGTACATAGTAAGTATGTAGAGAAAGTAATACATATTCTCATAAAATGAACTATTTTGTTTGGAACTAGAGTTAGTGCGCATGTCCTGGTTTATTGATTTCCTTGTCTCTGTGATGCCAATTTCATGACCTACTGTGCTTTCTTGATTATATGTGGTTTAGATTTGGAAATAATTATATATTCTTATATATATATATATATATATATATATATAAAATAAAATATTCTTGGAGGTTATTGTACTTGTAAGATATTTCTAATTATCAGATTAGCAAGCTGTGAACAGCCATTAGTAGGGCAACCTCAAGCTTGAAAATCTATATCGCAATGAAAATCTGTATCGCAATGAAAATATGTATCGCAATGAAAATCTGTATCGAAATGCAAATCTGTATCGAAATGAAAATCGGTATCGCAATGAAAATCGGTATCGCAATGAAAATCTGTATCGAAATGAAAATCTGTATCGTAATGAAAATCTGTATCGTAATGAAAATCTGTATCGTAATGAAAATCTGTATCACAATGAAAATCTGTATCGTAATGAAAATATGTATCACAATGAAAATCGGTATCGTAATGAAAATCTGTATCGCAATGAAAATCGGTATCGCAATGAAAATCTGTATCGAAATGAAAATCTGTATCGCAATGAAAATCGGTATCGAAAAGGCCTTCATTTCGGCATAGATTTTTAACAGTAAATGAACACATTCCAATATTAGTATAAAAACTATTTTTCCTACTACCGAGCGTAATTGAGTATTTTACGAGCTCATTTCAGAGCGCAAACAGGATTTTTACGGAATCCACGCGCAAAGAAGTGCACCAAGGGTAAAATTCCAGCGTAAAGTAATTTTGTTTCAACTTTAGACTCGCCAAAATAATTCACGATGTTAGTATGTATACATCACAGATCAGCTTATTAACAAATAAAATTTGTAGTGCACGATATAATGTTAAATTTCTCACATTTTGCCTCTAATTTTTCGGGATTTAGCAGCTAGTACATTTGATTCTGCATCTTTCCTCAAAATTGGGCATTTCCTCAAAATATATGTTAAGCCACTCATGGTCTCATGTGGTACACACGTGGTTTACTTTCCTGTAGGAAAAGCTGGCTACTTTGGACCAGGAAACTTTGCTTCTCCTGGTGGTGGGTGTGCAATGTTGGGACACCATGATGCGTTCCCACGGGAGCACTTCTACGGTGGTGAATAGAAGGGCATCTGTTTTCCCTGAGGGTAAGACGCCTTTGGGGCACTCTGGCCATTGATCAAGCCAAAATGATACCAATCCACTCCCTCTCATCTGCTACTCCATTAGTTCCTTACTTACAGATGTCACAAGAAACTTTCCCAGATATAGGATGGTCCAAAGTCCTCAGTCCTCTCATGTGATCCAAAAGCATTTTTACTTTCTCTACACATACTATGTATACATTGCATAAAGAAGGTATTGTATTAAACCCAAAAATGCTATACCGTGATAACACAAGAAGCTAATATTTTGGGACCTCGTGAGTAAAAGAATCTGATGTGTTCCATTCACATGCCTTTCTTTATATCTTTGCAACCGATTATTGTTAAAAAGCTTATGCTTCTATTTACTAGATGCTAATCGAGAGAAAATTACTAGAAATAGTCAATTTACTTGCTTCCTTGTAAGTAGAAGCGATATAAGGGACTACCATAGGTCAAGATTTTCACGGCTGAAACCAAAAGCAAAGAGTATTTCAAAAAGATCTACTCCACGAAAAAATGTATATAACATAAATTGTGTGTTTTAATGTGCTCTAAATTTTTTGTATTGTAAGTTTTTGTCCATTTCTTGCGGTTTAGTAGATATGCAAAATTCAGTAAAATTCATTTACAATAAACTAATCTTCAAAGGCTATTCCCAGAAAATTCAAGATATACATGTTATTTGTCAGGTAAATATCCTTAATACACTATATTTTAATCAACATTGGTAGAGCCATTTTTGAGAAAATCAAAATTTTCGAAAAAAGTTCCGTGTAAAGGGTAGTTGGGGGTGGGGGATTTTCTTGAAACTCTTCGTGTTGCATCCTTGGAAGATGCCAAACTCAAATACCAAGTTTGGATTTAACGGACGCACACTCAGAGGGATCCAAAACATGTATTTCCGGTGAAATCTCGGTATCGAATTTTTGGGTGCATTACAATACCTTTTCTATTCAGTATGTACACAGTACGTATAGAGAAATTCAAAAACAAATGTTGTTGCGTATGTGTGTGTGTGTGTGTGTGTGTGTGTGTGTGTGTGTGTGGGCAGCACAGTTCAAAAACGAAAGTCCGATACATACCAAACTTGGTATTTAAGTTCAGTATCTTTCAAGGATACGGCAATAATATTTTTAAGAAAACCCTCTGCTCCCAGCTAGCCTTTATATAGCAAACTTTTCCAAAATTTAATGTTCTCAAAGTTAGCTGCAAAGATTTAGATTCAAATATGTTTATATACAAGATAAATACATGACAAATAAAATATATATCTTGAATTTCTTGCGAATAGCCTCTGAAGAGCTCTTTATTCTGGATAAACTTTGCTAGATGTTGCAAACTACTAAGCCGTAAGAGATAGAAAAAAGCTTACGGCACAAAAAATATAGAATTCTTTAAAATACATAATTTATATCCTATATATTGTTTTACTGGAGCTGAAAGCTTATGAGATATTCCTTGTTAATGCTTTTAGTTTTTAAATACTTTTCTCATAGAGAAACTTGTCAACTCCTGGCCACGCAAAGAAACGGAATTCAATCCCATAGCAACCACACTTAAAACATATGACTGTCGGTTCAGCCTAGTGTATTCCCCTTCTACTTATAAGGAACTAAGTAAAAGACTGATTCTGGAAATGTTGTCTCGATTATCATGAAGCAGAAGAATAAGCTTATAGATAATTTGTTACAGAGGTATAGAGAAAGTCATGTGAGTGGCACACATCAGATTTTTGGAAGAAGTTCCGTATGTGTGTGGACAGCATAACTCAAAAACGAAAAGTCCGTTAAATACCAAACTAGGTATTTAGATTAATCTCTCCCATGGATGCGATACAAAGAATTAAAAACACCCTACTCCCAACCTTTTACATAAAAAAATCGTCGAAAATTTTGTTTTACTCAAAAATGCCTGACGATTTTGATTAAAATATCATTAACTAAAAATATTTACATCGCAAATAATATGTATATCATTAATTTATGCATTGTATTATGTTTGTTCTATTGTTTCTTTGTTTTTATCTTTAATTTTATGATCAATTTAAAACCAAATTAATACAAAGTCTCTTTTTAAAATCAATAAATTTAAAGGTAATCAATGTAACATAAGTAATAAATATTCACCACAATAACCTCTTCCTTTTCTATAAATTTCAGAATAATGTATTGCATGTTTTTTCTGGGAATAGCCTTTGAGGGGTTCTTTATTCTGGATGATTTTTTTTGAATTTTGCATAACTAGTAAACCGTAAGCGGTAGACGAAAACTTACCACACAAAAAAGACGTAGATCTCGTTAAAATACATAATTTATCTCATATTCGCTTCCTTTTTGTTGAACTGACCGTTTCTGATATATTACCTGTTATTAGTTTCAGCTTTAAAATACTTCTCCTTTTCTGAAACGGGACGATATGAAGCGAACCGAACCTCATTCCTTTCACATTGCGACGAACTTTTAAAATGTTCGTCTATCGGATTAGGCAAATGTATTTCCTTCTACTTAAAAGAAGGCAAGCAATAAGGCAACTTATGTAAATGTCTATCTCGATTAGCATGATGTAGATAAAAGAATAATATTTTGTAAGAATAGTTTGAATTTGGAACAGCTAGAGAAAGACATGTGAATCGATCACATATTTTTTGTCTTAAAAACATTGATGTGTTCCATATATCTTTTACTACAAATTATTGTTAAAAAGTTTATTCTTCTATGTGCTTCATACTAATCGAGGTAAACGTGAGCAGAAATGGTGTTGCTACTTTATAAATAGGAGGGGTATAAGGGAATATATTATGCTAAAGCAGTAGTCAAATTTTATTAAAGCTGGTCGTCATGTAAACCATTGAGGTTCGGTTCATTTCACATGGTCCCGTTTGAGAAAAGTTAGGTAGGTTAAAGCTGAAACCAATAACAAGAAAATAAATATCTAAAAACTGCCAACTCTACTAGAAAAAACATTTAAAGAGATATTTATTTTTGTGTATTAAATTTTGACTTATCTCTTACGGTTTCAACGTACTGTAAAATCCTGTAAAATGTATCCATAATACAGAAGTTTTCAAAGGTTAATCCCATAAAATTCAAAATATTGATTTTATTTCTAAATATCCTTAATATATCTACAATATTTTAATCAAAATCGTTGACCCATTTATAAAAAAAACAAAATCTTCATTTTAACTTTCTCTACACGTACTATGTACATAGTGTATAGAGAAGGTATTGCATTCCACCCAAAAATTCGATACAGAAATTTCACCGGAAGTACATGTTTTGGGTCCTCCTGAATCCAAAAATAACATTTTCCAAAAAACGTCCGTGTGTGTGTTTCTGTGTGTCTGTGGGCAGTAAAGCTCAAAAACGAAAAGACCGTTAAATACCAAACTTGGTATCTTCCAAGGATGCGACATGAAGATTTTCAAGAAACTTCCCCCTGCTCTTAACTACCCTTTACATGAAAGTTTTTTATAAGGTTTTGATTTTCTTAAAACCTACTATAACGATTTTGATTAAAATATCGCATATTAAAGATATTTACCTGACGAATAAAATGTATATCTTGAATTTTCTGGCAATAGCCTCTGAAGACTACTTTATTCTGAATCAATTTTACGGAGCTTTGCATAATAGCAAAAGCTTAAGAGATGGACAAAAACTTACCACACAAAAAATGTAGAGCAATTTAAAACACACAATTTATGTGAAATACATTTTTTTCCGTGAACTTGATAGTTTTTTTTAGATATTCTTTGTTTTTGGTTTCAGCTTGGAAAAACGTATACTTTTCTCATACTGGAATTTGTCAACTCCTGCCCATATCAACAAAGGAACTTATATCACATAGCAAGCAGCTTTTGACTATCACTTGAATCTATGGTACTCCCTTATTTAGCTTCTATTTATTAGGAAGCGAGCAGTAAGAATATTTCTGCTAATTTTTTCTCGAATAGCATGAAGTAAATAGAAGCATAAGCTTTTTAACAACAATTTTGTTGCAGAGAAAGGCATGTAAATGAAACATCAGATTTTTTTCCATGTAAAGAGTAATTTATGTTGGCGGGATTTTTGTTGTTGTTGGAAAATGTTCTTGTCGTACTTGGAGTATACTAATCATAAATACCAATTTTGGTTTTTAACGGTCTTTTCGTTTTTGAGCTATGCTGACCACGGACACTTACACGGAGCTTTTTCTATTTTTTTTTTTACTAATGGGAACTCAAACATATTTCCGGTGAATATCGTTATCAAATTTTTATCGTTTTCAATAATATTATGTTTACTACCTTTTTCTCTGACCATACTAATATGAACGCAATGAGCAGTGTTGGAGTTGGAGAGACCAACGTCCCGAGCTATGCAAGCAAGATTACTTCAGTTGCCTGGCATTTCAGGTACATTCTTGTCATTCCTAAACAAGAGAAATTACACGTGCGTAACGCTGGAATGTGGGAGGCAAGCTCTTCAAATACATATGTTTCAGTTGCTCGAGAGTATCAGGTAGGGCACATTCATGTAAAATTCTAAAACCATTAGGATGAGATACCTGCAAAAGCCTATATTAACATTTCATAGCGTTTTTTTCAAAGCTGAAACCAATAATAATAATAATAATAATAATAATAATAATAATAATAATAATAATAATAATAATAATAATAATAATACGTATCTAAAAACGACCAAGTCCACGAAAAAATTATATAACACAAATTGTGTGATCCTTAACGTGCTCTACTTATTTTCTGTGTGGAAAGTTTTAGTGCCTCTCTAGTGGTTTAGCAGTTATGCAGAATAAAGTGGGCTTCAGAGGCTATTCCCAGAAAATTCAAGATATACATTTATTTTTCAGGTAAATATCTTTAATTTACAATATTTTAAGCAAAATCACTAGAGCCATTCTTAAGAAAATGAAAGTTTTCGAAAAAAGTTCCATGTAAAGGATACTTTGGGGTGGGAGGATTTTCTTGAAAACCTTCATGTCGCATCTTTTGAAGATACCAAACCTAAATACCTTCTTTGGTATTTAATGAACTTTTCGTTTTTGAGCTATGCTGCCCATAGACATACACACACGCTAGCGCGCACGCGCACACACACACACACACACACACACACATGGACCTTTTTCTAAATCTGGGTATCGAATTTTAGGGTGTATTACAATACCTGCTCTATAAAAAGCGAAGGGAGTATAAACAGCTCTTACGGGAAAAGAGAACTACGTGGCAAGACAAAATTACTCAGAAAATTTGTAATATTTTAACGCGGGGGGATAACGCTGAGATGTGGCAAGTAGTAAAACATTTAAGAGGCAACGGTCAGGCGCCCAACGAAATTTCTCCCAAAAAATGGGCAATGCATTTTATGGGAATATTCGGGAAAGGTGAAAGGGAAGTAATTTTTATAAAGGAAGTGCAAATTTTGGGAAATCTTGAGATCCCAATACTGGACGAGGAAATATCAGCACGAGAAATAGCACAAGCGCTGAGAAGTCTGAAGGGAGGCAAAGCTCCAGGGTTGGATGGGCTGCCCCCGGAAGTTTTTAAAGCCGCAGCCAATGTTAATGAGTTTGGTAGGAGTATGCTCCAGATATGTAACAGATTGTTTATTGAGGGGAATTACCCTACCTGTTGGGGAAAGGGCATTATTCATCCCATTTATAAAGGGAAGGGAACTATTGGAAATCCGGATAACTATAGGGGGGTTACTCTTTTGCAAATTATGGAGAAAATTTATTGTAGAGTGTTATATAACCGAATAAAGGACTGGGAATCTAAATTTGGCAAACTTTCAAAATTTCAAATGGGTTTCAGAGAAGGACACAGTACCATAGATGCCGCTTTTATATGAGACACTTTAAGGACGAAGCAACTGTTAATTAACCGGGGAAAGCTTCATTGTGCTTTTGTGGACTTTAAGAAGGCATTTGACTCTATCAATCGAAATGCATTATGGTACAAACTAGGCAGAAAGGGGTTATCAAGTAAAATGGTTAGAGCATTGCAGGCAATGTATCAAAATGTCGAATTCTGTGTGAAGTACGACAGAAACAGTGTCCGAGAGCTGCCGAAGCTATAGGGGAGTGAGGCAGGGTTGTATTTTATCTCCCTTGCTATTTAATCTCTTTGTGGATGATATTACTGATACAATGATAGCAGAGAATATTCAAGCGCCAGTAGTAGCGGATTTGCAGATCCCAACACTTTTATACGCAGACGATTTAGTATTGTGCTCTACGACAGTAAACGGATTGCAACGAGGACTGGACAAACTTAAGAACTATTGCGATGAATGGCTACTTACAGTTAATGTGAATAAGACTAAGGCAATGACTTTCAAAAAGGGTTGTGTTTATAGCAGGGAGGAGACTTGGACATATGCAGGACAGATACTGGACAATGTTAAATCTTTTGTGTACTTAGGACTCACATTTACAATGAACGGAAAATGGACAAAACACATTGACGTTACGAAACACAAGGCAAGGGTGAAAGCAACGGAAGCTATCCGGATACGCTACAGAATACCGAATATATCCATAACCTTAATGGAAACTGTATACGGAGCGACAGTTAGATCCACGATGACATACGGAGGAGAAATATGGGGGTTTGAACAAACAGGGAACCTGGATCAAGTGAGGACCCAATTTTTGAAAGGAATTCTGGGTGTAGGGAGGGGTACGGCAAACTGCGGAATAATGAGGGAATTCGGGGCACATAGTGAAACAATAGAGTGCAAAATCAGAGCAGTTAAATATTGGCTGAGAATCGTTCACGGAAACCAATCTCTAATTAGGGCAGTCTGCTACCGTGAACAGTTGCGAATGGAAGGTAATTCGACGTGGGCATCAAAATTAAAGAAAGGGTTGGAAACCATTGGGATGGGAGACATTTGGATGTCGGGGCAGGAAAACAGGCGAAGTATTTGGAGAAAAATTAAGAACCGCCTCTGTGATATTGACAGACAGCAAATAATTGCGCAATGCACAGAGAAGGTGTCATTAGAAGTACAGTCTGGGCTGAAATCGGAGTGGGGTATGGAGCAATACATCAAAACAGGTACCAAACGCATTAGAGAGGGGCTCGCGTAGATTAGACTTGGAGCATGGAGGAGCAGGAAAATTTCTGACGAGAATGGTACGAGAATCTGTCCCATTTGCGAGGAGGAAGAGTCGTGGACTCACATCTTGGCAAGATGTAGGGGTACGGAGGAATGGCGGGAAAAATATTTGCCGCGATTTTTTACCACTGCGGATGTAGGGCTAGAAGCATGTTGGACGCTACTGGCAGGCACGGAAAACATGGACGGGCTAGGTAAATTTATACTTAAGGCAAGACAGCTGAGATCTGAGGAGGCTGCCAATAGAGAAGGGGGGGGGATAAGATCAACTAAACAAAAAGTGACTACATTGTTCTACATACATATATATATTATGTCATACTTAGGTCAATGTTGTGCTATGGTTTTATATATGTTGTATATATTATGTGTATATATATATGTCTTTTAAGTGTAATTTTCTATTATAAGAAGGTGCATTTATGAAGGTGTACTCTGTGCTGTAAATTTAAATTGCTATATTTGAATATCTTTGTATTTTTATTTCGGGTTCACTCTTAATTCTTTATTGTTGTTTAATAATGCTTTGGACTGTGTATTTCCTTTGTCTTTTTATTTTCGTGTTTATTCTTTAATTCTTTGTTGTTGTTTTAATATTGCTTGTAATGTGTATTACAAAAGCACGTACGGTCTGTGGACCCGTGCGATTGTTGAAATTCTATGTATTGTATTGCTATGTCAATAAATACACTTATTCATTCATTCATTCATGTACATAGTACGTGTAGAGAAAGTAAACATTTGAGGGTTTCATTCATATGTCTTTCTCTACATCTCTGCAATAAATTAATGTTTAAAAGCTTATTCTTCTATTTACTTCTTGCTAATCGGGAAAAAAAAAAAAAAAAAAAAAAAAATCAGCAGAAAGGGTCTATTTACTTGCGTCCTTATAAGTAGAACGGAAATGAGGGAACACCATAGGCTAGATCGATAGCCAATTATTTAATTATCAGGTTGCTATGTGACTAAAGTACCTTGTTTGTATGGGCATGAGTTGACAAATTCCTGTATGAGAAAAGCCTTAGTATTTTAAAGCTGAAACTAATAACAAGGAAAACCTCAAAAATGGTCCACTCTAACATAAGATGTATATATCATAAATTGTGTGTTTTAACGAGATCTACATTTTTTGTGTGGTAAGTCTTTATCCATCTCTTACAGTTTACCACTTATGCAAAATTCCGCAAAATTCATCCAGAATAAACATGTCTTCAGAAGCTATTCCCAGAAAATTTAAGATATACATTTTATTTGTCATATAAATATCTGAAACATAAGAAGTTTTCATAAAAACCGTTAGAGCCATTTTTAAGAAAATCAAAATTGTCGACATTTTTTCCATGTAAAGTGTAGTGGGGGTGGGGGATTTTCTTGATAATTCTCGTGTCGCATCCTTGGAAGATACTGTACTTAAACATCCAGTTTGGTATTTTACGATACTTTCGTTTTTGAGTTATGCTACCAAAAAGACACACACTCACATGAACCTTTTTCCAAAAATACTTTTTTTGGATTCACGGGAACTGAATATATTTATTTCCAGTGAAATGTCGGTATCGAATTTTTGGGTGGAATGCAATACTTTCTGTATACACTATGGATATAGTACGAGTAGAGAAAGTAAAAATAGTTTTATCATTTCTGTCTCTCCATCTGTCCCCACTTAAATTTGACGGAGAAGATATTAGGCAGTAGTATTTTGGAGATGTAAATAAGTTTCTCGACACAATTGCTGGTGTAACCGAGAAGAGGAAGAACCGCAACAGATCATGGAGAGCCTGCCCCTACCAATTATCTGGTTGTACACGAGGGTTATTTGCGGCGATGTCTAAGTTTGGAGGGGCTCACAGACACTGTGTTCCCATGCCGTAATGATTACACTCCATCTCCCGCATTAGCGAGCCCTCTCCCTTTCCCTTTTACAGTGCTTTTTACTTTCTCTACACGTACTATGTACAGTGATTTATATAGAACTGACTGACACATTTGCTTCTTTAATTATTCCGTTGGAAATTCATTCAATGACCCAATTTTAGCACCAAATTAAGCAGTATGTTCCGGAGTTCGATTCGTTCTCACTAAATGCGCAGCAGTTTGTTTTATTCCTGGAGTTTTGGCTAGACTGCGAACACTGCAGAGTACCAACTGATTTTTATGAAGTTTGTTGAGCAACTGGACGGTGTGGAGCTGAGTCAAGGATATTTTCAGCAAGATGGCGCTACATGCCATACATCAAATGAATCCATGAACCTAATTACAAGTTTCTTTGACGACCGGATAATTTCCAGGAACTTGTGGCCACCGAGATCTCCGGATTTGACATTGACGCACTTCTTTCTATGGGGTTACTTAAAAGGTAGGGTTTACGTCACACGTCCCCAGACATTGGACGATCTGAAGCACAACATCACAAAGGAGATTCAAGTTATTGACAACAGAGTCCTCCAACGAGTGGCCAGTAACATGGAACGACGTGTTGAGTTGTGCCTTATGCAGGATGGAGGACATTTTTAACATTCGCTATAGAGGCAAATAAACTCCCAAAGTGTCTCTATAATCTACGTGTAATAAGTTGTCGCTAGCCTAACATGTTTTGAAACAATTAAAGAAAGAAATGTTTCAGCTCTATATAAATCACCCTGTACATACTGCACAGAGGAGGTATTGCATTCCACCCAAAAAAATCGAAACTGAGATTTCACTGGAAACATACGTTTTAGTGTCGCTTCTAACCACAACAATCCGATGTGTTCCATTCACATGACTTTCTCTACATATCTGCAACAAATTATTGTTAAAAAGCTTATCTGGTTGCTATGTGACTGAAGTTCCTTTGTTTGTATGGACAGGAGTTGACAAATTTCCTGTATAAGGAAATTATGTTTTTCAAAGCTGAAATTAAAAACAAGAAATATCTTAAAGACGATCAACTCCACGAAACATGTGTAAAATATAAACTATGTTATAATTATAATACTCCTCTCTGCTGCATATTATTGAAAGGTACAATGCCACAGCCGGGAATTGAACACGGTTCTCCCGCTCTCCGTGCGATTGCTCTAATTGAGCTACTGTGACCACCCGCCGGTATGGCATTCAATTTTCCAACCGATCATGTGCGTTTTACCCGGTTCAACCAACCAGCAGAGATCCACCAGCATCCGGGTAATAAGTACTTTCGATGCTAAGTCGCCATTCTGGTAGTTCTCTGAAGTGAGACATGCTGGTTGGCTGAACCAGGTAAACCACACATGATCAGTTGCAAGATACCGGCGGGTTGTCACAGTGGCTCAATGGTTAGAGAACCGTGTTCAATTCCCGGCTGTGGCATTGAATTTTTCAACTGGTCCTAATCAACATAAATTGTGTAGCAACTGTTTGTCCATCACTTACGGTTTAGGAGTTATGCAAAGCTCCGCAAAACCCATCCAGAATAAAGTAGGTTTCAGATGGTATTTCCTGAAAATTATATATATATTATTTGTCAGGTAAGTATCCTTAATATACGATATTTAAATCAAAATCGTTATAGGCAGTTTAAAAAAAAAATAAAAAAATATTGAAAAAAATTCCATGTAAGGGGAGGTGCGGGATTTTCCTGAAAATCCTCTTGTCGCATCCTTGCAAGATATATCGTTTTTGAACCATGCTGTTCACAGGAAAGTTAAAAAAAAGGCAAGTAGGGGCAATAAGAAAGATTAAAAAGGGTGAAGAGTAAAAAAGAAAGGCACTTCATAAGGAATAACTGGAATTCCATATGACTGATAAAAGCTGAAGAAACAATGAAATAACGGATGAATAAGGAATGCTAAAATTATGGAAGAAATATGTGAAAAACGTGCATAAGACAGCAGGTATTTCAAACATCTTGCTCGACTCTAGAGGTTGAAAAACGTGTATTACGAATATAAAACATTTTCAAATTTTATTCAGGAAGTAGAGTTCAGAAGTGAAAAAAGGAGAAAACAACAGAAACTGGTGGAATTTTAATAGCAGTAGTAAAGGAGAAGGAAATTAAATTGTTTTCTGTGAAATTAACTCTCTCCGATGGATGCTCTGAGGAGCTCTTGGTAAAAATGATGTAGGCTGAACCGAAAAATTTCATTACTAAGTGACATTTGGAAAATTTACAGTATGCAAGATATTTTATTGAAAGTTGTACAAATTATTAGATACAATTTCAATGATTATTTTTGCAGGCAATAAAATTCCAGTTTATATGCTTTGTAATGGGTTATATTTTTGTAGGTGTTGTAGAAAGATGGGACAGTTAAAGGTTAGTAATAGCTCAGGATTTCTAAACTTCCATTACAGAAAAGATTAAATTATTCCATTCCACTGTTGTTCATTTCACTATTAGAATTTAACTTGCATACATGTCAGACTATGATCTCTTTCATTAAATACACAATATAATTACTTTCTCTACACGTACTATGTACAAAATGTATAGAGAAGATGTTGCATTCCACCAAAAGCTCCAATACCAATATTTTACCGGAAATACATGTTTTGTGTCCCCCTGAATCCAAAAAATGCATTTTTGGAAAAAGATCCACGTGTGTGTGTGTATGTGTCTTTGGCCAACTTAGCTCAGAAACGAAAATCAGTTAAAAACCAACCTTGGTATTCAAGTTTTGTATCTTCCAAGGATGTAATACGAAGATTTTCAAGAAAATCCCTCCACCACAAACCACCCTTTACATTAATTATTTTCAAAACTTTTGATTTTTTCAAAAATGGCTCGTAACCATTTTGATTCTAATCTCTTATATTTAAGATAAATACATGCCAAATAAAAGGTATATCTTGAATTTTCTGAGAATAGCCTTTACAAACCTCTTTATTCGTGATGATTTTTATTGAAATTTGCATAACGTTAAACCATAATGGATAAACACAATTTTACTACACAAAAATGTAGATTACGATAAAACACACAATTTATGTAATATATATTTTTTTTCGTGGAGTTGATCATTTTTTAGATATTTCTTGTTATTGGTTTCAGGTTTAAAAAATTATACTTTTCTATACTGGAATTCGTCAACTTCTGTCCATACAAACATAGGAACTTCAGTCACATAGCAACCACCTTTTGATTATCATTTTAACCTTAGGTACTCCCTTATTTCTACTTAAAAGGAAGGAAGTAAATAAGCCTATTTCTGTTATTTGTTCTCGATTAGCATGAAGTAAACAGAAGCATATGTTTTTAACAATAACTTGTTGCAGAGATGTAGAGAAAGTTATATGAATGGAACACATTACATTCTCGTTCCATTTAATCAAAATTTTAACTCTAATACCAATAAGCCGACAACGAGGCAGGAGAAAGAATTTAGAATGACCAAAGTAGGTAATTGTTCCCCAAAATATTGATGTTAAAATGTTACCTCTCATAAAAGATAGCACTGACGTTTTATTCCCAACTATTTCACTATATCGTCTTCCGTGCGCTGAATAATTGCAACTCACAATGTCTGTTAAGACTTCCTTATAAACCCTGCTGGGAGAACATATAGTTCAATTTTTCACCACCAGCCGCCAAAGATGCTTAGAGAATTAAGAGCAGTGCGCTCTATCCACTGTAGTTAGAACTAATGTAGTAACTCTTGAGTGTGCCACCAGGCACGTATGACTGGTAGCCGTTGGTGAGTTGGCAGGAGTCAGTTCTGGCTGCTACATGTTTAAAGCCACCCGCCTCAGCTACATGGGGAAACACTAGGTCATAGAGAGGTGCAAATGGTACATCTTATTTAAATTGTAACTTATATTCTGTAAATGTATTGTTCTAGTAAAGATGAGGCATACACATTAAAAATTCTAGTTTTGAAGTACATTAGCTTAAAGATGTATAACACACTCTTTATATTAATCTTATTTATTGTAGAAATATTATTAGTTTTCACACTCTCCAAAATTCTTTTTTTTACGGTTTGGTAGTTATACAAATTTCATCCGGAATGGAGAGGTCTTCAGAGGCTATTCCTGGAAAATTCAACGTGTACATTTCGTTTGTCATAAAATATCTTATAACAAAGATATTTTAATTGAAAATCGTTGCAGTCCTTTCAGAAAACCAAAGCTTTGAAAAATGTTACATGTAAAAAGTAGGTGGTATTTTCCAAGGATGCAACAACTACCCTTTACTTGCAACATTTTATGTTCTCAAAAATGGCTCTAGCAATTATTATTAATATGCCGTATGTTTAAGATATTTGCATCACAAATAAAATGTATATCTTGAATTTCTGGGAATAGTCTCTGAAGACCACTTCCTTCTGGATGACCTTTGTATAACTGGCAAACCGTAAGAGATAGACAAAAACGTACCACATAAAAAATGCAGAGCTCGTTAAAATACACAATTTTGTTATATAACTTTCTTTTTTGAGAAGTTGATCTTTTTGAGATATTTCTTATTATCTGTTTCAGCTTTAAAATACTTATACGGGAATTTGCCAACTTCTGACCATACAAACAAAGGTACTTGAATCACATAGCAACCAGATTTTAAAAGATTTTATTATCGATTTAGCCTATGGTACTCCCTTATATCCCTTCTTAAAAGGAAGCGAATAATAAGACCCTTCTTGTAATTTGTTCTCGGTTATCATTAAGTAAATAGAAGAATAAGTTTTTTTAACAATAATGTATTGTAGAGATGTAGAGAATGGCATGTGAATGGAACACATCAGATTTTTTTTTTTTTTCAGAAATGTTATCTTCTTCGACTTTTGATTTCAAAGATGAAAATGGATTTGCTCGGATACTGTAAATTACAGAATGTATTTTTAGTCTCAGGAAAGTAATTCCTCATTGAGTGATTCCTATTAAAAGCAAGTCCGTCTCTTTTTGATTCAAAGCAAATGAATGTCGGACGTTTTGAGGGGCATAGCATGCAACACATCCATCGCTCTAGCAGACAACTCAATTATTGCCATCGATCTTATAACATTCTCTTACCTTCAGGAGTCAGTTATTTCCAAGTAAATTAAAGACACGCTATTTGAATTATTTCAGGGAAAGCTGTAGACTGTGTTTATCTGCAGATATGAGATTGCGCATGGCTATTGTCATAATGAACGACATCATACTTCCCCTATATTTACTTAACTGAGGCAATTACGTATAACTTGGCAATTTCTGAATGATACGAGGATCATCCAGGAAGTGACAGACGATCTGGCATAACTACATGACAACGAAAAATTTCAACACGAAACTTTATTTAAAAAATCTGATGTGTTCCATTCACATGACTTTCTCTACATCTTAGTAAAAATATTGTTAGAAAGCTTAAGCTTCTATTTACTTCTTGCTAATGGAGAGAAGAAAAAAAACAGTAGAAATAGTCTTATTACTTGCTTCCTTGTAAGTAGAAGCGAAAAAAGGAAATACCATAGGTTAAAGTGAAGTCAAAAGCTGGTTGCTATGTGACTGAAGCTCCTTTGTTTGTATGGACAGGAGCTGACTAATTCCTGTGTGAGAAATGTACAAGTGTTTTAAAGGTGAAAACAAAAACAAGGAATATCTCAAAAACGACCAACTCTACGAAAAAAAACATAAATTGTGTGTTTTAACGTTCTATATATTTTTACTGGGTAAGTTTTTGTCCATCTCTTACGGTTTAGCAGTAATGCAAAATTCCGTAAAATTCATCTAGAATAAAGTAGTCTTCAAAGGCTATTCCCAAGATATACATGTTATTTGTCAGGTAAATATATTTCATATACGATAGTTTAATCATAATCATTATAGGAATTTTTAAGAAAATCAAAAATAAGAAAACAGATTCCATGTAAAGTGTAATTTGGGGTGATGGGATTTTTCTCAAAATCTTCGTGTCGCATTCCTGGAAGATATTAAACTTATATACTATGTTTGGTTTTTATGGACTTTTCGTTTTTGAGTTATATTCACAGACACACGATCATACATACACACACGGGCTTTTTTATACAAATACTTTTTTTTTAAATACAGGGGACCCTAAATCATATATTTCCAGTGAAATCTCGGTATCGAATTTTTGTGGTGAGTGCAATACCTTCTCTATACACTATGCATATGGTACCTGTAGAAAAAGTAAAAATTACATCACCTTACTCTATATCTCAATGTAATCTCCATTCTGTCAAGACATTTATTGTCACGTGATACCATTTTTCAAGGCCGATGTTATACTTTTCTGTCGCAAAAGAACTTATTCGTTTTTTGAATCCATAAAATGTTTGGCCAATCGAATTTTATAGACAATTATGGTCATAATGCAATGAATGAATCTTCAGCGAGGAAATGGCACTCAATGTACGAATAATCAAGGAAGAACCAGTGTGTACGATAAAGGCCGGGGTGGAAATTCATCAATTATTTCAAGGGAAAATATAGACGGTGTTTATATGAGATTGCGCTTGGTCATTGTGAACGATAGCATACTTCGCCCTGTATTTACCTTACGGAGATAATGAGGTACAAGGCTAATTTTTTCTTCAACATCCGATAGGCTATAAATAAAAGATAAGTTCATAGCAAATAATTACTTTATTACTAAAAGTTGTGTACACTTATGGTTACTTTTCAACATAATCACCGAAAATATTGAGACATTTATCGTACCTGTGCACAAGCTTTACAATACCCGCTTCAAAAAATATTGCCGCCAATAATTTCAAATGAACATTGACGTTGTTTTGAAAATCTTCTCACTTTACGACGTTTGCGGAGAGCCATTCAAAACAAACGAAGAGGAATGCTGACTTCAGGCATTGTGTTGATCCATGACAACGCTCGTCCACACAGTGCCGGCAAAAACCATCGGCTCCTTGAACAATTTCAATGGGACATTTTCGATCATCCACCGTACAGTCCTGACCTGGCATACAGCGACTTCCACTTTTTCCCTGAGCTGAAGACGTGGCTAGGAGGGCAGCACTTTCAAACCAAGGAAGATAATACATAAAGTATGAAGTACATAAAAAAATCGGATGTGTTCCATTCACATGACTTTCTCTACATCTCTGCGACAAATTATTCTTAAAACAGCTTATGCTTCTATTTACTTCATGCTAATCAAGACACAATTAGCTGAAATAGTCTTATTACTTGCTTTATTGTGAATAGAAGCGAAATAAGGGAGTACCATATCTTAAACTGGTTGCTATGTGACTGAAGTTCCTTTGTTTGTATGAACACGAGTTGACAAATTCCTATATGAGAAAAGTGTAAGTTTTTTAAAGCTGAAACCAATAACAAAGAATATCTAAAAAATGATCCACTCCACGAAAAAAATTGGCATAGCATAAATTGTGTGTCTTAACGAGCTCTGTATTTTCTGTTAGGTAAGCTTTGAATAAAATACCGGAATTAAAGATATTTTTAAAGGAAAATAAGAGGTATATCCTGAATTTTCTGGGAATAGCTTATAAAGACCTCTTTATTCAGAATGAATTCGGCTGAATTTTGCGTAACTGTAAACCGTAAAAGACAGACAAGAGCTTGCTACACAAAGAATTTAGAGCACGTTAAAACATTTAACTCATGCCTTGTAAGTTTTTAAGTAGAATTTACTATTTCTGAGATATTCTTTGTTATTTTTTTTTCAGGTTTAAAACACTTAAAACTTTTCTCACACGGAAATTTGTGAACTCCTGGCCCTGCATAGAAACGTATTTCAACCACATGGCAACCAGCTGTTAAAAGATTTGACTATCGTTTCAGCCTAGTGTGTTCCCTTATTTTCTTTCTACTTACAAGGAAGTAATTAAAACAGTTTCTGCTAATTATATGCTTAAGCGTTACGGCCGGTGTCCATAGTTTTAAAATTTCGGGCTGTTTAACTGTGGTCTGTAGTCCTAAAGTCTCTGAAGATGACTCTCACAGACAGGGACGAAACGTTAGGAAGAAATATTTAACTAAACATATTTTAACCTATAGACCACGGCAAAGTATTCCGAAAATGTTAAATTTTAAACATCTGCTAATGCTTATCTCTTTAACTTATGAACTAAGTGTTTATTACACTAATATTAATTAAAAGACCTTTTATATTATACGTTGAACAGAAAGGCAGTGTTATAATTAGGTACTAATTTTTCTCTGGAAGCACGAGCAGCAAATCCTGTTTTTTTGTTTCTTTTAGCCCGAGGTTAAAGATAAATGAAACCCACACTAACACACGCTGATCCTTTCTTCCTAATAATTCCCATTATCTCGTTAGTCATTTTCCGCCATGTTAAGGGAACGTTCCTGAAAAAACAACTCCACGTTGGTTTAGCTGGAGATGAAAACAGAAGACCCACAAAATATTTAAACTTACAAAGCCTCCTGGTGTTTTCATACCACATTAATCTATTTTAAGTAAGTTGGTAATGAGCAGCTGTGATTTAAATTCGAGAGATGACCATAGTTGAACATTTCCTCTCTTAATACCAATACAAATGGAGATTCATATCAGTAAAGCCGCCATTTCAAGCAAATGGAGACATCCTTACTGACCAATCTACTTATTGCAGGTCCTAATCGTAATAAAACAAACACTGATGTGATCCATTCACATGACTTTCTCTGCAGCAATTATTGTTAACAAGCTTATACTTCTATTTACTTCATACTAATTGAGAAAAAATTAGCAGAAATAGTCTTATTACTTGCTTCCGTGTATATAGGAGCAAAATAAGGGAGTACCATAGGTTAAAGTGATAGTCAAAAGCTGGTTTCCATGCTACTGAAGTTCCCTTGATTGTATGGACCGGAGTTAAAGAATTCCTGTATAAGAAAAGTATGTTTTTAAAGCTGAAACTAATAATAAGGAATATCTCAAAGTATATGTAACAAAAATGGTGTGTTTTATCTGATCTAAGTTTCTGTGCAGTAAGCTCTTGTCTATCTCTTATGGTTTACCAGTTATGCAAACTTAATTAAAAATCATCCAGAATAAAAAGGTGTTTAGATACACTTTTTATTTTTCATGCAAATGTCTTAAACATAAGATATATTGAACAAAATCGTTAGAGCTGTTTTTTAGAAAATCAACATTTTAGAAAAATGTTCCACGTAAAGGGTAGTTGGGGGTGGGGGGATTTTCTTGAAAATCTTCGCGTCGCATCCTTGAAAGCTACCACATTTAAATAGCAAGTTTGGTATTTAACGGTGTTTTCGTTTTTGAGCTATGCTGTTCTACAGTATGACAGACAGAGAAACACACAAACGGACCTTTTTCTGAAAGTTGTATTTTTTTTAGGATTCAAGGGGTCCTAAAACATGCATTTCTGGTGAAATCTCAGTATCGAATTTGTGAGTGGCATACAATACTTCCTGTATACGCTAAGTACATAGTACGTGTAGAGAAAGTAAAGCGTACAGATAACGAGTTGTTTCTAATGCAAAACCTCTGATATGAGCTTGGGTGCTAAAGGGGTCTATATAACTGAAACAGTAGTAATAACAATAACAATTATTGTACTACTACTAATAATAATAGTAACAATAATAATAATAACAATGATTGCAATAATGACAATAATAGTAATAAAAATAACAATAGTAATAACAATACTAGTAATAATATTACTAGAAATAATAATAGTATTAATAATAACAATATTAAATAATAATAATATCAATAATATTAATAATAATAATAATAGTAATAGCAATAATAATAACAATAGTAATAATAATAATAATAGTAATAATAATAGTAATAGTAATAATATCAATAATAATAACAATAGTAATAATAATAGTAATACTAGTAATAATAATATTAGTATTCATAATAGAAATAATAGTAATAATAACAATAATAATAGTAATAATAACAATAATAAACAAAATATTGCACGCCTGGGTAGTGTGATGGTAGCGTGTGTGCCTCACATTCAAAAGGTCATTAGTTCTAATCTCGCATAAGGTGGGTTACTCAGGATAAGGTTTTATTCGGGGTTTTCCCTTATCCTGAGAAGACGAATGTCGAGTAACTTTAAGCTCCATGGACCCGAGATCATTTGAGCATCATTTCATCAATTTCATGCGTCCTCCGATTTGACCAACCTGGTTAAAGGACGTTAAGCCACAAAAATAGTAATAACAACAACAATAATAATAAATATTATCGCCATTTAACCTGTGGATTATTTCACCTTTGTTAAAACATACATATATGAAGATTGTGTAATTATTTCCTGGGTCTCATTATGACAGTTTTTAGAGTATCATCCGTATCCGGAAATAATAACGGTGTTTAACTTGCCTGTTTCGAGGCTCTCGAGCGTGGCGAGATCGTGCCTATGTCTCGTAGCCCGAGGTGCTCTTCACATATTTGTAGCAAAGCCACGCGGAGCACAATTATTCGTGGCGTGACTGCCGGTGCTTCAGAGCACATCGACAAGTGCCATGTTTGCTGCTACAGGCCATGTACAGATTGCACCACTTCCTTTCTCCAAGTTTCGTGCCAAAACTAACCCGAGCCCCACAACTGTGAAATAAAAATCTTTGGATTTTTGTGCTATACAACTCCAAGGAAATTTATTCTCTCAAATGCCGCAAAATTGATTATCTCCAATTGCGACACAACAAAAACAATAATAAAAAATCTTATGTATTCTATTCACATGACTTTCTCTACATTTCTGCAACAAATTACTGTTAAACAGCTTATGCTTCTATTTACTTCATGATAGTTGAGAAAAATTAGCAGAAATACTCTTATTACTTGCTTCCTTGTAAGTAGAAGTGAAATAAGGGAGTAACATTGATTAAAGTGATAGTCTAAAGCTGGTTGCTATGTCACTGAAGTTGCTTTGTTTGTATGGACAGGAGTTGACAAATTCCTGAATGAGAAAAGTGTAAGTTCTTAATAGCTGAAACCAAAAACAAAGAATATCTAGAAAACGATCAACTACACAAAAAAAAAAAAAACTGTATACAACATAAATTGTGTGTTTTAATGTGCTCTACATTTTCTGTGCAGTACGTTTTTGTCCATCGCTTATGGTTTAGCAGTTATGGAAAATTCCGTAAAATTCATCCAGAAAAAATCTGATGTGTACCATTCACATGATTTTCTCCATATCAATGCAACAAATAATTCTTAAAAAGCTTATACTTCTATTTATTTTATGCTAATCAGACAAAAATAGGAGAAATAGTCTAATTACTCGCTTCCTTGTAAGTAGAAGCGAAATAAGGGACAACCGTAGGTTAAAGTGATAGTCAAAAGCTGGTTGGTATGTCAATGAAGTTCCTTTGTGTATATGGATAGGAGTTGACAAGTTTCTGTATGAGAAAAGTATACGTTTTTTATAGCAGAAACCAAAAATAAGGAATGTCACAAAAACGACTAACTCCACGAAAAAATGTATATAACATAAATTGTGTGTTTTAATTTGCTCTACATTTTTGTGTAGTAAGTTTTTGTCTATCTCTTACGGTTTAGCAGTTATTCAAAATTTAGTAAAATTCATCCAGAATAAACTACTCTTCAGAGACTATTCCCAGAAAATTCAAGATATACATTTTGTCAGGTAAATATGTTTAATATACGAAATTTTAATCAAAATCGTTAGAGCTATTTTTGAGAAAATCAAAATTTTCGAAAAAAGTTCCATGTAAAGGGTAGTTGGTGTTGGGGGGATTTTTCTCAAAATCTTCGTGTCGTATCCCTGGAAGATACTAAGCTTAAATACCAAGTTTGGTACTTTACCGACTTTGCGTTTTTGAGTTATCGTGTTCACAGCCACACGGGAACACGGACACACACACACACACACACACACACACGGACCTTTTTGTGAAAATGCTTTTTTTGGATATTGGGGACCCTAAAACATATATTTCCGGGGAAATCTCGGTATCGAATTTTTTGGTGGAGTGCAATACTTTCTCTATACACTATGTACATAGTGCGTATGGAAAAAGTAAAAAGTAGTCTTCAGAGGCTATTCCCAGAAAATTCAAGATATACATTTTATTTGTCGTGTAAATATCTTTAATATATGACACTTTAATTAAAATCGTTAGAGCCACTTTTGGAAATATCAAAATCTTCAAAAGCAGTTCCATGTAAAGGGCAGTTGGGGGTGGGAGGATTTTCTCGAAAATCTCCGTGTCGCATCTTTGGAAGATACCAAACCTAAATACCAAATTTGGTTTTTAACGGTCTTTTCCTTTTTGGGCTATGCTGCCCACAGATACACACACATACACACAGACAGACAAACAGACAGACAGATATACGGACACACACACGGACATGTTTCTAGAAATGTTTTTTTTGTATTCAGGGGGTTTCAAAACATGTATTTCCGCTGAAATCACGATATCGAAATTTTGGGTGCATTGCAACACCTTCTCTATACACTACGTACATAGTACGTGTAGAGAAAGTAAAAAAGTCTGATGTTTTACAGTCAGATGACCTTTTCTAGCTACTCTACAAAAAACTTCTTACAAAAGATAATTCTTCTTTCAACACCATGCTAATCGAGATAAACATTAGCAGAATTTTGTTACTTAGTTCCTTATAAGTATAATATAACAAAGCGAATGCTCTATGCAAAAGTGATAGTCAAATGTTTTAAAAGGCTGCCGCTATGCGGTTGTCCTTGCAAATCGCTTCTTTGCTTGAACAGGAGTAAAACAAAAGAAAAACGGACACTTCCGTCTGAGAAAAATATAAGTACTTCACAATTGAAATTAATAACAAGGAACACCTCGAAACTGGTAAGCTCAACAAAGAAAATGTATATGATATAACTTGCATATTTTAATAAGATCTACATTTTTTGTAGAGTAAGTTTTTGTCTATCTCTTATGGTATACTCTTTAAGCCAAATCAAGCAACATTTATCCAGAATAAACAGGTCTTTAAAAGCTATTCACAGAAAATTCAAGATATAGGTTTTATCTATGATATAAATGCTTTAATATGTGGGATTTTAATCAAAATCGTCATAGCCATTTTTAAGAAAAACAAAATTTTCGTAAAATTTTCCATGTAAAGGGTGCTTACGGGTGGGGGATTTTCTTGAAAACCTTCTTGTTGCATCTTTGGAAGAGACCAAACTTAAATACCAAATTTGGTATTTAACCGTGTTTTCGTTTTTGGGCTATGCTGTCCACAGACTCACACACACACACACACAACATACACACACACATACACATACGGACCTGTTTCTGAAAGTATATATTTTTTTTTTTTTTGGAGTCAGGGGGTGCTAAAGCATGTACTTCCGTTGAAATCTCGACATCGAATTTTTGGATAGAATACATAACCTCTCTATCTCTATGTACATTGTACATTCGTGGCTTGAAAAAGTA
This sequence comes from Hymenopus coronatus, assembly GCA_030762935.1. Lineage (NCBI taxonomy): Eukaryota > Metazoa > Arthropoda > Insecta > Mantodea > Hymenopodidae > Hymenopus > Hymenopus coronatus. The sequence continues at coordinate 80,327,399 of CM060885.1, forward strand.
ATAATAACAAGAAAAAAATTAAAATTTACTTGCTCTACGCGTCATAAGGACATAGGGTATAGAGAATGTATTGTATTGCACCCAAAAATTCGATACCGAGATTTCAAAGAAAATATATTTTTGAGAGCTCCCGAGGCCAAAAAGAAGCATTTTTAGAAAAAGATCCGTGTGTGTGTCTGTGGACAGCGTAACTCAAAAACTAAATATTTATACTTGATGTCTTCCAAGGATGCGACACGAAGATTTTCTAGAAAATCCCCCCCACCCCAAATTACCCTTTTATATGGAAAACATTTTTGAATATTTTGATTTCCTCAAGGATTCGTAGTATATCCAACTATTATTGCATTTAGTGTTTATTTAAATGTTTTTCACACAAGCAGTTGGATACGTAATCTTATTCTTGTTTTTCTTATTGCTATACCGTCAACATGTTTCCATGTTATGTAATTTTATTACCTAGTTATAAGTAAGTCTGTATAACAATGAACTTCTACATTCTTTTGAAATAATTCGGTAAATATAAAATTGGCAACAACTCATCATAATTTAGTGAACCAAATAGCAGGACGTGCTGCAGGATTTATTTTATTTTATCTTCATTTTTAATGAAGTAGGACCGATGAGTCAGAATTTAATGAATCATTATTTATGAAATGTAGTAATGACCTCATCTGTTCTAATGATTCAGTAGAAATAATGATTCATTATTTTTAGCACTCACTAAACCAAACTCAAGTGGTTCCGATCTGTAGGCAAAGTTCATACATCCCATGTGTGTGTAACACATAGCATTACTTATGTACAGAGTGATCTATGTCGAATTGACACATTTCTTTCTCTAATTATTCCGTTGGAAATTCATTCAATGACCCAATTTTAGCACCAAATTAAGCAGAATGTTCTGCAGTTTCAATTCCTTGTCACTAGATGCGCAGATGTTTATGTTTTATTCCTAATTGCATTGTCGGCAGCTGTTTCGACATTTTGTTCTTATAGTCAAAGTGAAAATGCAGTACGATGTAGAGTTCAGTCAAGGATATTTTCAGCAAGATGGCGATACATGCCAAACATCAAATGAATCTATGAACCTAATTGCAAATTTCTTTGACAACCGGATAATTTCCAGAAACCAGTGGTCACCGAGATCTCCAGATTTGACAACGTCGGACTTCTTTCTATGGGATTACTTAAAAGACAGGGTTTACGCCACACGTCCCCAGACATTGGATGATCTGAAGCACATCACAAAGGAGATTCAAGCTATTGACTGTGCCTTAAGTAGGATGGAGGACATTTTTAACATTTGCTATAGAGGTAAATAATCTCCCAAAATTCCTCTACAATTTAGGTATAATAAGTTGTCGCTAGCATAATATGTTTTGAAACAATTAATGAAAGAAATCTGTCAGTTGTATATAAATCATCCTGTATAGCAGCACTAGAAACGCATGAAGGTTATCCTGTAAGTTCTACTATTGGAGTTGCACCTTTTTATTTTCTCTAGTACGTATATACAATATACATAGTGGATAGAAAAGGTATTGTATTACACCCAAAAATTCCACGCCAAATTTTCAAGTTTAAACGGAAAGTCACATCTCGTTTCACTTCTCTTTTGTTTTACTGCTGATCATGTAGTGCGAATCGAACTTCAAATGTTTCATACAGGAACCTGCATTATATAAGATTTGGCAATTGCTTTAGCCTTGTTTATTACCTTTTACCTTGAAAAACTTTAAATTTTACTCCAATAACAAGGAATATTTCGGAAACGGTCAACTCAACGACAAAAATGTGTAAGACAAATTGTATGTTTTAAAGAGATTTAAAATGGTGTATAGTACATTGTCGTATATTTATTACGGTTTTAAAGGGCATTCAGAATGAAGGCTTCAGAGGCATTCCCAGAAAAGTAAAGATTTACATTTTATTTGTCATGTAAGTACTTTTAAAGTAGACATTTTAATCAATATCGTTAAGAGATGTTTTAGAAAAATATCTTTTCAAAACGTTTTCCATATTTTTAGATGGGGGATTTTTAAATGGATACCACACGAAGATATTAATGTAAATCCCCCCACGCGCAACTGCCCTTGACATGGAACAAATGGGAGACTTTTAATTTTGTGAAAAATAGCTCTAACGATTTTGAGTAATACCTTATGCTTAGCAAGTTTTCATAATAAAAGAAATATCTATCTTGTATGAGACTTGTGGTTCGAATATTTCTAGTGAATTAGCTAGGAAATACGGAAGAGAAGGCCTTTAAATTACCGCTTTGATTTTATTTCTAGATAATGAAAAAAACTTTTGATGGGATTCTCTGAGCTAAGGGTTTTTCAGTTATTTGATAAAGATAATTCAGTCAATTTAAAACACAAGAATAGAGATTTGCAATCAGGCTAATTTAGAAACAAAGCAAAACAAGTAATTCACTTATTCAACATGTATAGAAAGGGAGAGAGCGAGAGAGGTTAAAAAAAAAACAATTTTAATAAATAGATAATCTGAAAACAATTTTATTTGTATATGAGGAAGTTGTTTTCAAAGAAATGAAAGATTGACTATTGGGAAATGCTGTCTAGTTGAAAGATATTTGCTGGCATTAATTTAAGATCGATTTACCTTCTCTACTTTATATATAGTACATTAAGTAGAAGGTGATGCATTTGACCCAAAAATTTTGTACCGAGATTTAACTAGAAATCCACTCTTTAGAGTCCCCTATACTCAAGAAAATGGTTTTTAGAAAAAGGTCCATGTGATGTGTGTGCGCGCACGCGGGGTCATCAAAACACATATATTCTGTGAAAACTTGATATCGAGTTTTTGGGTGGAATAAAAAAAAATTCTATCTTCTTCGAGAACATGGTAATGAAAGCAATAAATAATGGTTTTCTTAGATTCAAAGATCCAAAAAATATGTACTTCTGGTTAAATCTCGGTATACAAATTTTGAGTGAATAAAATACAAAATATGTAATAACGCAGCTATTTCTGGGAAGTTTTGTCAAGATTATAATGACGTAGATAATTTTCATTTTGAGGTACTTGCACAAAGTGTGTATACAACACGAACACAAAGAACGGGGTCCTCAAAACATATATTTCCAGTGAAAAGTCAGTATCAAAATGTTTTCTAACTTCTATGAGCGTATATACAAGGAAGTTCAGTTAATAATGGTTTTCTTGGATTCAGGAATCCTCAAAACATCTATTTAATGAGTACACAACACTACTTGGTAACAAAGTTGTAGTGCTTTTCTTGGATTCCGAGATCCTTAAAATATGTATTTGTGGTGAAATCTCGATATAGAAAGTTTTGAGTAGAATACAATATCTTCTGTACCGAGTATGTACGTACTAGCAGTATTTAGAGCATGTAATTCTTAAAGTTTTACTTTTTATCACTAACAAAATATGTAACGCAGCAATTTCTGTAACTTTTTTCAAGATAAAACTGACGTATATAGAAAAAAAAATATTGGTTCCATTCAAATGAATTTCTTTCTCTACACCTCTGCTACAGACTACTGTTAAAAAGATTACGCTTCTATTTACTTGATGCTAATCGAGAAAAAATTAACAGAAATAGAATTATTACTTGCTTTCTTGTAAGTATAAATAAGAGAGTACCATATGTTAAAGTGGCAGTCAAAAGCTGGTTGCTATGTCACTGAAGTTCCTTTATTTGTATGGACAGAAGTTGAGAAATTCCTGTATGAGAAAAGTATTTTACAACTGAAGCCAATAACAAGGAGTATATCTGAAATGCCCAACTCCACGAAACAATATGACATAAATTTGTGTTTCAATGTGATTTACATATTTTTTAGTTAAGTTTTTGTCTATCTTTTAAGGTTTACTAGTTATGCAAAATCTAAAAAAAGTCATTAAAAATATAAAAGCCTTCAGAGGTTATTCCCAGAAAACTCAAGATATACATTTTATTTGTCATGTAAATACCTTGAATATACCTAAGAGAATTTAATAAAAAAATTTTAGGGCAATTTTGAAAAAATAAAACATTTTTAAATTATTTCCGTGCAAAGGAATAACGGGTTAGGAGCATTTTTCTCAAAATCTTTTTGTCGCATCCTTGGAAAATACTAAACTTATATCTCAAGTTTGGTATTTTATTGACTTTTCGTTTTTCGAATTATCGTGTTCACAGACACACGAACATACACACGTGCCTTTTTCTACAATAGCTTTTTTTCAGATACTGGGGGAACGTCTATTTCCGGTGAAATCTCAGGCTGGAATTTTGGTGGAATAAATTACCTTCCCAATTAACTATAAGCAAGTGCGAGTAGAGAAAGTATTAAAGCTTCCTAAGAATATTTTGCATAGCTACAGAGAAAGTCATGTAAACATTAGACATAAAACTGTTTATGCTTGGAACGAAAGTCACCAGCTCACAAGAGATTTTATTCTTTCTTTTCCTTTTCATTACTTGGTTGTTTGTCTCTGAGCTACAAATATTTTCTATTTCCTTATTGAATTCCAGAGTCCTCTATTTTGACTGTGTGCTTGCTTTCATTCCTTTTTTGTTTGTTTATTTACCTTTGCTGTTTCTCTAAGCCATTCATTTGTGCTTTATGCACTTACATATCTCTGCAAAACACCCTTTTGTATCTCCTCTTTATTACAGGCAAGCGTCTTCCTGCGAGGTACAGAAAGTAATAAAAGACAGAGCGAATAACTTTGATTCTTCCGTCTGCATCAGTAACGACTGCCTCCCCCCTCCCCATCGTGGAACAGTTCGGCACGCTTTTTTGCTTTCTCTATACGCATTATAGAGCGCTCCACCCAAACATTTGATACCGAGATTTCACCGGAAATATATATATTGTAGGGTCCCCTCATTTTTTTTTCGTAATCTAAAAATCTGATGTGTACCATTCACATGAATTTCTCTACATCTCTGCAACAAATTATTCTTAAAAAGCTTATACTACTATTTACTTCATGCTAATCATAAAAAAATTAGCAGAAATAGTCATATTACTTGCTTCCTTGTAAGTAGAAGCGAAATAAGGGAGTACTATAGGTTAAAGTGAAAGCCAAAAACTGGTTGCTATGTGACTGATGTTCCTTTGTTTGTGTGTACAGTAGTTGACAAATTCCTGTATGAGAAGAGTATAAGTTTTTCAAAGCAGAAACCTAAAACAAGGAATGTTTCAAAAGCGATGAACTGCACGAAAAAAATATATATAACATAAATTGTGTGTTAATGTGCTCTACATTTTTTGTGAACTAAGATTTGTCCATCTCTTACGGTTTACCAATAATATAAAATTCAATTAAAAAAAAACATTCTGAATAAAGAGGTGTTTAGGGGCTATTCCCAGAAAATCCAAGATACAGATTTTGTTTGGCATGTAAATATTTTAAATATAAGAGATTTTAATTAAAATCGTCTGTCTTTTTTTATAAAATCAAAATGTTGGAATTTTTTCCCATGTAAAAGGTAGTTAGAGGTGTTCCTTTTTTGTTGGCATCTTCGTGTTGTATCCTTAGGAGATACCAAGTTTGGTATTTAACGATCTTTGAGCTATGCTGTCCAAGGCTCTGTTTGGTATCTCCCAAGGATGCGACACGAAGATATTCAAGAAAACCCCCCTACCTAATTTACTGTTTACATAGAAAATTTTCGAAAATTTTGCTTTTCTTAAAAATGGCTCTAATGATTTTGGTTAAATACCATATATTAAAGCTATTTCCATCACAAATAAAATGTTTATCTTGAATTTTCTGGAAATAGATTTTGAAGATCTATTTATTCTGGATGAATTTTGCTGAATTTTGCATAACTAGTAAACCGTAAAAGATTGACAAAGACTTACTACATAAAACATGTAGATCTCGTTAAAATACACAATTTATCTCTTATACTTTTTTGGCGGAGTTTCCGTTTTCAAGATATTCCTCGTAATTGGTTTTAATTGTAAAGTACTTACACTTTTCTCAGACAGGAACATTCCGTTTCTCTGTTGTTCTACTCCTGGTGAACCAAACAGATATTTGCAATGACAATCGCATAATGACAGCTTTTAAAACATTCGACTATCACTTTAATGCATACCTTTAATTTCCTTCTTGTAATAATTGTGCTAACGTTTATCTCGATTAGTATTGTGTAGAAAGAAGAATAAGAAGTTTGTAAGAAGTTTGTTTGTACAGCAGCTAGAACAAATCATGTGAATGGAACTCGTTAGATTTTTAAAACATGTAGTTCCGGTGAAATGTCGGTGCCGAATATCTTCTCTATCTACTGTGTATTATTAAAAAGCTTATGCTTTTATTTACTTCATTTGAGAAAAATTAGCAGAAATAGTCTTATTACTTTCTTCCTTGTGAGTAGAAGCGAAATAAGGCAGTACCATAGGTTAAAGTGAAAGCCAAAAGCTGGTTGCTATGTGACTGATGTTCCTTTGTTTGTATGGACAGCAGTTGACAAACTCCTGTATAAGAAAAGTATAAGTTTTTTAAAGCTGAAACAAAATACAATGAATATTTCAAAAGCGATCAACTCCACTAAAATATATATATATATATATATATATATATATATATATATATATATATATATATATGACAAAAATTGTGTGTTTTAACGTGCTCTAACATTTTTGTGAAATAAATTTTTCTCTTACGATTTACCAATTATATAAAATTCAATAAAGATCATTCAGAATAAAGAGGTCTTTAGAGGCTGCTCCCAGAAAATTCAAGATATACATTTTATTTTGGCATGTAAATATCTTAAATATAAGATATTTTTGAAATTTTTTCCATGTAGAAGGTAGTTTGGGGTGGTTTCTTTTTTTGTTGAAAATCTTCGTTTCGCATCCTTAGAGGATACCAAAATTAAACACCAAGTTTGCTATTTAATGGTATTTTCGTTTTTGAGCTATGATGTCCAAAGACACACATACACACACACACACACACACACACACACACGTGGACCTTTTTTCCCACAAATGCCTTTTTTTTGGATTCAAGGGACCTGAAAGCATGTATTTTCGGTGAAATCTCGGTATCGAAGTTTTGAGTGGAGTACAAAACCTTCTCTATACACTATGTACACAGTACGTGTAGAGAAAGTAAAAATAAACTCAAACCTTTATGAAATAACCACTGTAGAGTGTAAATAGTTGGTTTTGTATACATCGATATTTTTGGGAGAGTATATCTTAAATCAAACAGCTCATTACCATGTATTACTGACCTTTCGGTCCAGTATACAGATCCTTGCCGCTTTGATAATTGTTGATCGCGTGTCCTTGACTTGGCAATGCCTGTAATAATCTGACTAACGTACCTTGTAATTAGGACGTATCTGTACTATCAACAGGGCTACTCAACGTAACGCCCATTTCACTGCAGAGCTATGCTAAGACGTTACTTCATCAATATTTTATGAAACCCTCCACAGTAAAACCTCTTTTTAACATAAATATTTATATGCAGTATCCGTTGAGGTAGTATTAAGGTGATGTATTTTGAAATATCTCCAAAAATTGTGAAAAAATTAAAACAAAACTATCTACACGGACTATATACTAGTGTATAGAGAAGTATTGTAATGCACCCAAAAATTTGACAGCGAGATTTCACTGGAAATACATGTTTTCGGTCCCCCTGAATCCAAAAAGAAAACATTTTCAGAAAAAAGGTCAGTGTGTGAGACGGTGGACAGTATAACTCTAAAACGAAAAGACCGTTAAAGACTTGGTATTTAAGTTCGGGACCTTTCAAGGACGTGACACGAAGATTTTCAAGAAAATTATTCCACCCCCAACTACATTTTACATACAAAAAATTTCGAAAGTTTTGATTTTCACAAAAATGTATCTTAAAAATTGTGATTAATATCTCTTATATTTAAGATATTTACATGAAAAATAAAATGTTTTAAAGTTTCTGGGAATAGCCTCTGAAGACATTTTTATTCTGGATGAATTTTGCGGAATTTTGCATAACTGATAAACCCTAAGAGATAGGCAAAAACTTACTTAACGAAAAACGTAGATCTCATTAAAACACACAATTTATGTTTTATATATATATTTTTTTGTGGAGTTAATGGCTTTTGAGATATTCCTGATTATTAATTTCAACTTTAAAATTCTTATACTTTTTTCATACGGGAATTTGTCAGCTCCTGCAATACTTAGCGATGCTTCTCTCATTACGAAATAATTAGTTACCTCAAAGAAATAAATGCCCGCCTGGGTAGTGTGGTGGTAGTGTGTCTGCCGCACATTCAACAGGTCGTGAGTTCGAATCTCGCTTAGGGTGAATTACTCGATAAGGTTTTAAACTAGTAATTGTAATTTATAAATTTTATCGTATTGTTGTAAATCATACACGTTCCTGATGTGATAAAACCTTAACAGACCAAACGACCATAAATAAAAAAAGTTCTAATGATATTTACTGATATTTAAAGAATTTACAAGCTTCTACTGATTCAAAATGTTTTCCTTGATTATAGGTTTCTTTTTAAAAATCGCATTTTGATACTCTATGTTTTCGTATTTTGAACCACGCATATAATAGACAGAAGCTTCGCCTTTCTGCAAACCTCAATGCTCGGTACATTTAGTTTGTTAAAAATGTGAAGCAAAATTAGCTTTAGCATTTGCAACTTTATTCAGAAAATATATTTAAGACACGCGTCAATTATTCAATGACAGTTGAAATTACTTGTAGACACTAGAGGGCACTTATGGAGAACGTTTTTCCTTTTCCTTTATGCGCTACGGGAAAGTGTCTTGCATGAGTTATTAAAGCGCATTAAAGCCAGTTCAGCACCATTTTAAATTAAAAGTTATATAGTACCTCCGGCCACGAATTAACAGCACCAATCTCCGCCCACTGCCGAGCAGTTAAACCGCGGCAATAAGAATTCTGAAATTGGTATTATTTCCTGGCCACTTTCTGCCCCTGGTATTTTATGTACCGCACTTGCACTCTACTAAGGAAATCCAATGCAGATGTTGAAAAAAAATGGCACGCGAAGCGTCTGAAAACAAAAGAATGTCGGAAGAACGCTAATTGCCCAACTTTTATAACAATTGTATTTCTAGTTTTGTGGTGAAAAAAAGAAAAGAAAAAAAGGCTTGAAGAAAATAGAAGGAAATATGATATTTTAGTAGCAGCAAGTATAACAAAAGCGCAAAAATTACTGAAAGTTTTTTCGCTGTATTTCATTAGTTGCAATTGCCTTAAAAACATTTTCGCACATGCGAGGGCAAATCGCAAAACAATGCACAATAATTTTTTTACAAAAAAGCTTAATATTTAAAAACAAAAAAATCACAAATTTACTCCTTTTACCTACCTTTCGACATAGTCACTAACTTGTACAACACATTTTTTCGATATGCCCTGTTCCCTGGAGTGTAGCCATCTATGGACTGCCGATTTCACTTCGCAACGCGTTGGCCGGGCAGGAATTTCTTCATAGCACCGAAAAGATGAAAGTGCAAGGCTCGGACTGTATGGTAGATGCTGGAACGCTTCTCAACCAAATTTGGCGTTTTTCTGCCGAACGGCAGCAGCAACATGGATGCGAACATTGTCACAAAGAGGTTTGAAATCCTGAGCATTCATTTTGTGGCGTTTGTCACGAAGGGCACAGCGGAAACTTTGCCAAAGTTTTAATGCACTCATAGTGGTCCACCAATAAAACATCATGCATATCCCAGAACACTGTCATGAGCATTTTTCCAGCAGATTGAGTCAGCAGTATGTTTCCACTCCATATTGCCTGCTTTATTTCGACATGTCCACGACTCATCATTAGTGACAATTCCTCTCAGAAAGTCTTGTCAACATGTCATGAACAATATCGTACACTGCGCCACAAGAAACGTTGATCTGTTGTGATAAGGTTCGCAGTCGACAGGCCGGTCGTTCAAAATTGCCACCCCAATGCCTCTGACACTCTGCGGAGTTGCAACTGTTACCGGCCTCCCGGAGCGTGGAAGAATGCACACCAACTGGAAACATTACTACGGTCCTCCAAATCTTAATATTGCTAACCATATGACCAATAATCATAATCAAATACATATCTTATGCTTCATCAACAACAGCTATAACTAAAAATATTGACGACACATACAACATTAGTAAACCTGCGAGGTTCCATGTTTATTCAGTGTAACTGTGTGACAAAACTTAAGTTACTTTTTTGGTGAGTGTCACAGGTTCGTTTTTCGCATGTAGCAAACCTCTTTTTTTGTTTCCTACTCCTAATGGCATTGAATGGTTACATGTCGGCTATTTATTTTAGAAATACTTATTTCATACACAAAATTCGGTACAGTTAAAACTAGGATATTGATTATGATGCTGCTTAAAGGGTTTATTCTACTGAACAGCAATATCCTGCACACGAAAGTATATGGTGCGCAAACGCTTCAGGCACGAACAAACAAAAAAAAAAACAAAAAAAAAACATGTATAGTGTGAAAAAATACTAAAAACATGGTCAAGAAAACCAATGTTTAAAAAATTTTTAATCTCCTTCCACACGGGAGTGAAAAGTGGGTGAAGTAGAAGCGAAATAAGGGAATACTATAGTTTAAAGTGATAGTCAAAAGCTGGTTGCTATGAGAATGGAGTTGTTTATTTGTATGGGCAGGAGTTGACAAATTATTGTATGAGAAAATTTAAGTTTATCAAAGCTGAAATCAAAAACATGGAATATCTCAAAAACGATAGGATCCACGAAAAAAATGTATACATCATAAAATGTGTGTTTTAATGTGCTCTACATTTTTTTGTAGTAAGTATCTGACCATTTCTTACGGTTTAGCAGTTATGTAAAATTCTATAAAGTTCACTCAGAATAAAGTAACCCTCTGAAGCTATTCCCAGAAAATTCAAAATATTGGTACAATTTCTTTGTCAAGCAAATATCTTTATTATACATTATTTTAATCAAAATCGTTAGAGCCATTTTTTAGAAAATCAAAATTTTCGACAAAATTTCCATGTAAAGGGTAGTTTGGGGCGGGGGAATTTGTATCAAAATCTTCGTGTCGCATCCATGGAAGATCTTAAACTTAAATACCACGGATGTGCATTGTATATAAATGATAAATAAAGTAAAAAGAAATGCAGTGTAATCTTAGGTTGCGCAAGTATAGCCTAAGAGGCAATATTGTTGTGTTTTCAGTGTATTTCATAATTTGCAGTTGCGATTAGCATTTTTGTACATACGAGAGGATAGTAAAATCTCTTTGGTAATTATCTGAAGTTGTACACTTAGGTTTTTCATCCTTCAAATTAGGATATCGATTTAAGCTTTTTTGTGTTGAAACGACTAGTAAATATAAATATTTGGTTGCTTTATGAAGACTGATAAATAATGCGTCTTAAGTATAATATTGTGGAAATAATAGAAGCAAATCTATTGATGTGTTTTGGTCATGGGAAGAGAATGGATGGAAGGATGGAAGTGGATGGATGGAAGAGGATGGATGTGGATGGATGGAAGAGGATGGGTGGAAGAGGATGGATGGAAGAGGATGGATGGAAGAGGATGGATGGATGGATGTGGTTAGATGGAACAGGATGGATGGAACAGGATGGATGGATGGATGTGGTTGGATGGAACAGGATGGATGGAAGAGGATGGATGGATGGATGTGGTTGTATGGAAGAGGATGGATGGATGGAGGTGGAGGAATAAGTAGAAGTGGATGGATGGAAGTGGATGGAAGAGGATGGATGGATGTGGTTGGATGGAACAGGATGGATGGAAGGATGTGGTTGTATGGAACAGGATGGATGGAAGAGGATGGATGGATGGATGTGGTTGTATGGAAGAGGATGGATGGAAGAGGATGGATGGAGGTGGAGGAATAAGTAGAAGTGGATAGATGGAAGTGGATGAATAGATGGAAGTGGACCGATGGATGAAGAGGAGAAATGCATAGATGGAATTGGATGGACGGATGGAGTCTGTCTCTGTGCGAATGTGAGTGCAATACATGTATGCGGACATATCTGAATATATATTAATTGCATTAAAAGAAATTCCTTAATTCTATATTGCCCTTGGAAATAGGGTTTTTATGATATGATTATATTGAGTTTATTACATCTTCGGTCCAGAACATTTATAGCACTTATTGCATAAATAGACTCTAGTTTACAATGACTTAAAAATACCTGTCATTGGTGAAAACGCAGTTTTCTTTTGGTTGGGAATTCCAACATCTACTGTTCCGCCATTTGAATATTACAACACTAGTGAAGTTAGAGAAAACCGATGAAACCCGGATAAAATTAGATTAATTGCTATTTCAAATATAGTCGTGTATAAAATACTGTACTCACGTGCATCTCGGCATTAACAACCAAGTTCAGCCACAAGACTTACCTGCAAGAGAAACAAAACTATGAATTACAAAAGCATTTACCACACAAATTAAAGGCATCTACCAAGTTTTTATTTTACTAAACACAAGTACTATTGTACAAAATCAATGAATTTCTTCCAGTTAACTTAAAAGTAATAAAGTGTCAAGTTTATAATATTATTTGTAACTTGAACGGTCAGATGTGGCCATAAGATGTGAATAGTTAATAAGCAAATGGTAAGACTCAGTTGTACACAAGGCACAGAAAGAAACTGGCACTGTCTTGTTCCGTACACCGCATTTCTTACCGTTGTAGGGTACATTATTAGGTCATATTTTTATTTTATTGGCTGATACTGTCACCTTGCAGATGAGTGTTCTATATCGAACCAATAGAGCATACCTATGCTGGGTTTGTCAACTCATTCGCTAATAGGAATAGCCACCTTACTCAACTGGAAGTGAGGTTAGGTAACGTATCAGCTACAACCCCTCCTCCTTCCCCAATTAGAGTGACGATATCAGAAGACACACCCTATAAATGCCCCTACAGACAATCAGAAATTCAATGTCTAATACTATTTGTGCCCTGTGTACATTCCAAACTATGTAAGTCTAAATTAAAGAAGCAGAGGGGAAGGCGCAGTAATTAATGCAATTCGTGTGAAGCATTAGCAGATGCTGCTATGCGACATAATGGAATGTTTGGGGGAAAAAGGCCCTCCTTTTCTGCATGAAATGTTATCTTGAATGAAAGAAAGAAAGAACGAAGGAAAGAAAAAAGTCTGGTGTGTTCCATTCGCATGACTTTCTCTACATCTGTGCAACAATTTATGGCTAAAAAGCTTATGCTTCTATTTATTGCATTTTAATCGAAAAAAAAATTGCACAATACGTCTTATTACTTGCTTCCTTGTAAACAGAAGAGAAATAAGAGAGTACTATAGGCTAAACTGATAATCAAAAGCTGGTTGCTATGTGACTGAAGGTCCTTTGTTTGTATGGACAGGAGTTTACAAATTCCTGTATGAGAAAAATTTAAGTTTTTCATAGCTGAAACCAAAAAACAAGGAATATGTCAAAAACGATCGACTCCACTAAAAAAAATGTATATAGCTTAAAGTGTGTATTTTAATGTGCTCTACATTTTTTGTGCGTTAAGTTTTTGCCCATCTCTTATGGTTTAGCAGTTATGCAAAATTCCGTGAAATTCATCCAGAATAAAGTAGTCTTCAGAGGCTATCCCCAGAAAATTCAAGATATATATTTTATTTGTCAGGTAAATATCTTTAATATTTGCCGTTTTAATCAAAATCGTTAAAGCCATTTTTGAGAAAATCAACATTTTCGAAAAAAGTACTATGTAAGGGGTAGTTGGGGAGGGGATTTTCTTGAAAATCTTCGTGTCGCATTTTTGGAAGATACCAAACTTAAATACCAAGTTTGGTATTTAATGGTCTCTTCTTATTTGAGCTATGCTGTCGACAGACTCTCTCTATCTCTCTCTCTGTCTCTATCTCTCTCTCTCTATCTCTCTCTCTCTCACACACACACACACGGGCTTTTTTTTTTTTTTTTTTTTTTTTTTGCAAAAATGCTTTTTTTTGAATTTAGGGGGACCCAAAACACATATTTTCGGTGAAATCTCGGTATTGACTTTTTGGGTGGAATGCAGTACCTTGCACATAGTACGTATACAGAAAGTAATAAAGAAACTTAGAAATAAAATGGTGAACTGCATAAATGATATTAGAAAGTGTTTAACAAGATTTAAATTTCTTCATCTCTTACGCTTTACCAGTTATATACAAGTCATTCAGAATGAGGAGACTACAGAAGCTATTTCCAGAAAATACAACATATACATTTTATTGGTCATGATAATATCCGTAATAGGCAGTATTCAATTAAAATTTTTACAGATATTTTTGAGAAATTTAAACTTTTTGAAAATGTTTCCATATAAGGGGTGGTTTTGATGGGGAAGATCCTAAACTTATCACGCTTGATATTTAACCAAATTTTCTTTGAGTTATCGTATTCACAGACACAATCACACACATTATCGTTTTCCTAAATATGTTTTTTTGGGGTGAGAGGATAGCGAAATCTCGACATTACAATTTTGAATGGACTACAACACCTTCCGTGCTTACTATATAATACAGAGTGATTTATATAGAACCGACACATTTCTTTAATTATTCCGTTGGAAATTCATTCAGTAACCCAATTTTAGCACCAAATTAAGCAGAATGTTCTGGAGTTTCGATTCCTTGTCACTAGATGCGCAGATGTTTATGTTTTATTCCTAATTGTATTGTTGGTAGCTGTTTCGACATTTTGTTGTTGTAGTCAACATGAAAATGCAGTACACATTAAATCTCTTCCTTGTGAAGCAATACTGGCTTACAGCTACTCAAAGGTCATCATACCAAGAGTTTGGTGTTCGCAATCCTGCCAGAAGAAACACAATACTGGGACCGGTAAACAACTGGATCTCTAGTGAGTGAAAAAGGCAAGTATCGTTCATCTAGGCTTCTCACGGTTGTTGATGACGTAAAAGCACGACTGAGGCAGTCACCCAAAAAAGCATTAAAACGTTTGTCGCAGGAGACAGGGTACACCTACTCAATGTGTCAGAGAGCTGCAGGCCTAAAGCCATGTTGTTCATCACCTACAAGAACCAGTTAATATTGAATTATTATCGTTGGTTTCAGACGTTCATTGTGCAAAATACTGCCAATTTGTCCATCACATGGTTCACAGATGAAGCATGGTTCCATTTATCCGGTTATGTAAACTCACAGAACTCACGCCATTGGGCCATCGAAAGCCACGTCATCCATGAAGCACCTATGCACCCGGTTAAAATCGGAGTGGGTGGGGGTGTGTGGGTGTGTGGGTGTGGGTGTGTGGGTGTGTGGGTCTGAGTTTGTGGGTGTGTGTGTGGGTGTGTGTGGGTATGTGGGTGTGTGTGGATGTGGCTGTGTGGGTGTGTTGGGTGTTTGGGTGTGGGTGGGTGTGTAGGTGGGGTGTGTGTGGATGTGGCTGTGTGGGTGTGTTGGGTGTTTGGGTGTGGGTGGGTGTGTGTGGATGTGGCTGTGTGGGTGTGTTGGGTGTTTGGGTGTGGGTGGGTGTGTAGGTGGGGTGTGTGGGTGGGTTGGGTGTGGGTGTGGGTGTGTGGGTGGGGGTGTGTGGTCGTGGGTGCGTGGGTGGGGGTGTGGGTGTGTGGGGGTGTGTGTGGGGGGGCGTGTGAGTGTGGGTGTGTGTGTGGGGGTGTGGGTTTTTGGGTGTGGATATGAGTGTGGGTGTGTGGGTGTGGGTGTGTGTAGGTGTGTGAGTGTGGGTGTATGTCATTTTCAATAAACTCCCCTACCCCATATTACCCTTTACATTGAAACATGTTTTGAAAATTTGATTGTTACGAAAGAGGATCTATCGATTTTGATTAAGTACCCTATATTAAAGATACAGCATTTTAATTAAATGCCATGTACGTATGTTAAAATACGTACGTGAAAAAATAAAACGTACATTTTGTATTTTATTAGTATAACCTCTGAAAACCTCTTTAGTGTGGATGAATTTTGCTGAACTAAATATAATCTTAAGACGTGGACAAACAGTTACTACACGAAACATCTAAACCTCGTTAAAACACGCAGTTCATGGCATATGCATGTTTTATGTAGGGTTAACCATTTCCGAGATATTCCTTGTTGTTGGTATCAATTGCACACTACGTAATTTTTGTCATACGCGAAGTTATCTTTTGTTAGTTAAATGCAACACTACAGATGGGTCTTAAATACGTGTATCGAGTGAAACATTGTTACTCGTATTTTGGGGGAATGAAATATTATTGAAGTAGTAGAAAAAGGAATTAATATATTGAGAAAAATCTGATGTATTACGCTCACATGACATTCTCTAGCTGCTCTAGAAGCAAACTTCTTACAAAAGATTATTCTTCTTTGGATATAAACAATAGCAAAATGTTCTTAATACTTAGTTCCTATAAGTAGAAGGGAACTAGAGGAATGCGCTATGTTAAAATGATAGTCAAATGTTTTAAAAGCTGTTATTGTGTGATTCATTGCAAATTGCTTCTTTGCTTGGCCAGGAGTAAAATAAAAGAAAAACAAACACTTTCTGTCTGAGAAAAATATAAGTACTTCACAACTGAAACTAGTAGCAAGGCCTATTTCGGAAACGGTAAACGCCACGAAAAAATGTATAGCATAGAAATTGTGTGGTTTAGCGGGATCTACATTTTTTGTGCAGCAAGCTCCGTGTCTGTCTGTCCAGTAATGCAAGATTCAACAAAATTCATCCAGAATGAATAAGTTTTTAGAAGCTGTTTCCAAACAATTGAAGATATACATGTTACATGTGATGTAAATTGCTTAAATATACTATTTTATTTTAATCAAACTCGTTAGAGCTATTTTTGAGAAAAACAACATTTTCAAAAATGTTTCCATATAAAGAGTACTTTGTGATGGGAGGTTTTTCTTGAAAATCTTCGTGTTGAATTCCTAAATACTAAGTTAAGCACTTAACGCTCATTTCCTTTTTGACTTTTACAGTCCACAAACACACATATACATACCGACATACGCATGCACGGACCTTTTTCTAAATTATTTTTTTGCATTCAGGAGCTGGTCTCAAATCATACATTTCCGATAAAATCTAGGCATCGAATTTTTGGTTGCAATACAGTAACTTCTCTATACACTATGCATATAGTACGTGCAGAAAAAGTAAAATGGAGTTCATCTTTTGGAAGAATAAATCCTGATTTGGAATACTTTATAATACGTATTCCGAGATAACCAAGAGATTGTTAAATGGTTTAATTTAGCATAGAGTATGTATTAATATTTTAAGCAGTACCGTGTTTTTAGTTTGAAGAGCGACGTTTTCAATATTATATGTGTTAGAATTATCATAAAATAAGCCTGTGTCCGTATCTAAACTCCCATACGTAAATTCAAAACGTTTATGAGTACCTTTCGATAAGGTTGGAAAATCACATGGGGTGCAATATCGAACGGATTACAAGCTGCGCCGATAATTGAAATTTCTGAGCATGTTACAAGCGTACAGAATTAACAGATAACTGTATCCAGAGGCAATTGAGCGCGCACCGTGCTATGCACAAAGCTTTTCTCGAATGTGAAAATCCGAAACCAGTATCCACCAATATTATCGCTTATCACATTTCAGGAATTGATTGAGGGAGAGCAATGTTGATGAATAATATCAAGATGACAATAGCCGTATTACCTAAATCGATATTACAAACATTGTTCTAATAACAACAAAAGCATCATACAACTCCATTTTCATATTGCATATATGATTGCAGTGTAATTTTCCTGCTATATGTATTGTAATGTCGTTTCTGTTAACAAAATGTATACACTTAACTGATAATGACTTTAAATTGACATATAATTCACTCTCGTATCTCATTAACTAGAGTAATCCAAACTATTCGTATTATTTACAAACAACAATTCTGATAAAAAAACCATGACTTACTCTATATCTCTGTAACACATTATTATTAACAACCTTGTTCTTCTATCTAATTATCTCTAAAATACTAGCGCAAACGGTCTTATTTCTCAGTTCCTTTATAAGTAGAAGAGAAATAAGGATAAACCGAAAGTCTCGTGTTTTAAAATGTGGTTGTAGGAATGAACTTTGTTGACCAGGAGTTGACAAGTTCCTGTATGAGAAAAATATAAGTATTTTATAACTGAAATCAATAACAGGAATATCTCCAAAATGGTCACCTCCAGGAAAGAAATGTATATGTCATAAATTGTGTGTTTTAAAGAGCTCTACATTTTTTGTGTTGTTAAGCGTTGATCTATCTCTTACGGTTTACATATTATGCAAAAGTTATCCTTTAGAGGCTACTCTCAAAAAATTCATAACATATGAGGGCTATCCAGAAAGTGACAGAAAAAATTTGGCATATCTAAATGATAACGAAAGATATCAACATAGAACTTTATTTCCAAAGTTACAGTACCTTACTCTATTTCACAACGTAATTGTCACGTGGTACCAGTTTCTCAATGCGAATGTTATACTTTTCTACCGCCAAAGAACTTATCAGTTTTTTTCGAATGCACAAAATAAAAAAAAAATAACGCAAGTGTATAGTGATAATGCAGTGAAGGAATGTTTAGTGAGGAAATAGCGAATAATTCACGAGTAATCAAGGAAGAACCAGTGAGTACGATAAAGACCGGAGTATAATATCATCAATCGTTGATGAAGGAGGAGATGAAAGCAAATATTGATAAAAGAATTAAGGAACACCAGTGTTTCAACTCTGGACACCGTACATGACTCTTTGAATGGAAAAGATTTCTCAGTCATGAAGACCTCAAAGTGACACTGACATCTTGGCTCATATCTTTAGCGGTGAAAGAGTATAACATCTGCATGGAAAAACTGGTACCAGATGACAATAAATACCTTTTAAAGATTTGAAGCTTTCTCGGAGTTGATATTGCAGATGACTTCATGGGATAGCAACCAGTCAGATTGGAATCAGAGAAATTCAAGTTTTCGACCATTGTCAGGGAAGACCAGATAGTCCCTGACGAAGACCCCAGAGTCAAAGGTTGAAAGCTTGGATTTTTTTTTATTACAAACTAATTCGGTTGCTATCCTGTGTAGTCATCTGTAATAAATACCTTGATAACACTTACAATTTCGTTGAAAAAAAATATGATGTGTTCCATTCACATGACTTTCTCTATATCACTGCAACAAATTGTTCTATTTACTTCATCTAATGGAGCAAAAATTAGCAGAAATAGTCTTATTACTTGCTTCCTTGTTAGTAGAAGCGAAATAAGGGAGTACCATAGGTTAAAGTGATAGTCAAAAGCTGGTTGCTATGTGACTGAAATTCCTTTGTTTGTATAGACAAGAGTTCACAAAGTTCTGTATGAGAAAAATATAAGCTTTTATAGCTTAAACGAAAAACAAGGAATGTCTCAAAAACAACCAACTCCAAGAAAAAAATGTATATAACATAAATTGTGTGAATTAAGGTGCTCTACATTTTTTGTGTGGTAAGTTTTTGTCTATCTCTTACGGTTTAGCAGTTATGCAAAATTCGGTAAAATTGACCGAGAATAATGTAGTCTTCAGAAGCTATTCCCAGAAAATTCAAAATATACATTTTATTTGTCATGTAAATATCTTTAATATAGATATTTTAATCAAAATCGTTACAGCCATTTTTTAGAAAATCAAAAATTTTGAAAAAAGTTCCATGTAAAGGGTAGTTTGGGGTGGGGGGATTTTTCTCAAAATCTTCGTGTGGCATCCCTGCAAGATACCAAACTTAAGTTTGGTATTTTACCGACTTTTCGTTTTTGAGTTATCGTGTTCACACTCACAGACACACACACACACGGACATTTTTCTGAAAATACTCTTTTTTGATACAGAGGACCATAAAACATATATTTCCGGTGAAATCTCGGTATAGATATTTTTGGTGGAGTGCAATACCTTCTCTATACACTATGTACATGGTACGGTAACTTTGTAAATAAAGCTTTGTGTTGATAACTTTCGTTATTGTTAGGTATGCCAAATCGTCTGTCACTATCTAGATTACCCTCGTACATTTTACTTTTAATGTAGATATTTTTAATATACTGTTATTTTAATTAAAATTGTTTCAGTCATTTTTGAGAACATCAAAATCTTTAAAATGTTTCCCATGAAAACAGAAATCTTCTTGAAAGTTTTCGCGTTGCTGAAAGTTGCTGAGCTTAAATATCAATTATACACACATTTTATATATACACTAGTATAGTGTCATAAACTCAAGACACCCGCTTGGCTATGACAGGATGGATTAGGTAAAATGTACTTTTCAGTACGGTTAAACATGCATTTGGGAACGCAGCTCTATTCCAACTTTAATACCGGAAAAATAGCGTACATAACCCAGTGAAGGGACCTGGATGGGTTAGCTAAACTACTAATTTAATAACAAACCCTGCACAAAAAGAAAAAAAAAATTATTGTTACCTTTTATACAACACAAGCCACCATGGTGGTTTTTGTGAATGCCAAATTTGGCAATGTCACCAACATAGGAAACATTATAAATTCACAGCCAGGATGTGACTATATGCTAAAGATATTTCTTTTGGATTCATGAGTAAAGCTTCAGCCTGGATGGAATACTATACCTTCTCTACCGACTGTACACTCTTTACAAACGTTTCTAGTTTTCACATTATGGTGCAGTATATTTGCTGCACCTACTTTATGGTAGACCATTAGCTCACGTGAATACGCAAGTGGTTGTTAGTATCAAGGCATTTTGCAAGGAATAGAGGAGTGTTTTTATGTAACTCATAGCATTTCACATTGAGTGGCAGATATGTTATACAACATCATTAAATGCAAGCGAAATTGCAGGCACTACACAGCAATTGCTGGTCCTAAGACTGACAATGCACGCTATGCGTGTCCTCTAGCGTGAAGTCCCATAAATACACAGCAACGCCATTTAAACCCCACAGTCAGATGTTTGATGGCTAAGTGTCTTCAGAAGCCACTAGGTGGAGACAGTGTGCATGATGACGTATGTAAAAGAAAGGCATGAACAGAGAAGATGTCCGAAGCATTTTTACATCACGTAAAAATGCATACTTACGTTTCATGTATGCACAAAATAGACATTTTGTAAAATCTAATATCTATATAACATAAATTGTGTGTTTAAACGAGATCTGCATTTTTGTGTAATATGTTTTTGTCTATCTATTACGCTTTACTAGTTATGCAAAATTCAAAAGGCATCCATAAAGAGGTAATTAGAGACTATTCACAGAAAATTCTGAACATTTTCGAAATTTTTTCCATGTAAAGGGTCGTTTGACGTGGGGGTCTTTTCTTCAAAATCTTCTTCGCATCCCTGGAAGATACTTAACTTATATATTAAGTTTGGTATTTTACCGACTTTTCGTTTTTGGGTTATCCTGTTCACAGACACACGGACACACACGGAATCTTTTTACTTTCTCTACACGTACTATGTACATAGTGTACAGAGAAAGGATTGCACTCCACCCAAAAATTCGATACCGAGATTTCACCGGAAATATATGTTTGAAGGTCCACTGTATAAAAAAAAATGTTTAAGAAAAAGGTCCTTGTGTGTGTGTCCGTGTGTCTGTGAACCGATAACTCAAAACGAAAAGTCGGTAAAATACCAAACTTGGTATTTAAGTTTAGTATCTCCCAGAGATGCAACACGAATATTTTGAGAAAAATCCCTCCACCCCTAAATACCCTTTACATAGAACTTTTTTTCGAAAATTTTGATTTTCTATAAAATGGCTCTAACGATTTTGATTAAAATATCATATATAAAAGATATTTACCTGAAAATAATATATATATTTTGAATTTTCTGGGAATAGCCTCTGAAGACTACTTTATTCTGGGTAAATTTTACGGAATTTTGCAATATTGCTGAACCGTAAGAGATGGACAAAAACTTACCACACAAAAATGTAGAGCTTTAAAACACACAATTTATGTTATATACATTTTTTTTCGTGGAGGTAATTGTTTTTTAAATATTCCTTGTTTTTGGTTTCAGCTATAAAAAACATATTTTTCTCATACAAAACTTTGTGAACTCGTGTCCATACAAACAAAGGAACATCAGTCACATAGTAACCAGCTTTTGACCATCACTTTAACCTATGGTACTCCCTTATTTCGCTTCTACTTATAACGAAGCAAGTAATAAGTCTATTTCTGCTTTTTTTTTTTTTTTTTTTTTTTTTTTTTTTTGGATGCAGGGGACCCTAAAGCGTCTATTTCCTGTGAATCTCGGTATCGAATTGTTGGGTTCAATACAATACCTTTTCTTTACACTATGTACATAGTACGTGAAGAGAAAGTAAAATACGTGTTAGTTTTTGTTTATCAGCCTTCGTTTATTCTTACTCTTGAAGAATGTAACCATTTTGAGCTACATGGAACGTTAGCAGTCTAATAATAGGTATTAATAATTTTAAATGAACAATATGCGTTTTTACTTTCTCTAGCCCCGTATGTACAATGTACGTAGGGACAGAGAAGTAATGTATTCCACCCAAACATTCGATGTTGAGGTTTCACAGAAAATAAATATTTTGGGGTCCCATGAGTCCAAAAAAATATTTTTAGAAAAAGGTCCGTGTGTGTATGAGTGTCTGTGGACAGCATAGCTCAAAACGAAATAACCGTTAAATACCGAAATGGTTATTTAAGTTTAGTATCTTCCAAGGAAGCGACACGAAGATTTTCAAGAAAATAACCTCCACCACAAACTACCGTTTACACGGAAACATTTTCGAAAATTTTGATTTTCTAACAAATGTCTAACGTTTTTGATTAAAATACCCTATATTAAAGATGTTTACACCACAAATAAAATGTACATCTTGAAATTTTTGTTGTGGACGTAACCGTTTCAGAGATATTTTTTGTTATTGATGTTAATTTTAAAGTACTTAAACGTTTCCCTGATAGGAATTGTTTTTTCTTTTGTTCTACTCATGGCCAAGCAAAGAAGCGATTTAATGACTGCCTCCGTGGTCGAGTGGTCGATTCCCGGCTGGGGAGGGGA
This sequence comes from Hymenopus coronatus, assembly GCA_030762935.1. NCBI lineage: Eukaryota > Metazoa > Arthropoda > Insecta > Mantodea > Hymenopodidae > Hymenopus > Hymenopus coronatus. The sequence continues at coordinate 80,350,475 of CM060885.1, forward strand.
ATTTTTTCTTTAGTCAGAATTATTTCCTATCCCCACAGAGTCTGGAAGTATGTTTGTGAGAGTGAATGTACGTGTTTGTCTAAGGCAAATAAAATTATTTAAATCATCAGACAACGAGTTGTTTCAAATGAAAAGCCCCCGATATGACCTTAGATGTTAAAGGGGGCTATATAAATGAAAAAAAAGAACAAGATTTGTAAAGACAATCGCATAGCGATAGATTTTAAAACATTTCACTATCGTTTTAGCATGTACATTCCTCTAGCTCTATTTTGCTTATAAGGAACTAAGTAATAACAAAATTCTGCTAATGTTTATCTCGATTAGCATTATATAGAAAGAAGAATAATCCTTTGTAAGAAGTTTGTTTGTAGAGCAGCTAGAGAAAGTCATGTGAGTGTAACACATCATCAGATTTTTTGTTAACAAGTAATGCATAAAACTGTTTTAATGCAACATTTGCCATATTTCATGTGTGATACCGAACAAAAGAAAGGGAAAAGAAACAAAAGCAAAACAACATAAAACATATTTAGTTTCTGAAAGCACTGCCTAGAGCGGGGAAGAACAAAGCTCGTTTTCTTCTACCTTATTACACTGAAATCAATCATTTGAATTATCGTATCTGTTCCAGCACTTTCTGCCGCTTCGCATTGAAATGAAAGGAAACAAGTAATTTTTTCTCTCTCTCTGAAAGGTTCTGTGATTGTATAGTGCCCCAAATCCCGAGGTAAACCTCCCCCCCCCCACCGCCATCTACTTCTTCCTTTATGATATTTCAAAGAAAAATCTCTTGATGCTTTCTGGAGCAAAAGTCGAAAAATCGAATGCTCTTTACACACAAGACTCCGGTGGGTTGGCTTTTTCAGTAATGATATTCCTTTAGAAACATCTCTGTTCATTGGATAAAGTGAATATACGCAACCTCGCTCGGTGCACAATGTTCCACACATCTGCTATTTCATTACCGAAAAGACCCTGGGTCAAACGGTTAATGGAAATACACACTATACTGCTAACTTACAAAATTATATTGCAAGGCAGGGCAAGGCAAATAACAGCGCACCTGCTGGCGTTTCCAGACATTACATAACTTCTGTATTCACTTGGCGTCACGCTTGCCTTAATATTACAGATCAAGCTATGATTTTTTGTGAAAGTAAATCAAAAATAAAAAAAAATATTTTCTCTAGCTGCTCTCTTGCAAAAGATTATTGTTCTTTCCTCACAATGTTAATCGAGATATTCATCACCAAAATGATCTTATTACTTAGTTCCTTATAAGTAGAAGGGAACTAAAGGAATGCGCTACACTAAAGTGACAGTCAAATGTTTTAAGATATTGTTATGAGATTGTCAATGCAAATTGCTTCTTTGCTGGTCTAGAAATAGAACAAAAGAAAAATGGAAACTTACTGTCTAGAAAAATATAAGTACTTTGCAGTTGAAACCAATAATAAGGAATATCTCGGAAATGGTTAGCTCTACAACAAAAAAGTAAAGGAAATAAATTGTGTATTTTGACGAGATTTCTATTTCTTAGGGTTTAGCAGTTAAGCAAAATTCCGTAAAATTCATCCAGAATAAAGAGGTCTTCAGAGCCTATTCGCAGAAAATGCAAGATATACATTTTATTTGTCAGGTAAATATATATAATATACGGTATTTTATCAATATCGTCAGAGCCATTTTTTGAGAAACTCGATTTTTCGATTTTTTTTTTTTTTTTTTTTTTTTGCATGTAAAGGATAGATTGTGCAGGGAGGCTGTTTTTGAAAATCTTTATGTCGCATCTTTGAAAGATACTGAACTTGAATACAAAGTTTGGTATTTTACCGACTTTTCGTTTTTGAGAATATCGTGTTCACGGACACACACGCACACAGGGACCTTTTCAAAACCTTTTTTTTTTATACAGGCGATCGGAAAACGTATATTTCCATGAAATCTCGTAATCAAATTTTGGTTGGAATGCAATATCCTCTCTACACACTGTGTACGTAGTACAAGTAGAGAAAGTAAAAATGTTCCTGGCTGCCATTCTGGTACAATATACCATTCGAGTAAGCAAAGGCAAAACCTTCATCCCTCAAACCCGCTCGACGCTTCATCAGAACACGCCGACTTGAATATTGTTTTCTCCAAAACATAATGACCTTCAAACGGAACTGCTCTCCCCTGCCAGTGGGCAATTACTATTAGCAAACAAAAGACTATCCTGTACAAGGTGTGAAAGGAAACGTAGTAAAATCTGTTTCCTGAAAACACTGCTTGCAAGTCGAGATTCGCGCCTCAGTTAAGCAACCCGTAAGAATTAGCTCTGCGAGGGTTGGTTTCCAACGCAAACTTTAAAGCCATTGGCAGGGGGTTATCAAGTTCTGAAAAACACTGTAAGCAGGGTGTTAATTTTGTCCACCACGTGCGCGTATTTCCTTGGCGTTAGATCCTCATTTTGTATCACCCGATTTAGAAAATTTACGGATCATCAGTTCGTAACTTCATTTGTCGCAAGTTAGGTTTCATGTCGAACGCTTTCCCGTTGTCCAATACGCTTTTAAGAACATAGCAAATAAGTGAAAGCCATTAGCGGAATCAGCGAAAAGACCCCGTCTAACAAGAGGCATTTTAATGTCTTTGAGTGTACAAAGTGGCAAATGTCTTGCGAAAATTTAGAATACTTGAGAAATAGAGAAAGACACTATTAATTTGTAAATAAATTTCTGTGTGGTAATCTTTGGCTATTATTTAGTTTTGCCAAATTCTTGTTTGCTTTCTGGATGGCTCTTGTAAATCGAATACAACCTATAAGTTAACTATAAGCTTCTTATGCACAGTGCAGCTCAATTAAAAAAAAAAAATCTTATGTGTTCCATTCATATGACTTTCTCTACATCTCTGCGACAAATTATTGTTAAAAAGCTTATGCTTCTATTTACTTGATGTACAAAGAGAAAAATAAATAGCAAATATAATCTTATTATTCGCGTCCTTGTAAGTAGAAGCGAAAAAAAGGAGTACCATAGGTTAAAGTGAAAGCCAAAAGCTGGTTGCTATGTGACTGAAGTTCCTTTGTTTGTATGGACACGAGTTGACAAATTTCTGTGAGAAAAGTATAAGTTTTTCAAAGCTGAAACGAAAAACAAGGAATATCTAAAAAAAAAAAAAAACGACGAACTCATCGAAAAAATATATATAACATAAATTGTGTGTTTTAATGTGCTCTATAAGTTTTGTGTGGTAGTTTTTGTCTAATTCTTACGGTTTACCAGTTGTACACAATTCCGTAAAATTCATTCAGAATAAAGTAGTCTTCAGAGACTATTCCCAGAAAATTCAAGATATTCATATTATTTGTCAGGTATATATCTTTAATATGCAATATTTTAATCAAAATCGTTGGAGCTATTTTCTAGAAAATCAAAATTTTCGAAAATGTTTCCATGCGAATGGTAGTTTGGAGTGGGGTATTTCCTTGAAAACCTTGGAAGATACCAAACTTAAACACTAGACACACACAGGGACATTTTTCTAAAAATGCTTTTTTATATTCAGGGTGTCTCAAAACATGAATTTTCCGGTGAAATTTCGGTATCGATTTTTTTGGTACAGTGCAATACAATACCTTCTCCATACATTATGTACAAGGTACGTGTAGAGAAAGTAATTAACGTTAAATCATTCCTAGCAATGGCCACTTAACCGAACCTTTGCTATTTCACTTAAAGCGTCAAGTAATTTTTCTGCCTCTATATTAAGACTAGCTTTTCCTGAAAACTTTTGCCCTCGTTATTCCATCAGTACAAAACACAACAACTCAAACTGCAGAAAACGAAATCCAATCTGGAAGGCAGTGTTCTATGAAAAGGGAGAGTTGTAGTTCAAACATTTGAAGAGGCGCCGGAATAGGAAGGGGAGGCGAAGTCGTTTCCGATTGCACTAGAGAGTTTCTGGGGGGTGGCCGTTGTTGGGAATTCGTGGAGTGTTCGGGATATACATTTCCCCATTAACCTTAACTCAAGGGTGGAAATGATGTAGGGTCGCAGTACGTTAACACGATTAAGCTATTTCGATTAGCGAGAGTGCCTGTTCAGAGATAATCCGTTTTGAACAGATATTGTTGCAAGTTACAAGCTTGCATGAACAGCCAGCACCTTCAGCGATTTTTGTAGAGTTCAACAAGCCATGTTTAGAGACGGTTCTTCAGTGGCATTCAACAGTAACAAATTGTAACTTTCGCGTTAGCTTGTTTTAACTTGCAGGTCTGCAGGTAATGCTCGAGTGGGGAATGTTTGCCAGGAATTATGAGGCTCGCGTTACTGAAACAACACCTCGAAGTTCTGCTTTAAAATTACTGTTCTTATTTGTTAAGTGCAGGCTGTCATTAAACACTGAAGGTCACTGAATACTGTTTGTAGACGTCTTGTCTAAGTTTTAACATTGGAGCCCAGGCCCGAGTATAGCTCGCGAAGTGGTCGTGCGGCCCACGCTCGGACAGGTATTTCTAACGCTTTTAATGCAATTCCACGACCTTAACTCGGTCTTGGGCTATGCGGCAAAGAACATGCATCAGTTATCATTTATTACTTTCTCTATACTCACTATGTACTTAGTGTATAGAGAAGGTATTGCACACCACCCAAAAAATTCGATACCGAAATTGCACCGGAAATATATATTTTAGGATCCCCTGTACCCAAAAAAAGTATTTTCAGAAAAAGGTCCGTGTGTCTGTGAACACGATAGCTCAAAAAGTAAATTCGGTAAAGTACCAAACTTGGTATTTAAGTTTAGTATCTTTCAAGGATGCGACACGAAGATTTTGAGAAAAATCCCCCCACCTCAAAATACCCTTTACATGGAACTTTTTTTGAAAATTTTGATTTTCTAAAAAAGGGCTCTAACGATTTTGATTAAAATATCCTATGTTAAAGATATTTACCTCATATATACAATGTATATCTTGAATATTCTGGGAATAGCCTATGAAGACTACTTTATTCTGAACGAATTTTACGGAATTTTGCATAACTGCTAAACCGTAAGAGATAGATAAAAACTTACCACAGAAAAATGTAAAGCATGATAAAACACACAATTTATGATATATACATTTTTTTCGTGGAGTTGATTGTCTCTTAGATATTCCTTGTTTTTTGTTTTAGCTTTAAGAAATATACTTTGCTCATACAAGAGTTTCTCAACACCTGTCCATACAAATAAAGAAACTTCAGTGACATAGCAACCAACTTTAGACTATCACTTTAACCTATAATACTCCCTTATTTCTCTTCTACTTACAAGGAAGTAAGTAATAAGACTATTTCTGCTAATTTTTACTCGATTAGCATGAAGTAAATAGACGCACAAGCCTATTAACAATAATTTGTTGCAGAGAACTAGAGAAAGTCATGTGTATGGAACACATCAGATTTTTATAATTTGTGCTGCCATCTGTCCTTGCTTTAGTCAACTATTAGGAAATTTAGTAATATTGGCTGCTCTCGTGTAGTCGCGCCATTTTCTTTGAAGGTGGTGATCAGTTTGTTACGTTTGTGATCTTAATTGTTAAAATGCTGCATTTTCCTCGATTTCTGTGAACTAAAGCTGAAATTCAGGATACAAATGAAGCTCTGGGAAATTCTTATTCCGAGGGAGTGTTTTTCGAACTTCGAATAAATGGAGTGTAAGCAACTTTAGGCATTGTTTTTTCAAACTCATATTTTATACTTGTTGTAAATTTAAAATAAAATACTAATATGGAAGCTATGACCATTTTCTTACTTGTTGAGAAATCCTTGAATGGCGTAATTTTAGATTGTCCCAATACTTTTCGGCAGATTTAATTGATAACTCAAATTAGGTGTAAAACCCTGGGTTTCTTGGCATTTCAATTACTGAAATGCCCGGGCTTCAATGTGTTGAGTTTATGTATGTATTCTCTGCAATTGGGTACTGCCCGGTTGCAGATTTAATGTACAAAATACACTTACAATAATAATAATCTTACACTTAAATTAAGAATAGTAATACAACAACCGTATTATATATATATATATATATATATATATATATATATATATATATATATATATATATATATATATTCTTTTTAAATATCTAACAACTTATTATTCAGTATACTTATGTCAATTACCAGCATGTTTATAAATAGTTTTTATGAAGGTTTAACATTAATACTAGACATTACTAATATATTCATTAATAATAATAATAATAATAATAATAATAATAATAATAATACACACTAATACAGTTTTTGAGATGCTTAATTATTTCACAATATTTACTCAAATTAACTTACATTTATTCTCCTTAAATTATCCCTAAACTTCTGTAAGGTCAGACGGCAGCCCTCGAAGGCTGCTACAGGCAATTAATTCCTATTAATAAAAAAGAATTCCTACGTTGGTTCTGTGGTTTCCACCCTTATCACAGCGAAGACAAAACGAAGAATCCAGACAGTCCTTGCATAATCTGTTTCACGATTGGGCATTTAGATCATAACGATTTACTCATAAATAGAGCTCGGTTTTGGTTTACACAGTTACGAACTCACAAAGCGGTCAGTAGTATAAAAAGAGGTTAATGGGGTGGCGTTTGAAGCGTAAACTTTCACACGTTCAAGTATGATCTAAACCAAAATTGGTTCGTTACATGCACTGACATTGTTCCAATTCATAAATTAACACAATAAAACAATTATTTCAAATTAAGTATACCAAAATCCAGGAAAATATTAAGAGCTTTCAAAAGGCAATGAAAATAAATAAATCAAACTCACTGCATCAGCAAACAGATTCATAGGAAATAGTTCTGATATGGGACATTCGGTCCACCGCGTCACAAGCAGACAACTGATTGGCGTCTGGCCGACATCCGAATTCGTTCTTCCGTGTCTCAGAATTACTACAATGAGTTGCTACCAACACATTAACCATTATTATAGATAAAATATAACTGCCAAATTTAACCGTCACAACACGTGTGTGTGTTGAAACAGTACACTTCATGTCATGGGAGTTAAAAGTAATCTAAAAGGTAAATATAAGTTATAGCCAATATAATATAAATTAAATTAAGAGGGGACAAATGTATGTTGAAAATGGCTAGGGAAGAAATATTGTAAAACACGTCTAACAGGGCAAGGACAAACAGTTGCCACGAGCTGACAAGCGACCCAGGTAGGATAGTACCGTTAAGGGAAGAACATTGAACTGAAGGGGTGAGGTTACACTGCCCGAGGGTGACATAACAAGGACAAACAGTTGTCACTAGCGACCAGGTAGGATAGTACCGTTAAGGGAAGGACATTCAACAGAAGGGGTGAGGTTACACTGTCCAAGGGTGAACATAACAAGGACAAACAGTTGTCACTAGCGACCCAGGTAGGATAGTACCGTTAAGGGAAGGACATTCAACTGAAGGGGTGAGGTTACACTGCCCGAGGGTGAACATAACAAGGACAAACAGTTGTCACTAGCGACCCAGGTAGAATAGTACCGTTAAGGGAAGGACATTCAACAGAAGGGGTGAGGTTACACTGTCCAAGGGTGAACATAACAAGGACAAACAGTTGTCACTAGCGACCCAGGTAGGATAGTACCGTTAAGGGAAGGACATTCAACTGAAGGGGTGAGGTTACACTGCCCGAGGGTGAACATAACAAGGACAAACAGTTGTCACTAGCGACCCAGGTAGGATAGTACCGTTAAGGGAAGGACATTCAACTGAAGGGGTGAGGTTACACTGTCCAAGGGTGAACATAACAAGGACAAACAGTTGTCACTAGCGACCCAGGTAGGATAGTACCGTTAAGGGAAGGACATTCAACAGAAGGGGTGAGGTTACACTGTCCAAGGGTGAACATAACAAGGACAAACAGTTGTCACTAGCGACCCAGGTAGGATAGTACCGTTAAGGGAAGGACATTCAACTGAAGGGGTGAGGTTACACTGTCCAAGGGTGAACATAACAAGGACAAACAGTTGTCACTAGCGACCCAGGTAGGATAGTACCGTTAAGGGAAGGACATTCAACTGAAGGGGTGAGGTTACACTGCCCGAGGGTGGACATAACAAGGACAAACAGTTGTCACTAGCGACCCAGGTAGGATAGTACCGTTAAGGGAAGGACATTCAACTGAAGGGGTGAGGTTACACTGCCCGAGGGTGGACATAACAAGGAGCTGGTCGAGCGACACCTTTTGCACTAGGCATGGAACATTCGCGGAGATAAGAGGTGAAACCTGAGTCTGCGGTAGAAATGAACGGACTACATACTGACACGATAGAAACAATGTTTAATGTACCAGTAGATGGTCAAAGGTAATAAGAAATGATAGGTGCGGTCGCCTAAAGCGTAGTTTAAAAAGGGAAAATTTAGGAGGAATGCGTGTGTATTCGACGGCAGAAAAGTCTGAACAAAATGAATAACCGAGTTCGATAATAGTCTGGAATTCGAAGAAAATCACTTGCGTTTTACCACACCTGAAAAAGATTCCATAACAACAAAATCTTGAGCTGCGGCACCCACATCTCCACACTCGTATGTAGTTCCTCAGGTCACGAAGCTAACGCCAAGAAACAAAAACCTCACGGATTACACAGTTATCCAGGAACACAGCCGCGCTCCTGATATCTTTTGTTTTACTCCTGGACATGCAATTGCAATTCGGCTCTCTTTAAAGCACATAGTGGCCAGCTTTTAAAAGATTTGATAATCGCTTTAACCTTATTCCCCTTATACTTACAAGGAAACAAGTAATAATTCCATTTCTCGTACCTGTCCAACTTCTATCCCACACACGATTGGTGTGAAAAAACAATTTACATTAATTGAACCAGTAGTTGGTTAGCTATAAAAACCGGGACTTAAGTTTGTAAGTCGCCATTGAGGTATGACAATTTGACATCTCTTAAGGTTTACCGAGGATAACACAGTCAGTTGGTGAATTTAATTCTTCTATTTTAGATGTACATGGGCTACGTGTGCATTTGATAATGGCATTGGTGCCAAAAATATTCACAACACAATATTTTGTATTCTGAGACAGTACATGTCTTGTCACGGGGCTAAGAGTTAATCAGAAGGGAAAGATAAATCATAGCTAATAATATAAATTATATCAAGAAGGGAAATATAAATGGGAAGGGAAGAAAGACTTCAAACACGTATAAGTAGCCGAGTTGTCACGAGCTGGTAGCACCGTATACCGTTAGAGTAGAACATTGGCCCGAAGGGGGTGATAGTATACAGCCCAAGGGGAACATAACAGAAAAAGAGAAAGCAATGCTGCCGCTGTTTTTGAGGCACCTGACGTAGTACATCGGCAGAGCAAAGATGTGATATTTAGGTGCGTGGTATAGCCCTTAGTTGTGATGGAAATAGTTAATTTTAATACAGACCAGAGTACGGACGAGATCACTGCATCAAAAGTAATAAGTGACAATAGTCGCGGTCGCGTAAAGTATAGTTCCAAAGGAGAAAATTAAGGAGGAATGCGTGTGTGTTCGACGGCGGAAAAAGGTCGAACTAACTGAATAAATCTCTTGTATCGTACCACACCCGGAGAAGAGTTTCCACGCTAGGACGCCCACACTATTCATAATAGCCAAAACCTGCACCCGGGATACGAACCCTTAACCCCATTCCGCCTCAATACTGTTAATGTTGGACACCACTGACTGAAATATATTAAGCGTCTGGTGGGTGTAAAATCTAATCAATGGTTTGTTAGGATTTATTACATCATATATCATATTAAACTGTTATCATAATTAACAGCTGATTTGTTCTGGGAATTGCAAAGGTTACGTATATGATGACCGCTTCGTCTGTTTGCACATCATGCAATCATTTCGATAGATATAGTACACCAGTTGTCGAGGACTGCACATTTTATAAATCGAGTGTACGTTGTTACTATTATAATGTGAAAAGGTCATATGAGGTTAAGCGACTCGCATCAACCGGTTGCTCTTGAGTAAAGCACAAAGAGTAACTAGTGGACTGCTCACTGCGTGACCAAGCAAGAACAGATACTTCCTTCAGAACTGTGGCAGTATACATAGTAGGGAGAATGAGGTGATGCCGGACACCTAAACAAAACAGCTGTGAACGACTTGCAGTACGAGTTTAAAAGCTGTATTACTTTCTCTACACGTACTATGTACATAGTGTATAGAGAAGATATTGCACTCCACTAAAAAATTCGATACCGAGATTTCATAGAAAAAAATATATTTTAGTGTCCCCTGTATCCAAAAAAAGTATTTTCAGAAAAAAGTCCGTGTGTGTCTGTGAACACGATAACTCAAAAACGAAAAGTCGGTAAAATACCAAACTTGGTATTTAAGTTTAGTATTTTCCAAGGATCTGACACGAAGATTTTGAGAAAAAAAAACCCACCCCAAAATACCTTTTACATGGAACTTTTTTCGAAAATTTTGATTTTCTAAAAATATCTCTAACGATTTTGATTAAAATATCGTATACTAAAGATATTTACCTGACAAATAATCCGTATATTTTGAATTTTCTGGGAATAGCCTCTGAAGAGTACTTTATTCTTGATGAAATTTACGGAACTTTGCATAACTGCTAAACCGTAAGAGATGGACAAAAGCTTACCACACAAAAAATGTAGAGCATATTAAAACACACAATTTATGTTTTATACCTACATTTTTTTCGTGGAGTTGATCGTTTTTTAGATATTCCTTGTTTATGTTTTCAGGTTCGAAAAACTTAACTTTTCTCATACAGGAATCTGTCAACTCCTATCCATACAAAAAAGGAACTTCAGTGACATAGCAACCAGCTTTTGACTATCACTTTAACCTATGGTACTCCCTTATTTCCCTTCTACTTACATGGACGCAAGTAATAAGGCTATTTCTGCTAATTTATGAGCTTTTAAAAAGTAATTTGTTGCAGAGATGCAGAGAAAGTCATGTGAATGGAACGTTACAGCTTTTTTTTACATCAATTGTTATTTTGGTTGAATACCTAAATGTATGGCAAGAAGAGCTTGTGGCGGGTTTGGTTTGTGGCTTTAGAGGGGGAGAAGGAAAAAGTTGGATTGCCGGCTAGCTTAAAAATTGTATGATGATCTCAGGGTTTACGGGAAGAAAGCCGAATGAAATTTTCTCACTTGTTCCTGGGTGCCCTTTACTGTCTCGCACTTGATGTTTCACAGTCCAAATTTCAAGAATTTGTTTCGGGGCCGAGCCGCACCAAAAACCGTTCACGAATTAAATTAACTATTTTACCTTTCCCGTCCTTCCCTTCCCACGTTAATCAACTCTTCTCATCGCGCACTTGTATACACGTTATGCCACGAGCCATACAGTGATCATTACACCGTCTTTTCGAGTCTCCGGCACCTAGACAAGAGTCTATTTGCCGCCCTTTTTCTATGATGTGCCTAAGCTTTCACTATTTTGGTTACTTTATTTTGTTGGCTGAGAATACGTTGATATTTTTACTTTCTCTATACTCACTATGTACATAGTGTATAGAGAAAGTATTGCACTCCACCCAAAAATTCAATACCGAGATTTCACCGGAAATATATGTTTTAGGGTCCCCTTTGTCTAAAAAAAGCATTTTCGGAAAAAGGTCCGTGTATGTGTGTCCGTGTGTCCACGAACACGATAACTCAAAAACGAAAAATTGGTAAAATACAAAACTTGGTATTTAAGTTTAGTATCTTCCAGGGATGCGACATGAAGATTTTGAGAAAAATCCCCCCACCCCAACTATCCTTTACATGGAATTTTTTCTTCGTTTATTAAAGAAATTTACCTGACAAATGTGTATATCTTTAATTTTCTTGGAATAGCCTCTAAAGACTACTTTATTCTCGATGAATTTTACGGAATTTTGAATAACTGCTAAACCGTAAGAGATGGACAAAAACTTACTACACGAAAAATGTAGAGCACGTTAAAACACACAAATTATGTGGAGTTCATCGGTTTGGAGACTTTCCCTGTTTTTGGTTTTTGCTTTGAAAACCTATACTTTTCTCATACATGAATTTGCCAACTGATATCCATACAAACAAAGGAACTTCAGTCACAAAGCAACCAGCTTTTGACTATCACTTTAACCTATGATACTCCCTTATTTCCTTCTACTTACAAGGAGTCAAGTAATAGGACTATTTCTGCTAATTTTTCAGATTAGCATTAAGTAAATAGAAGTATAAGCTTTTTCAGAATAATTTGTTGCAGAGATGTAGAGAAAGTCACGTGAATTGTACACATCAGATTTTTATATTTTGTCGCTTTTTCATTGGTTCTCACAATTTTAGACGCCACGCTATGTTCTTAAAGCTATTAATATTTTAACACGCCTGAGTACACATTTTGTGTTTGGAGGAGCCTGAATTTCGTCCGGGTTTTCCCTTCATTGTATGCAGCTTGGAGTTGCTAGGTTTTAAATACTGGCTTCCTTTTGTTCCTTTTATCAGCTGTGGCCTATCTCAGCCATTGCTAGTACGTGTAGGGGAAGTAAAAATGACCATCCGGTAACCGAGAATATCATCATGATCCGTTGAGCGTACTGCCTTTTGGAACTGCATGTTCCTTAATAATAGTAGCGTATAATAATAATAATTATAATAATAATAATGATAATAATAATGATAATAATAGAAATAATAGTAATGATGATAATAATAATGGCTGATAATAATGATAATGATTATAATAATGATAATAATCATAATATCATGATAATGATAATAATCATATGATGATAATGATAATAATCATAATAATCATGATAATGATAATAATGATGATAATGATAATAATCATAATGATGATAATGATAATAATGATGATATTGATAATAATAATAATAATAATAATAATGATAATAATAGTAATAATGATGATAATAATATTGATAATGATGATAATAATGCTGATGATGAAAATGATAACGATGATAATGATGATAACGATGATAATGATAATATTGATGATATTGATGATAATAATGATTATATTGATGATAATGATGATAATTATGAAAATTATGATAATGATGATAACGATGATAGTGATAATATTGATGATATTGATGATAATAATGATGATGATAATGATTATATTGATGATATTGATGATAATGATATTAATGATGATGATAATGATGTTAATGATGATAATGATGATAACGATGATAATTATGATACTGACGATAATGATGATAATGGTTATAATGATAATATTGATGATATTGATGATAATGATGATAGTGATAATGCTGTTAATAATAATTATAAATGATGATGGTAATTATAATAATGATAATGATGATAATAATGATAATATTAAAAATAATTATAGTGATAATAAAGATAATAATAATAATGATACTAATAATAATAATAATAATAATAATAATAATAATAATAATAATGACGATAGTGGTAATAATGATGATAAAGATAATAATGATAATAATGATAATTATAATCATAATAATGATTATAATAATAATGGTGATGATGACAATAATAATAATTATAGTAATAATAATTATAATAATAATTATAATAATAATAATTATAATAATAATAATAATAATAATTATAATAATAATAATTATAATAATAATAATTATAATAATTATAATAAAAATTATAATAATAATAATTATAATATTAATAATAATAATAATTATAATAATAATTATAATAATAATAATAATTATAATAATAATAATTATAATATTAATAATAATAATAATATTAATAATAATAATAATAATAATAATAATAATGTCAGAAAGCTATATAAAGGGAGAGGAAAGTTGATGACGTCAGTGTTCTGCAACAGCTGCTCATGGCATATTGAAATAACAAACACATATTTGCGAACTGCACGATTTCGAAACCGATGAGGCGGATGAATGAAGCTAAGATGGCGGAAAAGCAGCAGAGCTTTATGTATCCTGGGAATGTCATTAAATCCAGCATTAAACTATCTGGTTGTACAATTCCTCATTAAACGAACAATGCTCAATTAAAATTCGCGTTTCCGGCTGTATCTTGCAGCGAGCGATTTTTCACTTGTTCGCTGCTATTAAATTGAAAACAATAGTGCACCATTAGAGGCATAAAGACTTGGGGAGCAACCGCTGTTCTAATTGAAGGTCATAGCGTTCAGCACAGCAACATCACTTTCAAATGAAGCTATTAGGTTAATGAGTTAAGTTGGATATGCTGGCTTTAACTGCCAAGAAACACAATACCTTTCCACCAGCATGTTCTGGCTTTCTTGTCTAAGACTCCCTGACTGCAATATTAGAGAAACCCTCATTGCCTTACAGCTGCACTCCCCGGTCTCTATTTTAGTCTAACAGAAACACATAGTCATAGACGTCGACCAAATTGGTTTGTACTCCATGTTGGTGCGCTTCGGGAATGTTCGCCGTTTCAGCATTGCGGGAGTTTTAGTTTCTCTACACGCACTAAGTACATAGTGTATACAGAATCTGACGTGTACCATTCACATGACTTTCTTTACAACTCTGCAACAAATTATCCCTAAAAAGCTTATACTTCTTCTTACTTAATGCTAATCAGTAAAAATTAGCAGAAATATTCTCACTTGCTTCCTTGTAAGTAGAAGCGAAATAAGGTAGTACCATAGGTTAAAGTGATAGTCAAAAGCTGTTTCCTATGTCACTGAAGTTCAATTGACTGTATGGACAGCAGTTGGCAAATTCCTGTATGAGAAAAGTGTAAGTTTTTCAAAGCAGAAACCAAAACAACGAATGTCTGAAAAACGATGAACTCAAAGAAAAAAATGTATATAACATAAATTGTGTGTTTTAACGAGCTCTACATTTTTTGTGTGGTAAGTTCTTGTCTATCTCTTACGGTTTAGCAGTTATTTAAAAGTAAGTAAAATCCTTCCAGAATAAAGTACTCTTCAGAGACTATTCCCAGAAAATTCCAGATATACATTTTATTTGTGGGACAAATATCTTTTTTTATACGAAATTTTAATTAAAGTCGTTAGAGCCATTTTTCAGAATATCAAAATTTTCGAAAAAGGTTCTATGTAAAGGGTAGTTTGGGGTAGGGGGATTTTTCTAAAAATCTTCGTGTCGCCTCCCTGGAAGATACTAAACTTAAATACCAAGTTTGGTATTTTACTGACTTTTCGTTTTTGAGCTATCGTGTTCACAGACACAGAGACACAGGGACACACGGACACACACACACGGAACTTTTTCTGAAAATACTTTTTTTGGATACAGGGGACCCTAACACGTATTTCCGGTGAAATCTCGGTATCAAAATTTTGGTCGAGCGCAATACCTTCTCTATGCACTATGTACATGGCAAGTGTAGAGAAAGTAAAAAGAAAGCGTTTCATACGGTGATTCAACAATTATATTTAAAGTACCTAACACCTAAAGAGACAAAAACCGAGTTGGGTAAAGTTTAAGGCACATCTGCTTATGCGTTTGCAACATTTACAATTGGATAAATGAATTTAAATGGGGCCGTATATCCACAAATAATGAGCATCGCTTCGGACGTTCAGTAGAAGTGAATTCCTCTGAAATGGTTGACAAAATCCAGGATGTGGTTTTGAATGATCCATGAATCAAAATTCACGAATAGTAATGCTCACAGACATATCAAAAGGTACAGTGTTATCATTTTTGCACAAAAAATTAGGTCTGACAAAGGTGTCAACAGATGGGTGCCGTGTTTGCTCTCAATGGAGAATAAACGCAATCGTGTGATCGATGCGCAATCTGGTAGCACTTTTCTGTCGCAATCCTGACGAGTTTCTGCGTCGATACTAAACAATGGATTTTTAAAGGCGAACCGCCTCCGAAGAATAGAAAAGTGGTGAAATCTGCAGACAAGATGAAGACCTTGGCTTTTTGGGATGCACGCGGAATCATCTATATTGAGTTTTGCTTAAAAGAAGAACAATAAGTGGAGAGTATTATACACCGTTATTGCACCGGTTGAACGGAAAAATTAAAAGATAACACCCTCATTTGGAAAGAAAAAGATTCTCTTCAATCAAGACTATGCACACATGCACAGTTTCGATGGTGAAAACTGTAGAATGAAAGTTTGATTTACTACAGCAGCCACTGTATTCACTGCATTTGGCCCTCAATGGGGGTTTTTGTTGTTTTCAAACTTGAAAAGGTGGTTCGGCGAAAAACGATATACGTCTAAAGAAGAGTTCGTCTCCCAAACAGATGCCTGTTTTGATGACCTTCAGAAAAACTACTTTTTTGAATGCGTAAACAATTGCAGAAGCGCTGATAAAGATGTATCAAACTAAAAGGAATTACTTTGAAAAACAAACAAATAATCTACTAAAATAATTTGTTTTTGTATCCTTTTTTTAAGGGCTTTTGAACGCCCTCATATAAGAAGTGGCAGAACCTCACACTGTGAGTTGAGAAACTGGTTCATTGGATTTTAGAAAGCATTGTAAAATATGCAGTTAGCTACTGTCAAGTGCTGGGATATCTGACAGGTCCAAGTGATTTTCTAGCTGCCTCCAGCTACCTTATTCACACTTTGACCTGACTTTCAAAAGGATCTCTTCCGGAGCTGACACTAGTAACTTCACTTAACCACCATGATAGCATCCGCAGCATCTAATACTAGAATTGTAAATAGAAAACTAAAACTGGGTGTTTCTCCCTTTTGTCTTTCAATATAGGTTAGATAGTAACATCATATGCAAAATACCCCTTATTTCCTTTTACTTTCTCTACACGTACTATGTACTTAGTGTGTAGAGAAGGTATGGCATTCCACTAAAAATTCGATACCGAGATTTCATCCGAAAATACATCTTTAGGGTCCCCCTGAATCCAAAAAAATAAGCATTTTCACAAATAGGTCCGTGTGTGTATGTCTATGAACAGCATAGCTCAAAAACGAGACCATTAAATACCAAACTTGGTATTTAAGTTTGGTATCTTCCAAAAATGCAACACGAATATTTTCAAGAAAATCCCCCCACCCCCAACTACCCTTTACATGGAATTTTTTCGCAAATGTTGATTTTCTCAAAAATGGATCTAATGATTTTGATTAAAATACCGTATATTAAAGATATTTACATGACAAATAAAATGTATATTTGAATTTTCCGGAAATAGCCTCTGAAGACCTCTTCATTCTGGATGACCTTTATATAACTGGCAAACTGTAAGAGATCTACAAAAAAGCATTACGAAAAAAAATGTAGATCTCATTAAAGCACACAATTTATGTCATATACATTTTTTGTAGAGTTAACCGATTTCGAGACATTCCGGATTCTTGGATTCAGTTTTAAGGCACTTAAAGGGAAGCTGGTTTCTCGCTTGTTTACTCCTGGCAAACAAAGAGATTGAAATATCAATGATTTCACATGCGGCTGGCTTTTAAAGAACGAGACTGCCACTTTAACCCATTTATTTTTTTATTTCCCTTCAACTCACAAGAAAGCTAGTAATACGACTAATTCTGCATATGATTATATTGATTAGCATGATGTAGATAACAATTAATGTTTTTAATAAAAGGCTGTTTACGGATCAACTAGAGGACATCATGAGAATGGAACAGCTTTTTTCCCCTTTATCAAGTTATAAGACAATTTCTGCTAATGTTTATCTCGAATATCATGAAATAGATAGAAAAAAAAATCTTTTTAGCAATAATATGTTACAGAGATGTAGAGAAGGTCATGCGAATGAAACACATCAGATTTTTAGATAGATTTAAGTAAAAAGTGCATAACTTAATAGAATATATTTATTTTATTTATATTAACATCCTATCAAGTGACACTTATTTACATTATTTACATTCTTCGTATAAATTAACACCTTTATTTTGTCACGTCCATCCTCGGTCATTGAACCCTTTCATCCCCATTTAGTTGGGGTCCCTCCATGTCTACCTGGGCCACTTTACACTCTTCGATGTGTTTCTCGATATTTCTTCCCTGGCCATTTCAAATGCATCATTCTCCCTCCTTAATGTACTTTATATATCTCTTGTAAATAATCTTCTAATACCTTGATACTCTTACAACTAAGGTTGCACACAGGCAGGAACAGCTGCGGATCAAATGATAGATAACTCAAACTTGGCTTTTAGGTACTTACTATATTTAACAAGATGAAACAAAGGTTCCAATAGCTAGTGTTTGGTTCACAAAAGAAGGGGTTCCTAGCCTTGACTATTAACTTTAACATGAGGCTGTGATTGCCAACTTAGTGATAGCTCATACACCTACCTGGGTAGAAGAGATATCACGCAGGTCATGGCAAGATGTCTGACATAGTCCCTGTCGAGTGTTAACACATGCACCTTCCTGGTAGAAGAGATGTCACGTAGGTCATAGCAAGACGTGTGACATAGTCCCTGTCGAGTGTTAACTCATGCACCTTCCTGGTAGAAGAGATGTCACGTAGGTCATAGCAAGACGTGTGACATAGTCCCTGTCGAGTGTTAACTCATGCACCTTCCTGGTAGAAGAGATGTCACGTAGGTCATAGTAAGACGTGTGACATAGTCCCTGACAGGTGTTAGCTCATGCACCTGCCTGGTAGAAGAGATGTCACTAAGGTCATGGCAAGACGTCTGATATAGTCCCTGAGTGTTAACTCATAGAGCTACCTGGTAGAAGCGATGTCACTCAGGTCATGGCAAGACGTCTGGCATAGTCCCTGACAGGTGTTAGCTTATACACCTACCTGGTAGAAGAGATGTCACGCAGGTCATGGCAAGACGTCTGGCATAGTCCCTGAGGAGTGTTAACTCATACACCTGCCTGGTTGAAGAGATGTCACTCAGGTCATGGCAAGACGTCTGACATAGTCCCTGAGTGTTAGCTCATGCACCTACCGGGTAGAAGAGATGTCACGAGGTCATGGCAAGACGTCTGACATAGTCCCTGTCGGGTGTTAACTCATACACCTACCTGGTAGAAGATATGTCACTCAGGTCATGGCAAGACGTCTGACATAGTCCCTGAGTGTTAGCTCATGCACCTACCGGGTAGAAGAGATGTCACGAGGTCATGGCAAGACGTCTGACATAGTCCCTGTCGGGTGTTAACTCATACACCTACCTGGTAGAAGATATGTCACTCAGGTCATGGCAAGACGTCTGACATAGTCTCTGACGAGTGTTAACTCATACACCTGCCTGGTTGAAGAGATGTCACGAGGTCATGGCAAGACGTGTGACATAGTCCCTGACAAGTGTTAACTCATACACCTAACTGGTAGAAGAGATTTCACTCAGGTCATGGCAAGACGTCTGGCATAGTCCCTGACAAGTGTTAACTCATACACCTACCTGGTAGAAGAGATTTCACGAGGTCATGGCAAGACGTGTGACATAGTCCCTGACGAGTGTTAACTCATTCACCTACCTGGTAGAAGAGATGTCACACAGGTGATGACAAGACGTGTGACATAGTCCCTGACGAGTGTTAACTCATACACCTACCTGGTAGAAGAGATGTCACGAGGTCATGGCAAGACGTCTGACATAGTCTCTGACGAGTGTTAACTCATACACCTGCCTGGTAGAAGAGATTTCACGAGGTCATGGCAAGACGTGTGACATAGTCCCTGACGAGTGTTAACTCATACACCTACCTGGTAGAAGAGATGTCACTCAGGTCATGGCAAGACGTCTGACAGTCCCTGACGAGGACCAACTGGTCTGGTAGAGTTTGGGGCGACAGCCGCCGAGCTGCGTTATTCTCAATACCAGTTACGACCCAAGACGGGCCTGCCCTAACTGTTTATACAGATGCTATAGTTCCTATAGGGATGGTACTAATGGCAGAGCGGATATTCTCAAATATGGTCCGAATTTCCTGCGCATATTGACTCATCCTCCGTGGTGTAATGGTTACCATGCCCACTTCATATACCCAAGGTCGCGGGTTCAAACCCGGCGGAGGACAATGGTTTTCTTCGGGTGTAAAAATCCTTAGTATGGCTTCCTTCGGAAAGGAAGTAAATCCGTTTGTCCCGTGTAGTTGCCTTAGGGCACGTAAAAGAACCTAAAGCCTGATAGACAGGCCTCTGAGCAAAATTCAGCCGCCTTTCACACCCAATTTAGAATGGGATGCTGAGAACCACAGACGTTAAAGAGCGTCCATAAATAACACATTTTTTTTAGGCATTTTGGGCGTTAGCGATCATCCTAGAGACACGTGACCATCCTTTGTTGACTTATACTTGTTCTATAAGCTTCCAAGGGGAAGCTGACGTCAGGTAAAACCCAAAGAGACGTTCCTGACCAACAGGAAACAAACGACGTCCGGCCACGTACGCATGTTAATACCGCTTCTCTACTTCTAATATATTAGGAGTTCCAACCTAATTTCTAAGGTTCATAAATGATGAATAATAAATTAATTTAAACATTTTGCCAATGACCGACGCGACATGTATTGTTTCACACACATTGATGGGCCACATGAATACCAGCAGCACAAGCTATTTTCCTTTCTTACTGTACGCAATGGAGAGGGTAAAAATATTCAACTAAAGTAACACTTTAGGGAGTAAAAACAATTAAATTAAAATCAAGTTTGCCAATAAACCAGGAAGAATTGGCCCATAGATAATTAATGATTATGATACATAACGTGTTACAAAAACTTTCTGCAGCAAACAACAAACAAGTTAAAAATAGGATACAAAAACACTAATGGAATCATCTCATACATACCATAATATGTAATTATCCAGCATACAAACACACTGTATCCATGAAACATAATTTACATGGTAGTATTAATTATGTTCTGTGTTCTCTTTTTATTTTTCCCAGCTAACTACGTTTCTCTTCTTTTTCTTTTACTAGCTTTATTGTGTTCAATTTTCATGGAAATAATTTTCCTGTGTTTGCGATACTCTGTGTATATTTCTATAAAGCTCTGCATATGCCTTTGTGTAACTTTCTACAGCATTCATGCAATACATACATACTAGCTACAGAAGATATTCACCAGAAATTCGATACCGAGCTTTTCGCAAATACATGTTTTGAGGACCCCCAAAAGGATTTTAGAATATCGTCAGTGCCTGTGTCGCTTTTAAAAAGTAGAAAAGTTGGTTAAATGACAAACTTGGTATTTCAGTATAGTAGAGTTTCAGGAAAATCTACCCCAACACCCCAATCTACTCTTTACATGGAACGTTTCTTCAAATTCTGATTTTATAAAAAATGGCTCCAACGATTTTTGTGAAAAATTAAATGTTTCTTGACTTCCGAAGACATTTTTCATTTTGGATGACCTTTGTAAGATGGTAAACCGTAAGACATAGACAGTCGTTACAAAAAAAAAAAAAAATCTGATGTGTTCCATTCACATGACTTTCTCTACATCTCTGCAACAAATTATTGTTAAAAAGCTCTTACTTCTGTATGCTTCATGCTAATCGAGAAAAAATTAACAGAAATAGTAAATAAGGGAGTACCATAGGTTGAAGTGATAGTCAAAAGGTGGTTGCTATGTGACTGAAGCTCCTTTGTTTGTATGGACAGAAGTTGACAAACTCCTGTATGAGAAAAGTATAAGTTTTCACAGCTGAAACCAAACACACGGAATATCTTAAAAACGACCAACTCCACGAAAAAATGTAACATAAATTGTGTATTTTAATATGCTCTAGATTTTCTGTGTGGTAATTTTTTGTCCATCTCTTACGGTTTAGCAATTATACAAAAATCCGTAAAATTCATCCAGAATAAAGTAGTCTTCAGAGGATATTCCCAGAAAATTCAAAATATATATTTTATTTGTCAAGTAAATACCTTAAATTTACGAGGTTTTAATCAAAATCGTTGGAGCCATTTTTTAGAAAATCAAAATTTTCGAAAAATTTTCCATATAAAGGGTAATTGGGATTGGAGGGATTTTCTTGAAAATCTTCTTATCGCATCCCTGTAAGATACCAAACCTAAATAGCAACTTTGGTTTTTGAGCTATGCTGCTCACACACACACATACACACAGACACACAGACAGATACAAACACGGACATTTTTCTAAAAATGATTTTTTTACATTCAGGTGGTCTCAAAACATGTATTTCCGGTGAAATATCGGTATCGAATTTTTGGGTACAATGCAATATACCTTCTCTATACACCATGTACGTATAGAGAAAGTAAGCATTTATTCAAAATGACCATCGGATGCCCTACAATATCATAATTGAAACACTGTGCAATCGCTATGGAATGCAACGAAAGGGGATCCAGTGGTTTGGGGATACAGAAATATTAATCTGATCAAAAAACGAGTGCACATTCATTACGATTTTTCTCTCTGAGGCTATGGAATGTTAGGTATGCACAAAATGCAGAGCAAATAAAACATTAGGTAACATCTGTATTTGACATAATAAATATGTTCACCACGATAAAGCAGTTTTACTCATCTCTCAATTAGTGATTTAGCTAACGAATCAAACTTCTGCTGTTGCGTTCCAAGTGAAAAATCTGATGTAATCCATTCACATGGCTTGGTCTATATCTCTGCAACAACTTTTTGTTAAAATGTTTATGCGTGTATTTACTTCATGCTAAGTGAGAAAAAATTAGCAGAAATAGTCTTATTATTTGTTTCCCTGTAAGTAGGGGCGAAATAAGGGAGTACTATAGGTTAAAGTGATAGTCAAAAGCTAGTTGCTATGTGACTGAAGTTCTTTTGTTTGTATGGACAGGAGTTGACAAATTCCTGTATGAGAAATGTTGTTTTTTAAGGCTGAAACAAAAAACTTGGAATATCTAAAAAATTATCAGCTCCACGAAAAAATGTGTGTAACATAAATTGTGTATTTTAATGTGATCTACATATATTATGAGGTAAGGTTTTGTTTATCTCTTACGGTTTACACAACATTTCGTAAAATTCATCCAGAATAAACTAGTCTTCAAACGCTATTCCCAGAAAAGTCAAGATATACATTTTATTTGTCAGGTAAATATCCTTAATATACGATATTTTAATCAAAATCGTTAGATCCATTTTTGAAAAAATCAAAATTTTCGAAAAAAATTCCATGTAAAGGGTAGCTGGGGATGGGGGAATTTGCTAAAAAATCCTCGTGTTGCATCCTTGGAAGACAACAAACTTAAATACCAAGTTTGGTATTTAACGGTCTTTTAGCTTTTGAGCTATGCTGTCCACAGACACACAGACAAACACACATACGGGACCTTTTTCCAAAAATGTTTTTTTTTGATTCAGGGGACCCAAAACAGGTATTTCCGGTGAAATCTCGATACCGAATTTTAAGGTGCAATACAATACCTTCTCTATACACATAGTACGTGTAGAGAAAATGAAAATAAGTTTTGTTTAAACCTTTAATAAATAATTACAAAAACACAATCTTAATTGTGAACCGATTTTCTAAAATCAGCGAATTACTTTCTCTACATGTACAATGTAAATAGTGTATAGAGAAGGTATTGTATTGTACCCAAAAATTTGTTACCGGGATTTCATAGGAAATATATGTTTTGAGACACCCTGAATAAAAAAAAGGTATGTGTGTGTGTGTGTGTGTGTGTGTGCAGCTTAAGCCTGAAACGAAAAGTACGTTAAATTCCAAATTTGATATATCAGTTGAGAATCCTCTGAGGAGGCGACACGAAGGATTTCAAGAAATTATCCTAAACCCAACTAGGCTTTACATGAAAAAAAAATTCGAATACTTTGCAAAAATATCAGGCAGTTTTGATTAAAATATATATTAAAAAAAAGTGCGGTGTTCCATTCACATGCCTTTCTCTGCATCTGTGTAAAAATCTATTGTTAAAATCTTATGCTTTTATTTTCTAAAATTATTTATTTACTTTAATGCTAAAAGAGAAAAAAATTGCAGGAATAGTCCTATTACTTGCTTCCTTGAAAGTAGAAGCAAAATAAGATTAAAGTGATAAACAAAAGCTGATTGCTATGAGACTGAAGTTCCCTTGTTTGTATGGACAGGATTTGAGAAATTCCTATATGAGAAAAGTTTGTTTTTTAAAGCTGAAACCAATAACAAAGAATATCTCAGAAACATTCAAAATGTTTATGACATAAATTGTGTGTTTTATCGTGATCTACATTTTAGGTGCAGTAAGTTTTGCCTATTTCTTACAGTTTACCATTTAAGCAAAGTTCAATAAAAATCATCTAAGATAAAGAGGTCTTTAGATGCTATTCACAGAAAATTTAAGATATACATTTTATTTGGCATGTAAGTATCTTAAATATAAGAGATTTTAATAAAACTTGTTACAACTTTTTTTTGAGAAATTTAAAATTATCTAAACTTTGAGACCGTTAATTAGCCTCGTAATAATAATAACAATCCTTTTTATTAATTATCTAAATATATATGTATAGAAAGTCAATATTTAATAGGTTGTATGCATAGGAACCAAGAAGCAAATTGTTTACTTAAAAGTTACTCAGAATCATGACGCCAGACTGGATAGAGGGGTGAGAAGTTGCTTCTTTTGTGAAAGTCACTTTCGAGTTTAGTATAAGGGGAAACCACAGTTTAAAGCCTACAAGGGGACTTCTTCTTTTTATTCGTTGTATCACGTGATCATTATGACGCATTCTGGGAGATTTGCAATGGATTTTGTGTAAGATGGTGTCATTTTGGCGGACCTTCCAACCAATCAGAAAGAAACCACCATGACACCGTTTTTTGTATATAAGAAGTAAGGTTTGGCACATCGTTTTGCTAAGAATTCACCCATGAGAGAGGCAACGTCGGGACATGTTAAGAATTCGCCCGTTTGTGAGGCAAGGTCGTTTGTTAAGAAGTTGGCGAAGTAAGTTTATTATAATAAGAAACTGTATAACCAGGTGCTTGTTTTCAAAACTCCTTTAGAATAAACAGCAATAAAAGGTTACAAGTGTTTTCTTAACAATTACAAGATCGCTCCTACAACTCCTCCCACTAGCCAAATCCAGGCCTGGCAGAGTCAATGTTCGTGCAAGACTGAGCAACGCCGTGGCAACCCATCCCAGAAGAGCTTCAGTACCAGGTACGTGAGTGTAGGGGAGTTGATTGGAAGTGACAGTTACGCTGCACATAAGCACCCAAAGATAGGCGTAAAATCAACAAACTAAAATACCGCCGCATATGGCACACAACGTGCACCACTAACAACGCATCGAAATCACCGTTGCTACTTTTTCCATGTAAAGGGTAGTTTGGGACGTGAAGATTTTATTGAAGATGTACATAGTACGTATAGGGAAAGTAAAAATGTTTGTCTGTTGCTAAGTTCACCATTCTTTATTCTACAGAAAATAATTGGATACATTGCCACATAAAAACCCTGCAGTAACTGTTTTAATACCTTGAACTTTCCTCGTTAACCGTGATGAAGCTTTATATGAACTTTTTACAGATATATAAAATGTATATCCAAGCTAAATGATCAGGAAAATATATTAAATTGGTTTGTTGTTCGGTGTTTTGTTTTATATGGTCTATAAATGCACCGAATATACACTGTATTTATTCATAAACTTTAACTTACAAATTTTATCGCCGCTAGTTATTCCGGTATAATAGCTACCATTTCGTGTCAAATATCAACCAAGGGGAAAATATAGCTGCAGAATACGTTAATAAATCACTGCAGCTATAACAACATTAACGATATGCTACCACGTTTCGCATTATACCCTCTTTTTATTCTTTTTTGAAATATATAATTTTAATCTCGCTGAGAAGCGATCATGAAGCCGAGTTGTTGAATGTTATGAATGACATCAATAATGCGAGGCGTCCCTCACCCTGTCCCTTCATCCCTTGAACATTCTGTTACCCTTTACCCCCTGGGCACCGCGGCTTACGAGCAATGGTCAGCATTCATCCCCCAGCTCTCTCATTAACATGCAGTGACAACCTGAAATTATGAAATGTTAGCGCTGTATAACACAGCTTGAAAAAAATCACGACTTTCTCAACATCACTGCAACAAATTATTGTTAAAAAAGTTATGCTTCTATTTACTTCATGCTAATCCAGTAAAAATTAGCAGAAATACCTCCTTGTAAGTAGAAACGAAATAAGGGAGTATCATAGGTTAAAAGCTGCTTGCTATATGACTGTAGTTCCTTTGTTCGTAAGGATTAGAGTTGAAAAACTCCTGTATGAGAAAAATATGAGTTTTTCAAAGATGAAATAAAAACAAGGAATATTTCTAAAACGATCAACTCCACCAAAAATTGTATATAACATAAATTGTGTGTTTTAACGTGCTCTACATTATTTGTTTGGTAATCTTTTCTCCATCTCTAACGGTTTAGCGCATGCAAAATTCCATAAAATTCATCCAAAATAAAGTAGTCTTCAGATATTATTCCCAGAAAATTCAATATATACATTTTGTCATGTAAATATATGTAATATAGGATATTTTAATGAAAATCGTTAGAGTTATTTCAAGACAAACAAAATTCTCGAAAATTTTTCCACGTAGTTAGGAGTGGGGTGATTTTCTTGAAAATCTTCGTGTTGCATCCTAGGAAGATACCAAAATTAATATCAAGTTTGGTATTTAACCGTCTTTTTGTCTTTGAGCTATGCTGTCCACACATACATACACACACAGACACACACAAACGGACCTTTTTCTGAAAATGTTTTTTTGGATTCAGGGGGTCCTAAAACATGTATTTCCGGTGAAATCTAGACAGTGAATTTTTGGGTGGAATACAATAATTCTCTATCCCTATGTATATTGCACATACGGGGCTGGAGAAAGCAAAAAGAATATTCTCCTATCTACTTTATGATAATCGAGATAAACATAAACAGAAGTTGTCTTAAATACTTGCCTCCTTGTGAGTAGAAGGAGAAAAAGGGAATACATCAGGTTAAAACGACAGTCAAATATTTTAAAATCTGGTTGCAATGTGGATGAAATCCCTTTCTATGCAGTGCCAGGAGTTTACAGCTTTCTGCGTGAGAAAAGTTTTTAGTATTTTGAATCTGAAACAAATAACAAGGAATATCTCAGAAATTGCCAATTGCACGAAAAAAGTATATGATATAAATTGTGTGTTTTAAAGCCATCTATGTTTCTGTGTAGTAGGTATTTGTCTATCTCTGACGGTTTACAGGGGGCCAAAATTTTGGTAAAATTCATTCAGAATAAAGTGGTTTTAAGAGGCTATTTCCAGAAAATTCCAAATTTTAATTGTGGCGGGATTTTTCTCAAAATCTTCGTGTCGCATCCCTGGAAGATACTAAACTGAAATACCAAGTTTATTATTTTACCGAATTTTGGTTTTTGAGCAATCGTGTTCAGACACACGAGCACGAACCTTTTTTTCTGAAAAAACTTCTCTTTTTTTGGATACAGGGCACCCTAAAACATCTCTTTACGGTGAAATCTCGGTATCGAATTTTTGGGTGGAATGCAACACTCTCTATACACTAAGTACATAGTACGTGGAGAAAGTAAAAATCTGTGATGTGTTCCATTCACCAAGGAAATCAACATATGCATTATCAGCAATGATCTTATTACTCGCTTACTTGTAAGAAGAAGGCAAATAAGGGATTTTTTATAGTATATAACAGTTGATATGTGGAATAAAGATGGAGTACAATGAAATGCAACGGCGGGGTTACCGATAAACCTGGAGAAAACCCACCCTGGGCCGCTTTGTCCATGAGGTTGCCTGGGATCGAACACGGGCCGCATTGCTGACAGGCAAGCTGTCTAACCACTTGGCCACGGCGCGGCCTAAAAATAAGGGAATGCACTAGTCTAAAGCGACAGTTAAATCTTTTAAAAACTATCGCTATTGCATGTCATTTCGTTCTTTTCCATGGCTAGTACGAATACAAAAGATGTATGAGAATTTCCAGTTGTATTTTAAAATTGAAACCAACAACAGGGAATATATCTAACTAAAAATAAATACCAGCTTTTCGTTTTTGAGCTATCGTGTTCACTGACACACACACGCACATAGACGGACCTTTTTCTGAAAATGCTTTTATATATATATATTTCCGGTGATACCTCGGTATCGAATTTTTGGGTGTGGTGCAATACAATACCTTCTCTAAACACTATGTACATAGTACGTATAGAGAAAGTAAAACTCTTCGTCCCAAGCAGGAGCTAAACCCAGGATCCCGTCGTTGAGCAGTGCTGAATAAATAAACCCAGTGTACACAGGCACATATTCGTTTAACAGCATTAGAAGCGAGAGAAGTGACGTCATGCGGGTATAGAAACCGTTTTGAGTATCAGGATATTTTATGGCAGTTGTGCAACACATGAACAGGTGTAGTACAACTTTTCCCACCAGTTCTACAGATGGTTACTTGTTGAATGTAACTGCAAGTGTATTTGTATTTATGGTCGCAGTGGAGGCAGATCGAGTCCAGAAAACTTTTTCCAATCAGAGGTCTCATCGCTGTGAAATATGAGCACACAGAGAGAGAATTCGCTTCCACCACATTTTTATGTTGCCAGCGCTTAGGGAGTTTGCTTCAAGAAATATGATACACTTAATTGAAAATTGACCAGCAAAGAAAAGGCACTGTATAAAATGTACGTGATACATTTTACCGCCCAGTTCCGAAAAAAAGTTTTAATTTCTCTACACGTACTATGAACATAGAGTATACAGAAGGTATTGTGTTGCACCCAAAAATTCGATACCGAGATTTCAACTAAAATACTTGTTTTGGGTCTCCCTGAATCACAAAAAAGCATTTTTGGAAAACGGTGTTTACGTGGATGCGACACGAAGATTTTCAAGAAAATCATCCAACTACCCATCACATGGAAAAATTTTGAAATTTTTTATTTTCTTAAAAATTGCTCTAACGATTTTGATTAAAATGTCGTATATTACAAATATTTAACCGACAGATAAAATGTATATCTTGAATTTTCTGTGAATAACTTCTGAAGACTACTTTATTCTGAATGAATTTTACAGAATTTTGCATAATTGCTGAACCATAATAGATGGACAAAAACTCACTACACAGAAATGTAGATCTCGTCAAAACACACAATTTATGTCCTTCACGTTTTTATTGTGAAGGTAATCGTTTCGAGATATTGCTTGTCATTTGTTTCAATTGTGAAGTGCTTTTCTCAGACAGGAAGTGTCCGTTTCTCCTTTGTTCTGCACCAAAGAAGCAGTTTGCAATGATATTCGCGTAACGATAGCTTTTAACCATTTGACTTTCACTTTAGCCTAGTCTATTGCCTTAGTTCTCTTTCACTTATAAGGAACTAAGTAATAAGAACATTCTGCTATTGGTTATTTCGATTAGCATTGTGTAGAAAGAGAATAATTTTTTGTAGGAAGTTTGTAGAGCAGCTACAGAAAGTCATGTGAGTGTGACACATCCGATTTTTTTAAATCTTAAGCTTGAAAGCAATTTCTTAAAAACTAAAATTGTCTATACAAATGTCCCATTATCTCGGAAAATAAGAGCTGAAAATGTTGCTATTTATTTGCACCTAGATATTCCTTCTAATGCACAGAAGCATTCTATGTTTACTTTCTCTACACGTACTATGTACATAGTGAATGTATTGTACTCCACCAAAAAATTCGATACCAAGATTTCACCGGAAATATATGTTTTAGGGTCCCGTGTATCCAGAAAAAGGTATTTTCAGAAAAAGTTCGTGTGTGTGTCCGTGTGCCTGTTAACACGATAACTCAAAAACGAAAAGTCGCTAAAATACCAAACTTGGTGTTTAAGTTTAGTATCTTCCAGGGATGCGACACGAAGATTCTGAGAAAAAAAAAAAACACCCAAACTACCTATGCTCTAACAATTTTGATTAAACTATCGTATATTAAAGACATTTACCTGACAAACAAAATGTATATTTTGAATTTTCTGGGAATGGTCTCTGAAGATTAGTTTATTCTAGTGAATTTTACGGAATATTGCATAACTGCTAAACTGTAAGAGATAGACGAAAACTTAGCACACAAAAATGTGGAGCACATTAAAACACACAATTTATGTTGTATACATTTTTTTCGTGGAGTTGATCGTTTTTTAGATATTCCTTGTTTTTATGTTCAGGTTCGAAAAACTTAACTTTTCTCATATAGCAATATGTCAACTTCTGTATATACTAACAAAGGAACTTCAGTCGCATAGCAACCAGCTTTTGGCTACCACTTTAACCTATGGTACTCCCTTATTTCCCTTTTACTTACAAGGAAGCAAGTAATAAGAATATTTCTGCTAATTTTTTGTCGATTAGAAAGAAGTAAATGGAAGCATGAGTTTTTTAAAAGTAATTTGTTGCAGAGATGTAGAGAAAGTCATGGAACACATGAGATTTTTCATCAATCAACTGAAAAGTATGACTGAATATACTTTGAAAAATTCAGCACATTATCTTGAGTATTTGCTGAGACAATGGGTAAATATTTGACATTTGGACTTCTCTTAACTTATTGCATTCCCTTGAACCTATAAGGAAACATGCATTGAGGCAGCTTCTGTTAATGTTTATCTTGATAAGCATGAAGTGGATAGAAGAATAAGCTTTGCTAGGCATAGTTTGTATCAGAATAGGTAGAAAGTCGTAGATTTTTGGTGAACAGGCATTACACATACTTTTAATACCTCAGTAAATCCATTTGTGCCATTGTTGTACAGGAATAAAAGCCCTCTATTCGCAAGCAAAAAATAAAACTCCCCAATGGTTCACGTTTGTCGAAATCGTATTTAATTCTGTCACCAATGTATCACATGCAGCGAAAGAACCGAAGGCTTTTTTAGGTTGGCAACAATGGCTTTATTCATCCGTATTCATTATTTTCATGGTGCAATAAAAGAGTTAATATTTACCCTCATACGACCCCCGGGAAGTATTTGCTTCTCACGCCTTGTATAATGGCCTCTAACCCAATTGGACTCTTTTCATTTTGAACAATGGTAGAGAAAGACCTGCCGAATGATTTATACGGGGCCCGAGGGTTCATGTACATGTTCGTTATATCGCTCTATTCTTAGCACCGCCTCTGCTGGCAAATATTGGCACTTCACAGGTACAGGCAGCGAGGTCACATGTCATTCTGCTCTTCTGTCGGATTTCAAACTGCTCAATTATTCCTAAAGTAATTGTTGCTAAATTGCTTTCTATCTTATATCTTCAGTATTTTGATGTTGTTCTACTCCCTTATAACGGGCTCAGGTGGTTTGACTGCGAGGTATTTGCTCGGGGTTGCGCGGGTGGAACGAGAATTAACACCACCAATTATATTACTAAAAGTATTTAAGGTACACTATGAGTGCAATTTTGACTACTGTGATACAAAAAATATGATCTGTTTCATTCACATGAATTTCTCTGCATCACTGCAACAAATTATTGTTAAAAACCTTATGCTTTTATTTACTTAATACTAATCGAGAAAAAATTAGCAGAAATAGTCTTATTACTTGTTTCATTGTAAGTAGAAGAGAAATAAGTGAGCACCATATTTTAAAGTGATAGTCAAAATCTGGTTGCTATGTGGTTGAAGTTCCTTTGTTTGTATGGACAGGAGTTCAGTAATTCCCGTATGAGAAAATATAAGTTTTCTAAAGCTGAACCAAAAACAAGAAATATCTAAAAAATGATCGACTCCACGAAAAAAAAAATGTATAACATAAATGAGTGTTTTCAAGTGCACTACATCTTTTGTGTGATAAGTTTTTGTCTATCTTTTACGGTTTATTAGTATTGTAAAATTCAGTAAAATGCATCCAGAACAAACAGATCTTCAGAATATATACCCAGAAAGTTCAAGATATATATTTTATTTGTAATGAAAACAGCTTTGATATAGGGTATTATAATCAAAATTGTTAGAGCCAATTTTAAGAAAAACAAAATTTTCGAAACTTTTTCCATATAAAAGGAAGTTAGAGGTGGGGGGATTTTTGAAAATCTTCGTGTCGAGTCCTTGGAAGATACCAAAGCTAAATACGAAGTTTGGTATTTAACCGTATTTTCGTTTTTGATCTATGCTGCCCACAGACACACACTTATACAAAGACAGACATACACACACGGACAGTTTTCTAAAAATGCTCTTTTTTTTGGATTCAGGGGGTCCCAAAACAAGTATTTCCGGTGAAATCTCGGTATCGAATTTTTGGGTGCATTACAATACCTTCTCTATACACGATGTACATAGTACATGTAGAGAAAGTAAAACGGTCCCTCTCTGTGTGTGTGTGTGAGTGTGTGTGTGTGTGTGTGTGTGTGTGTGTGTGTGTGTGTGGACAGTATAGCCCAAAAATGAAAAGATCGATTAACACCAAACTTGGTCTTTTGGTTTAGTATCTTCCAACAATGCGACACAAAAGTTTTCAAAAACATCCCCTCACCATAAACTACCCTTTATATGGAAAAAATTTGGAAAATATTTATTTTCATAAAAGTGACTAACGATTTTGTCTAAAACCCCGTATATTAAAGCTATTTACATCCCAAATAAAATGTATACCTTGAATTTTCTGGGAAGTGCCTCTGAAGACCTGTTTATTCTATATGAATTTTACCGAATTTTGCTTAACTGCTAAACCGCAAGAGATAGACAAAAATTTACTTCACAAAAATGCACATCGTGTCAAAACATCGTTTTTGTTCTGTAGGTAACCGTTTTCGAGATATTCCTTGTTATTGGTTTCAACTGTGAAGTATTTAAACTTTTCTCAGACAGGAAGTGTCCGTTTTTCCTTTATTTTACTCCTGGAGAAGCAAAGAAGCGATTTGCAATGATAATCGCATAACGATTGCTTTTGACTATCACTTTAGCCTAGTGCAGTACCTTAGTTCCTTTTTCTTATAAGAACTAAGTAATAAGAGCATTCTGCAAGTATTTATTTCGATTAGCATTGCGTAGAAAGAAAAATAATCTTTTGTAAGAAAGCCTAGAGGAGCTAAAGAAAGTCATATGAGTGTAACACGTCAGATTTTTGTTGAAATGCTTGCTATCTTATACAGAGTGATTTATGTAGAACTGACACATCTTTTTCTTTAATTATTCCGTTGGAAAGTCATTCAATGACCCAATTTTAGCACCAAATTGAGCAGAATGTTCTGGAGTTTTGATCCTTTGTCACTAGATGCGCAGATGTTTATATTCTATTCCTTATTGCAATGTTGGCAGCTGTTTCGACATTTGGTTCTTGTAGTCAACGTGAAAATTCAGTGCGATGTAGAGCTGAGTCAAGGATATTTTCAGCAAGATGGCGCTACATGCCACACATCAGTTCAGTCCATGAATCTAATTGCAAGTTTCTTTCACCATCGGATAATTTGCAGGAACCTGTGGCCACCGAGATCTCCGGATTTGACATCGCCGGACTTCTTTCTATGGGGTTACTTAAAAGACAGGGTTTACGCCACACGTCCCCAGACATTGGACGATCTGAAGCACAACATCACAAAGGAGATTCAAGCTATTGACAACAGAGTCCTCCAACGAGTGGCCAGTACGACGTGTTGAGTTGTGTCTTATACAGGATGGAGGACATTTTCAACATTTGCTATAGAGGTAAATAATCTCCCAAAAGTCCTCTACAATTTACGTATAATAAGTTGTTGCTAGCGTAACACGCTTTGAAACAATACTGAAAGAAATGTGTCTGCTCTACATAAATCACTCTGTATTGAGTATCTTGTGATAGCTCTACTCCCTAATAACGGCTCTAGTGCTTTGACTGCGAGTTAGTTTCTCGGGGTAAGCGAAGCTTTGAACGAGAATGGACATCACCAATTATTGATTTATTTGTTTTTACTTTTTCTAAGCGTACTAAGTGTACATTGTATAGAGAAGGTATTGTAATGCACCAAAAAATTTCGATACCACAGTTCACCGGAAATGCACGTTTTGGGTCCCCCAGAATCCAGAAAAATAATTTATGGAAAAAGGTCCGTGTGTGTGTCTGTGAATAGCATATCTCAAAAACCAAAGGACCGTTAATACCAAACTTGCTATTTAAGTTTGGTATTTTTCAAGAATGCGACACGAAGATTTTCAAAAAAATCCCCACCCCTAACTTCCCTTTACATGGAACGTTTTTAGAAAATTTTGATTCTCTCAAAAATGACTAACGATTTTGATTAGAATACCGTATATTAAAGATATTTACTTGACAAATAAAATGTATATCTTGAATTTTCTGAGAATATCCTCTGAAGACTACTTTGTCCTGGATAAATTTTACGGAATTTTGCATAACTGCTAAACCGTAAGAGAAGGAAAAAGGCTTACCTCACAAAAAGTAGAGCACTTTAAAACACACAATTTATTTTCTATACTTTTTTTTCGTGGAGTTGATCATTTTTGAGATATTCTTTGGTTTTGATTGCAGCTTTAAAAACGTAACACTTTTCTCATACAACTCATGTGTCAACTCGTGTCCATAAAACAAAGGAAATTGTCACA